>JASDDO010000019.1:968505881-968878381 GCA_030015575.1 Agapanthus africanus
CATCACTACTTTTGCCCAAATGGAGTCTCTGTTTCGGCAAAGATTCATGAGTGTTAATGACAAAATCTTCATTGTTGACCTTGTGAGGACCAAGCCGGGGAAGAATGAAAGCAACACGGACTTTATTGCCCGGTGGCGCAACCTCACTGTTAAGTGTGAACCACCGCTAGACCAGGACCAGTCTGTCAGCCTCCTCATTGGGAACCTCAACAATTGGATGGTCCCATTCTTGTGTACAGCAGGCCTTAAGACGTTTCAGGAGCTGACCAAGAAAGTCCAAATGCTGGAACGCTCGAAGCAAGAGTCTACTCCGGACTCTCAGAAAGACAAGACTTGGAAGAGCAAGAGGGACGACAACCATAGAAGCGGGAATTCCAGCAGTATCAATGTCCTCAATGCATCCGACAATGAAGACAAGCGAAAGGCGAGCGAATCCAAAACCAATCGGTCTCGAAAACCAGTGCTGGAGGAGAAGGGCCTTCCCTAGAGGAGAAAAAGAACAAGGTTTACTTTTTCAGAAGGGACAAGGTCCGCAAGATATTCAACGATGCCTTGAACAATAGTCTACAATTGCCGGAGTCGAAGAGACCCCACGAAGCAAAAATGACCGACAATCCCCTGTATTGCCCGTACCATAGAGTAGTGAGCCATGCGATTGAGGATTGCTATATACCGGGTCGAGAAGCAGTACAAGTCTGGAGAGATCGAGCTGTCCAAGAGTGTGTTGATGAACAATCAAGTTGCAACCACCAACTTCATACAGACAGAAGATGAATCCTTCTGGGAGCAGACAGCTGAACCCGCTGCCTCGAGAAATGAATCCGACTCACCGCAGACTCCGTGGAGTAAGCACATATCTAATAAGACGAAGAAGATGCTAAAGCTACTTCAGAAAGAGCCCAGGACAGAATGGGAAGGGCAGAAGAAGCCCACCATTCTAGCTGCCAATTCGGCTCGATCAGGCCCAAAGTCCAAGAAGCTCAAGAAGAAGAAAAGTGCGGCACGACGCGAAAAAGAGTCTGCGGGGAGATCAACCATACAAAAGTATATTGATTCCCTCGAAGACTATGAAGAAAAGGAAAGAACTCTGATTCAATTGAAAGAGTTCTTCCCCGTAGAAGCGACGGAGATTCTGGAAGAGCTAAAAGAAGACTCCAATGACGTGATCCCTATGGCGACCTGCTACGTCGTCCACTTTGGTAGCGACTCTGAGGAAGAGTTATGTTTTCCCGAAGAGGACGAGAAGCTCGCCACAAAGGCTAACCAAATCCAGCTCAAAAGCGGCAGGGCTTTACCGCCAAATCAGGGCAACGCCCCAAAAGAAAAAGGAAAAAAAGTCGTTAATGAAGAAGATGGCAGACAGCCCTATGAAAACTCGAGTCCTTCCTCAGTGGACTATAATGTCTTGGCTCATCTCCGGAAGCTTCCGTCTCTCTTAAGCATCTATGATGTTCTGGTCCTGTCCAAAGATCTCAGAGATATTCTCATTCATGCTCTATAAAACCCCGAGCGGTACCAAGCTTGCTCTGCGGAAATTAATATGAATGAAGCCCAGTACAATCTGCATGCTGCCACAGTCATGTTTAAGGACGAAGAAGTGCTACTGGGAATGGCTGAGCATAACCGGCCACTTTACGTGACCGGGTATAGCGATGGAGATCGGATTAATCGCATATTGATTGATCCGGGATCCTCAGTGAACATCATGAACTTGCGGACTCTGAAGAGTTTGTCAATGGACGTCCGACACCTGTCAAGAGAAATGATAGTCATCCAAGGCTTCAATCAAAACTGCCAGTAAGTTCTGGGGTCTATAGCTCTGCCAATCAAATTTGGGGATCTGCAAACCGAAGCTAAGATATACGTGATCGACGCTGACACGTCTTATAAGGTTCTTTTGGGACGGCCATGGCTCCACAATTACGGCATCGTTCTGTCAACTCCCTATCAGTGCATGAAATGTACCAAAAATGGAGAAGAAATACGCATTGATGGAGACATCCAGCCGTTCGGTGTGCATGAAGTCCGATATGAAGATTCTCGGTACTTTGTGAGCCTCCAAAGTGCTGAGCCACAGCTGACCAAAGACAGAATGACCCCGAAACTCAAAAGCAAATCTGAGTCGGCTGTCACTTTCAAAAGAAAAAACCTCCAAGTGCGTCCGCGTTTCAGCAATGACACTGATGAGTCCGACGCTGGAAGTCCATCCTTCTATAAAACTTGTCCTCATTTCGGTAGCGATATGGACGAATCTGATATTGAAGGCCCATCCGACAAAAAAATTCGCCCTCGTTTAGGCAGCGAAACTGAAGAGTCGGAGGAAGAGGACCCGCCTTGCAACAGCTGTGTAGACTGGATCCCGATGCAACAAGCGAAATTACGATAGACCTTCGAAATTGCAGAAGGGTCCCTAGCCATCACAAAGGTGCTGGAGCAGATGTGCAAAGAGCTCGATGCATTGTCAGTCTCCACCGTGGACCAGCTGAAAACTTTCTACGTTCCCGGAAGGAAAAGTGGACAGAAGGGCATCATGTTTTATGGGTCAAATTCTGTTGTGCATCTGGACGATTTGTTTGTCACGTGCCTTCCCTATGAGAGAGGCATAAGAGCCATCCTCAATCCCAGATACTATGTGTCTGAGATGCGGGAATATTTCAAAAAGTGCGGATGTCGGTTATATCAAACGGAATCCGAGGCAAAGTTTTATGAGGGGCTGTGGCATCCATCTCAAGTCCGAGCACTCATCGATGGACGAATCCCCGATAGACGGGGCATAGGTTTCATTCAACCTGATGCTAAAGCATGCTACATGATCCATGTTGGTGACACCAACGAAAGGTCAAATGATAACGACTAGCTAGCCGAGCCAGAAGAAGCCCCTCGAGAGCTCGAAGATGGCGGACAAGCAACTTTCGATGAGTTAACCGAGATTGATTTGGGAACGCTCGATAATCCAAGGCCGACCTACATCAGCTCACTCTTGTTGGAAGAAATGAAAGAACAAATAATCGCCCTGCTACATGAGTTTGCAGACTGCTTCGCGTGGACGTACAAAGAAATGCCTGGCCTCTCTCCTGAAGTGGCCGTGCATAATCTAGCTATATCTCCTGATGCCAAACCAGTCAAACAAGCTCCTCAAAGAATGAGAAGGGAGCTAGAAGAAAACGTTATCGAGAAAACTAAGAAACTTATCGATGCTAGTTTCATCAGAGAAGTGAAATATGCGGACTGGATCGCATGCATCGTCCCAGTGAAGAAGAAAAATGGGCAGATCCGAGTTTGCGTCGATTTCAAGGGCCTCAACAAGGCATGCCCTAAAGACGACTTCCCGCTGCCGGTCATGGAAATGATGGTCGATGACACCTCAAATTACGAGTTGTTCACCTTCATGGATGGCTTGTTTTGCTACAATCAGATAAAAATGTCGCCTGAGGATGAGAAGCATACAACATTTCGAACCCCGATCGGCATATACTGTTACAAAGTGGTGCCGTTCGGACTGAAGAACGCAGGTGCCACATATCAAAGGGCAATGACCAGTATCTTTAATAACCTAATCCATAAGGTCGTCAAATGTTATGTTGATGATTTGGTCATCAAGACTAAAGCCAAGGCCAATCACATCTAAGATCTCAGAACCGTTTTCACCAGACTAAGGGAATATGATTTGAAGATGAATCCTTTGAAGTGCGCTTTTGGTGTGTCATCAGGAAAATTATTGGGCTTCATAGTCCGCCATCGGGGGATTGAAGTTGACCCATCAAAGATAAAGGCCATCATGGAGATGCCTCCTCCAAAGAGTCTGACGCAGCTAAGATCCTTTCAAGGCAAACTCGCTAACATACGAAGGTTCATCTCGAACCTATCGGGGAGATGTAGGCCCTTCTCGAAACTCATGAAGAAAGGAGCTCCTTTTGTCTGGGATGGCGAATGTCAAGAAGCGTTCAAAAGTATCAAACGGTACCTGTTGCACCCTCCAGTGCTTGCTGCTCCTATTTCAAATAAACCGTTGATTCTCTATACTGCCGCACTAGATGAGTCACTCGGTGCGCTTCTTGCCCAAAACAATGAGGAGGGAAAAGAAAATGCCCTCTACTACCTCAGTCGAACTTTAGTCGGGACGAAACACAACTATTCCCCGATCGAAAAGCAATTCCTGGCTCTGATATTTGCTGTGAAGAAGCTGATGCACTATTTGCTTGCTCATCGTGTTATGCTGATCTCCAAGGTCGGCCCTCTCAAACACTTAATGACCAAGGCAAGCCTAGCCGGCAGAATGGCAAGATAGGCTGTCATGTTACTTGAGTTTGACATAGTTTATACTCATCATAAAGCAGTAAAAGGGCAAGCTCTTGCAGAATTCCTCGCTGCTCACCCTATAACAGAAGGGCCACCGCTCAATTGCGAGTTACCCGGCGAACAAATGCTGCACCTCGAGAATGACGAGCCATGTTGGGAGCTCTACTTCGATGGAACCTCATCAATGAGGAGCTCCAGCAAATCAAGCATCCCGCAGATAAAAGCAGGGATATGATTGGTGTTCATCACGCCATTGATAGGAACCCTATGACGTTCTTTTGCTCTCACCGAGCCTCGCACAAACAACGAGGCTGAGTACGAAGCTCTGATAGCTGGTCTGGAGCTCGCCATAGAAATGGAAATCCGTCGGCTATGTGTCTACGGTGATTCCCAGCTTGTCATCAACCAAGTAAGCGGCGACTATAAGATATACAAACCCGAGTTAGCTCGGTACAGAAGCCGGGTGGTGGAACTCATGAAACAGTTCACCCACATTGAATTAATGAGAGTTCCTACGGTGTTGAATAGAAAAGCTGACGTACTCGCTCGCTTAGCCAAGGAGCTGGCTGATCATGACATGGACGAAATTCTGATCACAATCAGAAGCCGGCAAATTTTACCCCCGGTCTCTTTACGAGAAGAGAAAAGCGCGGAACAAAAGAGCAGTCCTGCCGAAGAAGTTCTGATCATTCAAGATGAGCCCGATTGGAGAGAGCCCTTCATAGAGTACCTCCGATACGACACGCTGCCCGAAGAAAAATCTGCGAGGGTTCAGCTGAAGAAGAGAGCTCTCCGATATGTGTTTGTAAATGACACGCTATACCGCAGGTCATATGACCAACTCTGGCTCAGGTGTCTGTCATTGGACGAAGCCCAAAAAGTCATGAAAGAAGTTCACTCGGGCGTTTGCGGTGCTCACCAATCTGGCCCCAATATGCGGCTTCAAATTAAACGGCTTGAGTATTACTGGCCTACCATGATAAGGGATTGCGAATAGCATGCGAAAAAATGCCATCTCTGCCAAATTCACGGTGATTTCATCCACAAGCATCCCAACCCACTGCACCCTACGGTGGCATCATGGCCCTTCGAAGTTTGGGGCACCGACATAGTTGGCCCAGTTGACCCTCCGTCATCCGAAAGCCACCGGTTCATATTGGCCGCTACTGATTACTTCTCCAGATGGGCTGAAGCTGTCCCGTTAAAAGAAGTCAAGAAAGAAGATATTCTAACATTCTTCCGGCATAATATCCTAAACCGCTTCGATACACCAAGAAGAATCATATCTGACAACGGGCCTTCTTTCAAGATCTTCAAAATCTCAAGGTTTGCTATTCAGCACAAGATAGACTGGAGATATTCCTCCATCTATAATCCAAGGGTCAATGGGCTAGCCGAAGCCTTCAATAAAACTCTATGCAAGCTCATGAGGAAAAATGCTTCAGCCAACAAGAGAGACTGGAATCTCGAACTTTACGAGGCGTTGTGGGCATATCGTACCACACACCGCACTCCAACTCACTCCACTCCATACTCACTACTCTTCAGAGTGGAAGCAATCCTCTCGCTCGATGTCGAAGTTCCAAGCCTACGAATGGCCGTCCAACACGAGTTGACGGAGGAGAAAAACATCCTCCTTTGGCTCGAAGAGCTTGACGCCCTCGAAGAAAGGAGGCTCGCAGTGCAGCAAAATCTGGAGCTATACCAATCTCAAATGTCATGGGTCTATGACAAGATGACCCATCTTCGCGCTTTCAAGAAAGGCGAATTGGTGTTGGTCCTCAAAAGGCCGATCATCCCCAATCGACATGCCAAAGGAAAATTCGATCCAAACTGGGAAGGACCATACGTCATCGAGAAAGTGTTCGGTGGAGGATCCTACCAACTAACAAGTGCCGAGGGAGAAAAGCCCATACCACCCATCAATGGCCGATATCTCAAGAAATACTATACGTGAATGCTCCAAGTCAAAGACGAATTGAGCATACCGGCCCTACGGTTTGGAGCATACATCCTGTAAAACCGTATACAATCCACGGGCGTAAACGACCCCTATCTCTCCCAAGTCCTGCCGGCAAGACTACTTTTAAAGTCCCAGCAGCGATAAAAAAACGAAAAACGGTATGTCCACAAGAAAAACGGGCATGGATGAAAACCCGAAAGGGCTTCGTGAGTAAGAACAGCAGGACTGCTGGCGAGTTTGTGAAAACCTGAAAGGGCGCAAACTCGTGAAAAGAGATAAAATATACTCGCAAAGTCCTCTCGACCTTGTGAGGAGAAAATCCCTGCGTGAAATCCTTACGACTCACAAAGGAGCGACACACTTAGGAATACTCATGATTCCTAAGGAGAACATACACCTGTGGGATCCTCTAGACTCGTAGAGAGAAAATGCTTTTATGAGACCCTTACGGCTCATAAAATTGAAAAGCCTTAGATGATAGAGATCTAAACCTGTCTCCTAAGCTATTGCTCCCCAACGGGCAACGAAAAATGATGAGTCGCTCCTGGCATTGCTTCAGTGTTAGCGGTGCTGATGCCGACCCAAAACCTAAATTCCAAGTTTTCTTAACGGCAAATGATGAGTCGCTCCTGACATTGCTTCAGTGTTAGCGGTGCTGATGCCGACCCAAAACCTAAATCCTAAGTTTTCCTAACGGAAAATGATGAGTCGCTCCTGGCATTGTTTCAGTGTTAGCGGTGCTGATGCCGACCCAAAAACCAAATCCCAAGTCCTCCCGGGGCAAATGATAAGTTGCTCTTGGCATTATTCCAGTGCAGCAATGCTGATGCCGACCCAAAAACCAAATACCAAGTCCTCCCGGGACAAATGATGAGTTGCTCCTAGCATTATTCCAGTGCAGCAATGCTGATGCCAAACAAAATCCAAATTCCAAGTTCCTCTCAAATTAAAAAAATCCCGCCAAATAAGGCAGAAATCAAACAGATCAAATCAAAGTCCCACCCGGCAGCACTTCGAAGCTTGAAAGTCCCGCTGGACGGGTAAGGAACTCCCAAAATAAATCAAATCAAACAAATCAACCCTGACACCGTAGAAAGTGGAGCAAGTCAACTTCAACCCCGACACCGCAAGAAGCGGAGCAAGTCAAATCAAGAACCGACCGTCCAAGTCGCAAAAAGGGCAGAACCGACCGTCCACGTCGCTAAAATGGCAGAAGCGACCGTCCACGTCGCAAAAATGGCAGCTGTTTCCCCAAATCAGATCAAAGCTCTATTCAAAATTTGAACTGAGGCAGCGCCTCACGTGCAAAGCATGAGAGCGCCCAGCGCCAAGAGTCAAAGACTCTTAGGCAGCGCCTTACGTGCAAAGCACGAGAGCGCCAAGCGCTAAGAGTCAAAGAATCCGAGGAAGGGTCAAAGACTCTGAGGCAGCGCCTCACGTGCAAAGCATGAGAGCGCCCAGCGCTAAGAGTCATAGACTCCGAGGCAGCACCTCACGTGCAAAGCACGAGAGCGCCAAGCGCCAAGAGCGCCATCGCCAAGAATCAAAGACTCTGAGGCAGCACCCCACGTGCAAAGCATGAGAGCGCCGGCGCCAAGAACGCCAGCGCTAAGAGTCAAAGACTCTGAGGCAGTGCCTCACGTGCAAAGCACGAGAGCGCCAGCGCCAAGAGTCAAAGACTCTGAGGCAGAGCCTCACGTGCTAAGCACGAGAGCGCCAGTGCTAGAACTAAATGTTCTCCACCATTGGATCAAAGATCCAACTGAGATGAATGAATCATCAAATTACAGAATCAAATTATGTTGAGGAAATACTCCTCAAATCTTTCCAAATAAGAAAGATTGCGCTCTGTAAATCAGAGCACCGGTGGATCAAAGATCCAATGGTGATTAAAAATCACCAAGATACAGAACAATCTCTGTATGGGAAAATATTTTCCCAATCTTGTTAATAATAAGAAAAATGTCTTCTGTAAAATAGAAGCCCTTGGATCAAAAATCCAATGGTGGGAAACATCCCCAAATCAATCCAAGATCTCTCAATGAGAGATTTCCTTAACTGATTCAACAAATCAGCCTCCCCTATATAAAGGACCCAAGACTTCAAGTTTTAAACAGAAGAAACCCCTCATAAGTTTCAAGTTCTCAGAAAAGAAAAAGAAAAGAGTAAGCTCTAAGAAGAAGAACCTTCTTCAAGGTAAATAACGAGAAGAGAGATCACATCATCTCTTTCATATCTAAGAGTTTAACTCTCATATTAGAAAAACTTAGTTCTTTTTCCAGATCATAGATCTATAAGACAAAGTCTTGCATAAAATTAAAGAGATCATAGCATCTCCTCAAAAAAGAAGAACTTGGTTCTTAGATTCATAAGACAAAGTCTCTCACAAGTGAGAATATAATTCTCAGAGAATTGAATTGGGCAGAACACAAAAATTCACAGCACTCTGCACTCATTGATTGGCGCCAAGCGCTCCATGTACTCCTCACGTGGGCGCTATTTTATAAAGAGTGCCCTGCACTCATTGGTTGGCGTCAGGCGCCAAGCACGCCACGTGCTCCTCACGTAGGCGTTGTTTTTATAAAGAGCGCTCTGCACTCATTGGTTGGCGTCAAGCGCCAAGCGCGCCACGTGCTCCTCATGTGGGCGCTATTTTTATAAAGAGAGCTCTGCACTCATTGGTTGGCGCCAAGCGCGCCACGTGCTCCTTACATGGCGCTGTTTTTATAAAGAGCGCTCTGCACTCATTGGTTGGCGCCAAGCGCTCCACGTGACCCTCACGCGGGCGCTCCTTGACATAAAGTGCTCTACACTCATTACGCAGAACCCAACGCAATAGTGAGTGTTCAACACTCATAAAAAACAAAAGAAAAAGAAGTGAAGTATGGGTGTCAGAACCCACATAAATGCTTAGCATTGTGTGCACAGAGAAAGGACAGTGTCCTAGCAAGTGTCCAACACTTTATTCAAAAGAAAAGAGAAATGATAAAGACTCAGTGGGCTGAGCCCAAGTTGGCTAAACTCATAATCAACCGAGCCCATGTGCTCTTTATTGGACTTAGTCCCAAACAAGATCATCAAATCTTTGATGAACATTCACTGGTTCGAGGGTACATCTCTCCACACCTCTGATACATGTCGTTGTAATTCTTCAACGTCTTTAGAGAGGTGGAGGGTCCTAATAATCAATAACTTTTGGTGCATGCCCAAACTGGTTAAACCAGAACCCTATAGACTATGATGTCTTTAAACCCAGACTATGATGTCTTTAAACCATGAACTATGATGTCCTTAAACTCACATGGACTACGATGTCCTTAAACACAATGGACCGCAATGTCTCTAAACTAAAACGATAGAGTCCAAATACTCTTTCGTTGGATCTAAATGATCCCAAAACCTTGTTGAGTAGATCTTAGTCTAAAATTAGACTAACGTATCCTTAACAAGCATTTAAGTTGATCTTAATCTAAAAAAAGATTAACGATCCTTAAAGCAACCCAAACCCAAATCTAAGAAAATACGGATTTAGACTAATCCACGCCCTACGGGCGACAACATAAATTAGTCTCCGTATACAATCCACGGGCAACCTAAAACAAAACAAACATACACGACATGAAGTGAACATCTGGAGCAGGAGAAAGTGGTTATCGCTACGCGGTAACGTAATTAACTGCAGGGGCTTGCGCCTGCAGGGAAGAGCGTCCCCACAATCAAAAACCCCTCGCAAGCGAGGGGGGATCTGACGAAGTCTACTACAACGGACGCATCTGTCCAAACCTTCGATACACGGTGCCATAAATCAACTTGGCATCTTCGGAGAGGTGGATGGATAAAACCAAATAGTATCTGCCCCCAAAATTCAGGCCGGACGTCCCAACGTCTCAGTCGCGTCTTTCGGCGGAGAACAGATTCTGGCACGCCCGGTGGGACCTTTTCCTCTTTCCACTCCACACTTCGTGTGTCGTGTTTTTCCGCGATCAAATAATCGCGGTATATATGTATGTGGTTGCCCTTGGGTGATGGGATACTGAAGCCGGTGTATCGTCTCTATGAAGAATAGCGTTTTCTTTCACTCACCGCAACTCAGGCTCTGTCGCATCTGACGGAGTCAAGTATGGGTCACTTGCAGCCTCAAATCTCTGCAATCCGTCTCTTCAAGAAATCAACTGGCTTCTCTTTGGGTCGAACTCCCACCTCTCAACCTCGGTGCCTCAACGCCGATGGAAGAAGCCTAGAGGAAGTCTGTCCTCCACAGGCTGGCTCCTCAAGCAGCAGCTTTGCCGACGAAATCAGTCCTCAAACAACTGGCACATGCCAAGGACCAAGTCGACACAGGGGGCAGAATATTCAAGCTCTCAAAGGAAACAGGGGGCAGGCTCGGCAAAATCCTAAAACTAATCAAATCCCGGCCGTAAGAAACGATCGACGTCAATATCGGTATCATACAAAATGAGCTGGGGGAAGTTCTCCGTATGGTCCTGTTTCAACCCCAGTAGTGAATGTTGTTGTTCAAACTGAGAACAGCTTCAAACTGCTGCGAAGGGTCAGACAAAATTCTCCTACCGTAATATTGAAGAAGTCTCCGCAGCCCATGGAGATCCCACGAGAGCAGAAACCAGTTCGCTCGCTGAGACAACTTTCCTCATCTATATGTAAGGTGTGGAAGCAGGTGAAGGGGAATCATCCCAAGACGGATCCTGATACGGCGGTTCCTCCCAAAACCAAAACGGTTTTTCACAAAAAAAAAAGAGAGGCCTATTAAAGCTCAAGTGTCCAGAGCAAACTCCAAACACCCCAAGCCTGGGGGCATGATGGTTTACATAGTCTATGCGGTGAATTCCAAAGATGAAGTTTGTAACAACCCCAAAATTTTTATACATTTGTTTTATCTCTCTTCAATAATATACCGTATTTATTTGTACTTGGTATTTTCCTTTTTCTATTAAATTTATTATTATTTTATTTCTCAATCTATTATGTATTTTTTTTCTAGGTACAATTTCTTTTTCTTATATTTAAGTTTTTAACTTCTCATTCTTATTTTTCCTTTCATAAATATTTAACCCAAATCCATTATTCTAATTCTCTACAGCCCATCTAAAAAGCCCATTTTCTTTTTTAAGCAACATCATATATTTAATTCTAATTAAATATATGCATGAACAACCTTATAGCTCATTGGTTAAGTCCTTGCATTGTTATTCCATAAGTCACATGTTCAAATCCCCATTCTTGCAATTATTTTTTTATCATTTTTTTTATTCTTCTCATAACCTACAAATGAGACCTTTCATTTCCAAAATGAATGGTGACATTTCATTTCTCTTTTAATTCTTATGTTAAATGCATATATTATTATACATAATTCACCATTACACCATCTTAATTGTCCTCCTCCATCTTTTCCTTCCTCATATTTTTCTATCTCTCATTTCTCCCTCTTCACCTAAAGTCTAAGAAGAAGAACATGAAGAACTCTTCAAGAAGGTCTCGCTAGTAACGCGAGGCTGTCGGCGGATAGACAAGCCCGGTGACAATACCGGCTTGTGTATGTAAGTCCCTTCTCTCTTTCCTTCCTTCCATCTCTTTCTTTTTCTCTTTATAGTTCTCTTGTTTTATATTGCTATGAAAAACTTTCCTTAACATATCATAGTTCCTAAATAATTAATTAAATGGATACATACATAAATAATGAACACACAAACATACACACATATATAGTTTGTATAGTTTGTAAAGTCTTTTTCATTACTCTCAATTCACATGTTAAGATTTCATAGTGATCAATTAGGATTGCATGTTTGTTGTTTTATTTTAAATCACTTTATTTAAAATTTGTATTAAAAAAAATGATGAAGTTACGAATAAATACCATGATTTTCTCATTTCTCACATATGACATATCAATACCTTTAGTTTTAAAATAATTTTTATAAATTAATTTTTAACTCTGAAAATTTCAGAAAATTTACATATGATAGAATATATTATTTTGTACATACTGTAAAAATTTTAGATCGATCCGCATAACGGTTTAGGAATTACATCGTATTTATTCACTGATCGTAAAACAGAAAACTGCAGTTATCGGTCAATTTCTAGGACATATAACTTGGTATACCGGTATCCAAATTGAGCAAACTCAGGTGTTTTTGATATCTACATCGAATGATCTAGATTTTCTTAGTTTTATAGTTTTACTGAAAACCCATCTAAGATAAAGAAAACTGCATTACAATATTAAGTGACGGATCTGGACAGAATCTGTTCCGATTCGCACACTGTTTTTAAATTGGACATAACTCGAGCACCCGATGTCCGTTTGTGACAAAATTTAGATGTGTAGATGAACCATTGATAGAACTATAATTTTCTATATATTATATTACTTAGGAATGCATGAAACAACCTGATATAGGCTTTGCAATAGAATATATAGTTGCTGTCCAGAAATCTGAATTTCTGTTTTAAATGCTGATATTAAAATGATCATAACTAGAGCTTCAAAAATCCAAATCATGTGAATCTTGGTGTTTTCGATAAGTACATCGAAATACCTACAATTTTATAATAATTTTCGTAACCTGAAACCTGATACAAATTAACTCAAACTGCGTTTTAAAAATATGTGACGGTGCCGAATATATTCTGATCTGTTTTGCGCGACGATACGAAAACATATATATCTCTCAAACCGGTAGTCATATTTAGGTAAAACTGGAACTCACGCATGCAAAACATTTAGAGCCATATTTCTGTTTATATTTCGCATTCGTTCAACTTGATTAATTAGTCGTACATAATATTTCTTTACAGCATTGTTTATGGTAGTTATTCGAATAATATACTTGACTCATTTCATGTTATTCGAACATGTATACATATTTAGCTTGATCATTAAATTGTTGTATATACATAAAGACGATAATTAAATACTTGAGTTGTATTTTGAAAAATATATAATAGTATTTTTACAATAAACCCCCTCAAGTTTTATAAATTACAATAAGGCCCCTAACAATTATTGAACATCAAATTACCTTCTTGTAGTCTGACTCGGGTTAGAGTATGACTATTTCTGACTTGAATGTGATTCAAGTCAATCTATATTCTTTTATATTCCAACTCAAGATGAATACATGAATTCCAGATTCCAGTTAACAATCTATATAACTTGACCGAACCGAACCATGGATATTCCTTTTACATGATTCCCAGTATTCCATTTACATGACTCTATGGTTATAGCCGTTTCCTGATATCATGGTTTCGGTCAGTCAGTTAATCACTCATACAATCAACACAATTTTACAAGATAACAATACAAACAAGACATCGCGGGGTTTAAGGGGTAGACTGGTACGGAATATGTTAAAGGTGGCACGAGGTGGTCACTTAAGACGTAATTACATCCATGCCGTTGTTCCGTGGTATTATCGACGGAGCCTTGTACTACAGGTTACCAAAGTCCCCGGTGTAAGTGGGACTCCCCTCGTATACACTGGCATCTTCTGTACCAGGCTACAAACAACAGCGTTAATACAACATTACAATATTATAATACAACATTAAAAGTTACACTCTCCCTCTCTTACTCTCTGTCTATTTCTCTCTTATCTTTGGGACTTACCGAGCGACCTGTTCGCTGACGACATTCTGTTTCTCTCTTCTTTGAATGTCGTCAGGTGATTTGGACCCGGCAGAGATTGAGCCATTACAAGAAGACTTGGAGCAGTTTACTGAAGACCCTGCACTGTAGTTTTATTGTACACTTTTCCTTTCTGTACTTTTCATTTCCTGTTATGCCACTGTTTGGGCATCTTTTATTTCAGTTGTATTTCCTTTCATGTATTGTACAAAGAATGTTAATAAATAAAAGTTGCTGTTCTTTTTATACTCTTGTCTCTTGTGTAATATTTTATATTGCTTAGCTACGCTTAGCGTATGTACTTCTGAGTACATACGTAGCGGGCCTCGTCGCGTCCACTTCGCCGTACACTGGGAAGCGGGGCGTGACAGGTTTTGTTGGTGGCCCATGCAGGTCAGAGCTGTATGAATCCCTGTCATGCAGTTCTGGTCTGTATGAACAAGCTAGGCAATATAACACAAGAAACAGCAACTGATAACATTCTTTACATTACATATTCCTTGAATCCATCTTGAACTCCACCTTCTGTTTCCTTGAAGTCCATCTCTCCACTTTTGAATCCTTAATTCTTATCCATCCTTTCTAATTGTATCTTGTAGACTTATTAGTTCAATTGGTTAGAGTATCAATCGACGGAGCTCGAAGAAGACATCATCCTAATCCTGTTTCCTTACTCTGTTACATCATCCTTCTTGAGTAATTTCGAGGACGAAATTATTTTTAAGGAGGGTAGAATGTAACAACCCCAAAATTTTTATACATTTGTTTTATCTCTCTTCAATAATATACCGTATTTATTTGTACTTGGTATTTTCCTTTTTCTATTAAATTTATTATTATTTTATTTCTCAATCTATTATGTATTTTTTTTCTAGGTACAATTTCTTTTTCTTATATTTAAGTTTTTAACTTCTCATTCTTATTTTTCCTTTCATAAATATTTAACCCAAATCCATTATTCTAATTCTCTACAGCCCATCTAAAAAGCCCATTTTCTTTTTTAAGCAACATCATATATTTAATTCTAATTAAATATATGCATGAACAACCTTATAGCTCATTGGTTAAGTACTTGTATTGTTATTCCATAAGTCACATGTTCAAATCCCCATTCTTGCAATTATTTTTTTATCATTTTTTTTATTCTTCTCATAACCTACAAATGAGACCTTTCATTTCCAAAATGAATGGTGACCTTTCATTTCTCTTTTAATTCTTATGTTAAATGCATATATTATTATACATAATTCACCATTACACCATCTTAATTGTCCTCCTCCATCTTTTCCTTCCTCATATTTTTCTATCTCTCATTTCTCCCTCTTCACCTAAAGTCTAAGAAGAAGAACATGAAGAACTCTTCAAGAAGGTCTCGTTAGTAACGCGAGGCTGTCGGCGGATAGACAAGCCCGGTGACAATACCGGCTTGTGTATGTAAGTCCCTTCTCTCTTTCCTTCCTTCCATCTCTTTCTTTTTCTCTTTATAGTTCTCTTGTTTTATATTGCTATGAAAAACTTCCCTTAACATATCATAGTTCCTAAATAATTAATTAAATGGATACATACATAAATAATGAACACACAAACATACACACATATATAGTTTGTATAGTTTGTAAAGTCTTTTTCATTACTCTCAATTCACATGTTAAGATTTCATAGTGATCAATTAGGATTGCATGTTTGTTGTTTTATTTTAAATCACTTTATTTAAAATTTGTATTAAAAAAAAATGATGAAGTTACGAATAAATACCATGATTTTCTCATTTCTCACATATGACATATCAATACCTTTAGTTTTAAAATAATTTTTATAAATTAATTTTTAACTCTGAAAATTTCAGAAAATTTACATATGATAGAATATATTATTTTGTACATACTGTAAAAATTTTAGATCGATCCGCATAACGGTTTAGGAATTACATCGTATTTATTCACTGATCGTAAAACAGAAAACTGCAGTTATCGGTCAATTTCTAGGACATATAACTTGGTATACCGGTATCCAAATTGAGCAAACTCAGGTGTTTTTGATATCTACATCGAATGATCTAGATTTTCTTAGTTTTATAGTTTTACTGAAAACCCATCTAAGATAAAGAAAACTGCATTACAATATTAAGTGACGGATCTGGACAGAATCTGTTCCGATTCGCACACTGTTTTTAAATTGGACATAACTCGAGCACCCGATGTCCGTTTGTGACAAAATTTAGATGTGTAGATGCACCATTGATAGAACTATAATTTTCTATATATTATATTACTTAGGAATGCATGAAACAACCTGATATAGGCTTTGCAATAGAATATATAGTTGCTGTCCAGAAATCTGAATTTCTGTTTTAAATGCTGATATTAAAATGATCATAACTAGAGCTTCAAAAATCCAAATCATGTGAATCTTGGTGTTTTCGATAAGTACATCGAAATACCTACAATTTTCTAATAATTTTCGTAACCTGAAACCTGATACAAATTAACTCAAACTGCGTTTTAAAAATATGTGACGGTGCCGAATAGATTCTGATCTGTTTTGCGCGACGATACGAAAACATATATATCTCTCAAACCGGTAGTCATATTTAGGTAAAACTGGAACTCACGCATGCAAAACATTTAGAGCCATATTTCTGTTTATATTTCGCATTCGTTCAACTTGATTAATTAGTCGTACATAATATTTCTTTACAGCATTGTTTATGGTAGTTATTCGAATAATATACTTGACTCATTTCATGTTATTCGAACATGTATACATATTTAGCTTGATCATTAAATTGTTGTATGTACATAAAGACGATAATTAAATACTTGAGTTGTATTTTGAAAAATATATAATAGTATTTTTACAATAAACCCCCTCAAGTTTTATAAATTACAATAAGGCCCCTAACAATTATTGAACATCAAATTACCTTCTTGTAGTCTGACTCGGGTTAGAGTATGACTATTTCTGACTTGAATGTGATTCAAGTCAATCTATATTCTTTTATATTCCAACTCAAGATGAATACATGAATTCCAGATTCCAGTTAACAATCTATATAACTTGACCGAACCGAACCATGGATATTCCTTTTACATGATTCCCAGTATTCCATTTACATGACTCTATGGTTATAGCCGTTTCCTGATATCATGGTTTCGGTCAGTCAGTTAATCACTCATACAATCAACACAATTTTACAAGATAACAATACAAACAAGACATCGCGGGGTTTAAGGGGTAGACTGGTACGGAATATGTTAAAGGTGGCATGAGGTGGTCACTTAAGACGTAATTACATCCATGCCGTTGTTCCGTGGTATTATCGACGGAGCCTTGTACTACAGGTTACCAAAGTCCCCGGTGTAAGTGGGACTCCCCTCGTATACACTGGCATCTTCTGTACCAGGCTACAAACAACAGCGTTAATACAACATTACAATATTATAATACAACATTAAAAGTTACACTCTCCCTCTCTTACTCTCTGTCTATTTCTCTCTTATCTTTGGGACTTACCGAGCGACCTGTTCGCTGACGACATTCTGTTTCTCTCTTCTTTGAATGTCGTCAGGTGATTTGGACCCGGCAGAGATTGAGCCATTACAAGAAGACTTGGAGCAGTTTACTGAAGACCCTGCACTGTAGTTTCATTGTACACTTTTCCTTTCTGTACTTTTCATTTCCTGTTATGCCACTGTTTGGGCATCTTTTATTTCAGTTGTATTTCCTTTCATGTATTGTACAAAGAATGTTAATAAATAAAAGTTGCTGTTCTTTTTATACTCTTGTCTCTTGTGTAATATTTTATATTGCTTAGCTACGCTTAGCGTATGTACTTCTGAGTACATACGTAGCGGGCCTCGTCGCGTCCACTTCGCCGTACACTGGGAAGCGGGGCGTGACAGGTTTTGTTGGTGGCCCATGCAGGTCAGAGCTGTATGAATCCCTGTCATGCAGTTCTGGTCTGTATGAACAAGCTAGGCAATATAACACAAGAAACAGCAACTGATAACATTCTTTACATTACATATTCCTTGAATCCATCTTGAACTCCACCTTCTGTTTCCTTGAAGTCCATCTCTCCACTTTAGAATCCTTAATTCTTATTCATCCTTTCTAATTGTATCTTGTAGACTTATTAGTTCAATTGGTTAGAGTATCAATCGACGGAGCTCGAAGAAGACATCATCCTAATCCTGTTTCCTTACTCTGTTACATCATCCTTCTTGAGTAATTTCGAGGACGAAATTATTTTTAAGGAGGGTAGAATGTAACAACCCCAAATTTTTTATACATTTGTTTTATCTCTCTTCAATAATATACCGTATTTATTTGTACTTGGTATTTTCCTTTTTCTATTAAATTTATTATTATTTTATTTCTCAATCTATTATGTATTTTTTTTCTAGGTACAATTTCTTTTTCTTATATTTAAGTTTTTAACTTCTCATTCTTATTTTTCCTTTCATAAATATTTAACCCAAATCCATTATTCTAATTCTCTACAGCCCATCTAAAAAGCCCATTTTCTTTTTTAAGCAACATCATATATTTAATTCTAATTAAATATATGCATGAACAACCTTATAGCTCATTGGTTAAGTACTTGCATTGTTATTCCATAAGTCACATGTTCAAATCCCCATTCTTGCAATTATTTTTTTATCATTTTTTTTATTCTTCTCATAACCTACAAATGAGACCTTTCATTTCCAAAATGAATGGTGACCTTTCATTTCTCTTTTAATTCTTATGTTAAATGCATATATTATTATACATAATTCACCATTACACCATCTTAATTGTCCTCCTCCATCTTTTCCTTCCTCATATTTTTCTATCTCTCATTTCTCCCTCTTCACCTAAAGTCTAAGAAGAAGAACATGAAGAACTCTTCAAGAAGGTCTCGCTAGTAACGCGAGGCTGTCGGCGGATAGACAAGCCCGGTGACAATACCGGCTTGTGTATGTAAGTCCCTTCTCTCTTTCCTTCCTTCCATCTCTTTCTTTTTCTCTTTATAGTTCTCTTGTTTTATATTGCTATGAAAAACTTCCCTTAACATATCATAGTTCCTAAATAATTAATTAAATGGATACATACATAAATAATGAACACACAAACATACACACATATATAGTTTGTATAGTTTGTAAAGTCTTTTTCATTACTCTCAATTCACATGTTAAGATTTCATAGTGATCAATTAGGATTGCATGTTTGTTGTTTTATTTTAAATCACTTTATTTAAAATTTGTATTAAAAAAAATGATGAAGTTACGAATAAATACCATGATTTTCTCATTTCTCACATATGACATATCAATACCTTTAGTTTTAAAATAATTTTTATAAATTAATTTTTAACTCTGAAAATTTCAGAAAATTTACATATGATAGAATATATTATTTTGTACATACTGTAAAAATTTTAGATCGATCCGCATAACGGTTTAGGAATTACATCGTATTTATTCACTGATCGTAAAACAGAAAACTGCAGTTATCGGTCAATTTCTAGGACATATAACTTGGTATACCGGTATCCAAATTGAGCAAACTCAGGTGTTTTTGATATCTACATCGAATGATCTAGATTTTCTTAGTTTTATAGTTTTACTGAAAACCCATCTAAGATAAAGAAAACTGCATTACAATATTAAGTGACGGATCTGGACAGAATCTGTTCCGATTCGCACACTGTTTTTAAATTGGACATAACTCGAGCACCCGATGTCCGTTTGTGACAAAATTTAGATGTGTAGATGCACCATTGATAGAACTATAATTTTCTATATATTATATTACTTAAGAATGCATGAAACAACCTGATATAGGCTTTGCAATAGAATATATAGTTGCTGTCCAGAAATCTGAATTTCTGTTTTAAATGCTGATATTAAAATGATCATAACTAGAGCTTCAAAAATCCAAATCATGTGAATCTTGGTGTTTTCGATAAGTACATCGAAATACCTACAATTTTCTAATAATTTTCGTAACCTGAAACCTGATACAAATTAACTCAAACTGCGTTTTAAAAATATGTGACGGTGCCGAATAGATTCTGATCTGTTTTGCGCGACGATACGAAAACATATATATCTCTCAAACCGGTAGTCATATTTAGGTAAAACTGGAACTCACGCATGCAAAACATTTAGAGCCATATTTCTGTTTATATTTCGCATTCGTTCAACTTGATTAATTAGTCGTACATAATATTTCTTTACAGCATTGTTTATGGTAGTTATTCGAATAATATACTTGACTCATTTCATGTTATTCGAACATGTATACATATTTAGCTTGATCATTAAATTGTTGTATGTACATAAAGACGATAATTAAATACTTGAGTTGTATTTTGAAAAATATATAATAGTATTTTTACAATAAACCCCCTCAAGTTTTATAAATTACAATAAGGCCCCTAACAATTATTGAACATCAAATTACCTTCTTGTAGTCTGACTCGGGTTAGAGTATGACTATTTCTGACTTGAATGTGATTCAAGTCAATCTATATTCTTTTATATTCCAACTCAAGATGAATACATGAATTCCAGATTCCAGTTAACAATCTATATAACTTGACCGAACCGAACCATGGATATTCCTTTTACATGATTCCCAGTATTCCATTTACATGACTCTATGGTTATAGCCGTTTCCTGATATCATGGTTTCGGTCAGTCAGTTAATCACTCATACAATCAACACAATTTTACAAGATAACAATACAAACAAGACATCGCGGGGTTTAAGGGGTAGACTGGTACGGAATATGTTAAAGGTGGCACGAGGTGGTCACTTAAGACGTAATTACATCCATGCCGTTGTTCCGTGGTATTATCGACGGAGCCTTGTACTACAGGTTACCAAAGTCCCCGGTGTAAGTGGGACTCCCCTCGTATACACTGGCATCTTCTGTACCAGGCTACAAACAACAGCGTTAATACAACATTACAATATTATAATACAACATTAAAAGTTACACTCTCCCTCTCTTACTCTCTGTCTATTTCTCTCTTATCTTTGGGACTTACCGAGCGACCTGTTCGCTGACGACATTCTGTTTCTCTCTTCTTTGAATGTCGTCAGGTGATTTGGACCCGGCAGAGATTGAGCCATCACAAGAAGACTTAGAGCAGTTTACTGAAGACCCTGCACTGTAGTTTCATTGTACACTTTTCCTTTCTGTACTTTTCATTTCCTGTTATGCCACTGTTTAGGCATCTTTTATTTCAGTTGTATTTCCTTTCATGTATTGTACAAAGAATGTTAATAAATAAAAGTTGCTGTTCTTTTTATACTCTTGTCTCTTGTGTAATATTTTATATTGCTTAGCTACGCTTAGCGTATGTACTTCTGAGTACATACGTAGCGGGCCTCGTCGCGTCCACTTCGCCGTACACTGGGAAGCGGGGCGTGACAAAGTTCGAGCTTTTACTAGTCACCGACCTCAAACTCGGTCCCTGACAAAAGTTCAACTGCAACGTGAAAAGCTGCAGGAGATGCCTGCTCAGGCGGCAGCAAACGCTAATCCATCACCTAAGAAAAATCCCAAGGACGCACCCGAAGAAAGAGTAAAGAAGGAGTCGGATATTGATCTCCTAAAGCGCGCTCTGAAAAAAGAGAGATGAAGAAGCGGCAGAATTGTCCACTAAAATGAACCAGATAGCCCTTTTAATTCAGATTATGGCTGAAATGATGGTTCAATTGGAACCACCGGCAGATGAACCGCCGGTAGTCGGTCTTAAAGATAAGGATGGAATTTCAAATCCTCTGCAAACCTCATCAACGGCTGAGGAGGGAATGATTCCTAAAGAAAGCTGGACACATATATCGCTCAGCAATCAAAACTCACTACGCCAGTGAAGCCGTAAATAGACCAATCAAGACTGGTCGACCGTATCCGACGTGGTACGATCAAATACAGTATCTGCCAGAGTACACACTTCCAACGTTCCACATGTACAAAGGAACTAGGAATCCTCGCCCGCACATTGCGCGATTTAAATCCATGTGCGGAAATACTGGAGGAAATGACATACTACTCCTCTGACAGTTCGTCAGCGGTCTGGCGTGCATCACCTTCGAATGGTATGCGGAACTCCCAAATGATTTCGTGAAGAGGTTCGACGAAATGGATATGCTCTTCTGTCAGGGATTCGCTAATGAGAACGAACGTACTACCGTGACGGCGCGGGTCAACGAAAGGATTAGACCAAATGAGACTTGGGTTCAATATGTTACCCGATGGCGAAATCTCTGGTCAAATGAGAGCAACGTATCGATGAAGTTGCAGCTATGGGAATTCTCATAGCCACACTGGGCCCAAATTCAAAGGCATTCCTGACCTTCTAAGAACTCATGGATAAAATGGCTTGATTTGATCAAATGGGTCAAGACTCTTTCTCATCCGATGATGACGAGTAAAAAAGCGGAGGCAAGATGGCGTTTTTCGCCTGCGCTCAACAAAAGTAAGCGACTCTGAAACAACCTGTCACCAAAATAGAGACGGCGTGGGTACTTGTTCCCCCCGAGATATACACAGGGGGCATATTTCTCACTGGCGGAAGAATCTCTATGTAGAATGGTCCTTTCTTCTCAAAGGACAAGAAGGATACTAAGGGTCCTACAAACAGGTCCCACAATCTAGTGGAATGCCCCGCTTAAAAAAAAACGGTACGTCCACAAGCAAAAATGGGCACGGATGAAAACCCCAAAAGGCGCCGTGAGTAAAAACAGCAGGACTGCCGGCGAGCTTGTGAAAACCCGGAAGGGCGCAATCTCGTTAAAAAAAGGTACGTCCACAAGCAAGATGGGCATGGATGAAAACCCGAAAGGGCGCCGTGAGTAAAAACAGCAGGACTGCCGGCGAGCTTGTGAAAACCCAAAAGGGCGCAACCTCATTAAAATAAATACACTTACGAGATCCTCACGACTCGTGAGGAGAATCCCTCCTGTGAGATCCTCACGGCTCATAGGATTCAAAAGCCTTAAGTTACGGGGATCTAGACCTGTCCTTAAGCCGTCATATCTCTCAAATTGCCCTACAGGCATGGGCACGAATAAATATTTCTTTGCCAAGTTCTACAAATGGAAAGAAATGTCCCCATATGGTGAATAACACTTGTAGGTCCTCTCGACTTATAAGGAGAAAGCACTCTTGGAAGATCTTTACAACTTACAAGAGAAGACATCACTTAGGAATCCCCATGATTCTTAAGGAGAAAATACGCCTACGAGATCCTCACGACTCGTAGGGAGAAAACCTTTTATGAGACCCATACGGCTCATAAAGTCAAAAGTCTTAGTCGACAGAGTCCTAAACCTGTCTACTAAGCCACCTTTATCTAAATCGACTGGGGCAAATGATGAGTCGCTCCTGGCGATATCCCAGTTGTAGCGATGCAGATGCCTAAACAGTTGTCAAACTCCAAGTCAACCTCTCCGGAAAATGTCGTCCCTACAGTCACCTAATGAAGAAGGGAACCCCATTCGTTTGGGATCGTAAATTCCAGAGTGCACTAGACGAAATCAAGCAATAACTGCAGAATCCGCCGGTACTGACCGCGCCAGTCAAGCCCATCATCCTGTACACAACAGCCCTTGAAGGTTCTTTAGGCGCGCTATGGGCACAGGAGAATGATCAAGGGAAAGAGAGAGCCCTCTATTATTTGAGTCGAGTTCTCCTAGGGGCAGAAAACAACTACTCCTCCATCGAAAAACACTGCCTAGCGTTAATCTTCGCGATAACGAAGCTCAGACACTATGCTTTTGGCGCATGAGGTCCATCTCATATCAAAGGTGGATCCTCTCAAGTATTTGATGTCAAGAGCCATACTAACAGGACGACTCGCTAAATGGGCTCTACTCTTGATGGAATTCTCGATAGTTTATCGACCGCTCAAGGCAGTGAAGGGCCAGGCTATCGCTGAATTCTTCGCTGAGCGTCCGATACCTGCCGATTCACCCTTAAATGGCAAACTGCCAGACGAGCATGCATTCAACACGATCAATGGGGAAAAAGGAAGGAGTGATACCCGATGGGAACTCTATTTTGACGGGGCATCTTCCATGAAGAAGCAAAAGCACAGCTCTCCCATAATCAAATCTGGGGTAGGCCTTATCTTCGTGACTCCGCAAGGAGGGATAATGCGATTTGCATTTTCCTTAACAGAGCCGAGGACAAACAATGAAGCAGAATATGAGGCTTTGATGGCAGGTCTTGAGATCGTTGTCGACATGGGAATCGAAAACCTCTTCATATATGGAGACTCCCAGCTGGTCGTTAGTCAAGTAAACGGCGACTATCAAACGTGCAAACCAGAGTTGGTGAAGTACGGTGAGAGAGTGCAAAAATTGCTGACTCAAATCCCTTCCTGTGCCTTAGAAAGCATACCGCGTACAGAAAATAGTAAGGCGGACGCATTAGCCAAATTAGCTAAAGAACTGGCTGACGAAAATCTCGATGACATAAGGATCATTGTACAAAGCCGTCGGGTCCTGGCACCAGCAAAAATATCTCCGGAGTCGCCTTAAGAAAAGGAAGCGACTCAGCAAACAGCCTTCCAAATAGAAGACCAGGAAAAGGCTAAGGATTGGAGAGAAGTCTTTATAGACCACTTCAAATCGCGTCGAACACCTAAAGATGCATCCTCAAGACATCAGCTCATGAAATGAGCTCTGTCTTTCGCCTTCGTCAATGATACTCTGTATAAGAGATCGTTCGACTCTCTATGGCTAAGATGCCTAGGACAAGAAGAAGCAAGGAGAGTCGTCCAAGAAACTCACGATGGACTCTGTGGTTCTCATCAAGCCGGGCCAAAGATGAAGCTGAAGATCAAAAGGATGGGCTACTATTGGCCTACGATGATCCAAGACTGCCTCGAATACGCGAAGCAGTGCCACTCATTCCAGATTCACGGGGACTTCATCCACCAGCATCCAAATCCGCTACACCCAACGGTGGCTAGCTGGCCGTTTGAAATGTGGGGAACAGACATAATTGGGCCCATCGAACCAGTGTCATCCATAGGACATCGGTTCATATTGGCGACAACTGATTATTTCTCCAAGTGGGCAGAAGCAGTACCGCTAAGAGAAGTTAAGATGGAGAACATTCTCCATTTCTTCAAAACACACGTCATCTATCGGTTCGGCACTCCGCGACGGATTATCTCCAATAACGGGTCGGCCTACAGAAGTCACAAAATCAGCCGCTTCGCACAACAGCATAATATAGACTGGAGATACTCTTCGGTCTATAATCCCCGAGCTAACGGTCTAGCTGAAGCTTTCAACAAGATCTTGATGAAGATCATGAAGAAGACGGTGTCCAGAAATAGGAAAGATTGGCACGAGAGATTGCATGAAGCTCTCTGGGCTTATTGGACCACGTTCAAGACGGCCACAAACACAACGCCGTATGCATTACTGTTCGGCACGGAAGCGGTACTCCCCTTGGAAATAGAGTTACCCTCTCTACAAGTGGCGGTTCGTTACGAACTAACATACGAAGAAAATGCTCATCTTCGGCTTGAGGAGCTCGATGCCCTCGATGAAACTCGTTTCACGGCGCATCAAAACTTGGAGGCTTACAAAGCAAAGATGACGCGCTCATACGAAAGATTGACTAGGCCGAGAACATTTCGCCAAGGCGAACTCGTACTAGTGTTCAAGAGACCCATGATCCCCAATCGTGCCAAACGAAGGAAATTCGAGCCGAACTATGAGGGCCCGTACATCATAGACAAAGTCTACCAAGGTGGGTCCTACTTGCTCATGGATATGCATGGCGAGAGACCCTTCAGGCCAATAAATGGCCGGTTCTTAAAAAAATACTACGCCTGACGAGTCACGGCTCGGGTCAACGATAGATGACGGCGTCTATGTCCGCTCGCTATCTTCCCAAGCCCAAACTCTATAAGTAGTATCCAGCGAAACCGTTGTCTCCAAAATGGCAACTACGGACCGAGATGTCCTAAAACTAACAATGGACCGCAATGTCCTAAAACTAACTACGGACCAAAACGTCTTTAAACTACTGCAAACCGCAACATCCTAGAGCTGACGCAAAAAAAAAGTATGTCCATAAGCGAAATGGGCACGGATGAAAACCCGAAAGGGCTCCGTGAGTAAAAACAGCAGGGCTGCCAGCGATTTTGCGAAAACCCGAAAGGGCGCAATCTTGTTAAAAAGACACTTGCAATGTCCTCTCGACCTTGTAAGGAGAAAATACCTGCGTGAGATCCTTACGACTCACAAGGGAGCAACACACTTAGGGATCCCCACGACTCCTAAGGAGCAATTACACTTACGAGATCCTCACGACTCGTAAGGAGAACCCCCTTATGAGACCCTCATGGCTCATAGGATTCAAAAGTCTTAAGCTACAGGGGTATGAGCCTGTTCTTAAGCTATCACATCCCCCAGTTTGCCCTACAAGCGGTTCAATACTGACCCTTGTATACAATCCACGGGCGCAAATAAACGTCTCCCCTACCAAGTTCCACCAATGGTGTGAAATTTCCCTGTCTGGTGAACAACACTTGTAAGTCCTCTCGACTTATAAGGAGAAAACACTCTTATAAGATCCTTACGACTTATAAGAGGACACACACTTAAGAATCCTCACGATTCCTAAGGAGAAAACGCACCTACGGGATCCTCACGACTCATAGGGAGAAATACCTTTATGAGACCCTTAGGGCTCATGAAGTCAAAAGTCTTAGTCGACAGGATCTTAACCCTGTTTGCTAAGCCACCTTTGTTCGAACCGGCAAGGGCAAATGATGATTCACTCCTGGCAATATTCCAGTCGCAGCGATACTGATGCTAGGATCGGCACCATATCCCAAATGCCATACTCCCAGCAAAAGTCAGCGAGCCACAAATGCATATAAAATAGCCGAAATGATAGGGCAACTTGAAACAAAATCAGCGAGTAAGATATATGCAAACAAAAACAGCCGAAATGATTGGGCAACTCGCAATAAAAATCAGCGAGTAAAAAGAAAAATAGCCGAAATGATTGGGCACCGTGAAAAATTGCCGAAATGATCGGGCAATCACGACTTTCGCGATATAAAAAGCTGAAATGATAGAGCATCGCGGAAAGAAATAAAAAAAATGATGAGACTTTGGCCATGCAGGCGAGTCCATACTGACCCCTGTATACAATCCATGGGCATAAACAAAAAGGGAACCACATGTCCCAACAAGACTCTGTAAAAAAAAGAGAGTCCGATCTCAACGGCGACATCTGCATCCCAGGAGATCAACAACGACGTTCCTCCTCATGCCAGCAGGGCACAGACACGACACCACCAATCAGAGCCATGGCAAAGTCCCAAGTTCCAAGATTCTACGGTTCGCAGACAACCTAGAGTCAGCCCCGACACCGCAGAACGCGGAAATACGTCAGCAAATGACCCCGTCGCGGAAATACATCAGCAAATGACCCCGTCGCGGAAATACATCAGCAAATGACCCCGTCGCAGAAACACGTCATCCAATGACCCTGTCGCGGAAACACGTCATCCAATGACCCCGTCGCGGAAACACGTCAGCAAATGACCCCGTCGCGGAAACACGTCAGCAAATGACCCCGTCGCGGAAACACGTCAGCAAATGACCCCGTCTCGAAAACACGTCATCCAATGACCCCGTCTCGGAAATACGTCATCCAATGACCCCGTCTCGGAAATACGTCATTCAATGACCCCGTCGCGGAAATTCGTCAGCAAATGACCCCGTCTCGGAAACACGTCATCCAATGACCCAATCGCGAAAATACGTCAGCCAATGACCCCGTCGTGGAAATACGTCAGTAAATGACCCCGTCTCGGAAACACGTCATATAATGACCCCGTCGCGGAAACACGTCATCAAATGACCCCGTCTCGGAAACACGTCATCCAATGACCCCGTCTCGGAAACACGTCATCCAATGACTCCGTCGCGGAAATACGTCAGCAAATGACCCTATCTCGGAAACACGTCATCCAATGACCCCGTCTCGGAAATACGTCAGCCAATGACCCCGTCACGGAAATACGTCAGCAAATGACCTCCATCTCGGAAACACGTCATCTAATGATTCCGTCTCGGAAATACGTCAGCAAATGACCCCGTCGCGGAAATACGTCAGCAAATGACCTTCGTCTCGGAAACACGTCAGCAAATGACCTCCGTCTCGGAAACGAATTAACCAACGACCTCCCCGTCGAAGCAACGATTCGACTCATGAACAATTCAACTCATCAACCACTTACGAGTCTTCTCGACTTGTAAGGGAGGAAATTCTCTTGTGAGATCCTTACGACTCTCAAGAGAAAGCACACTTAGGAATCCTCACGATTCCTAAGGAGAAAATATACCTACGAGATCTTCTCGACTCATAGGGAGAAAAATCTTTATGAGACCCTCACGGCTCATAAAGTTGAAAAGTCTTAGGCAGCAGACCTGAACCTATTTCCTAAACCATCGCTACCCTACAAAGAATTCAAGATGAGTTGTTATCTGCAGGCTACACTTACTAGAGTAACATGACAACAACACAGCAAAGAAAAGAAGACGATAATACAAGATAGAAAAAATGTGTCCTTTATTCATGAATTCAATTGAATACAAGATACATCATATAAAAAAAATGAAATGAATACATGTTATTCATAAGTTACAAATTTTCAATCGATACAAAGACGGCTATTGGAAAGGGGGTGCTTTCAATAAGTCGGCAAGCCGCTCGCGCACTCCTCTCAACTCCTTTTCATGGTCAGCCGCTGCGGCCAACTCTGCTTCGACTCGAGCCCGTTGCTGCAAACAGGATGAAACCTTCTCATCGATTTCCTGCTGGGCAGCTTCGCGGCTCTGTGTAACCCGCTCAATGAAGTCGAGCTTCTGCCTCAGTGCCAGCCCGTCCGAAATGCATCGCTGCAGATTATCAAAGACAGCTTTCAGTTGCGCAGCATTCGCTTTGACCTCGGCATACAGCCGGGCAGATTCGCTTAAAGCCTCCTCGCGTTCCTTCCGCCTCAAGGCCGCCTCTTGTTCAAAATGGCGAAGGATAGGAATACTCAGCTCAACCCATGCAGCCCGCTAGGAGTTCAAAGCCAGAACTTCGGGAGCAAGACGCTTGAGCTCAACTTCGTGTAATCAAGCCTCGATCTGTCTGCAATAATTAACCCAAGATTCGACGACGCCTTCGCTATGGAAGTGCCAAGCGTCGCCAATATTGGATTAACCTCAGCAGCAAAATCTGCAGCGAATGTAGGGGCCTCCGCGTCAAGCTCCTCGATGGATTCACTCAACATACGCAGGCTGGTCACAGCGCCCTTGGAAGATGGACGTCTACAAAAGGGCCCTGCCGGTATTAGGATGCGGGACTCGAAGGGAGCTGGAGCCAGTGCGATTGTTGCAAAATGAATTACGGTTAAAATCTGACTCGTGAAATAAAGAAATCACACGAGCGATGGAGTCTACTATACCGGCTGCGACAGGTGGCAAAGTTGGGAGTACCGGTGGCGCAACTATTCTCTCGTCCCCTCCTTCAATCCGTAATGATGAAATCAATGCAAAGACGAATTAGAAACGACATGGCTGCCCGTAGAAGAAAGGAAAAGATGTTTGTTAAAAACTATACTCACCAACACCAGTAGGCAGGACGATTTCTGACTGGAAAGAGAAATGTCGGTTTAACACCTGATACAGATGGTAAAAAAGGACTCCTGCAAAGTTGTGCCAATATACTGTCAGTATAAGGAGGATGATACCCATGATGAAACCGATAAGTTGCAAGCCCTTACCTTACAGCATTCCAGAGGATACAGGAGAAGGCGAAGGGACAACAACCGTCATGGCGGCGACCGGAGGTGTGTCAGATGACACAATCTCAGTGTTCGCTACACCTACAAGCAAAATACCGTCAGAATGAACTGAAAGAGATTGCGAAATAAAAAGGAAGCAGCAACCCAAGACCTACCTGATGGGTCATCAGCCAAAACCGCGACGAAAGCATCACCAGGCGCAGCGATTTCTTCGCTCTCCTTCAATGGAATAGTTTCGGCGCCTGTGGCTTCGTCCCCTGATTCAACGAGAGCCGTCGTGACACTCGCAATGCCTGCCGATAACAGGGAACCATAAGGAGAAAGAGCGACGGTTTGAGCAGTCCCAGACTCCTTAGAAAGAGTAGCCACTTCGGGCTCTGTGGTCGCCATCGTCCCGCCTGCTATCTCATCGCCAAGACTTGGCCCTGCAGGATATGGTATATAAGAATTTGAAGATCAAGTTCTAATAAAAGACTCAGTGTTACGTTACCTTCGGGCAGCTTTTCGGTTTCTTCCCAAGCCGCACGCGCAACCCGTATATAGGCGGTAGACAGGGCAGCTGGAGTATCCTAAGGAATAGCGACAGATGGAGTAGTGCTTGAGCCTGAACCTATAGCCAAAGCGGCGTCATGTTCCTTCGCCGCGCGCTTCCTGCGTCTCTTTTCGGTTCGAGCAGTGAGAAGCGATCTCCTCAAGACCTCTGTCAAAGGGACGTCATCATCCGAACCAAGCTCTGCCTCTAGAGCCATTACGGCGTTTGTCATCAGCTGCTTGAGCGAAGCCTCTTGCGGCAAAACTGGGGGAGCTGGGGCCTCAGCAGCTGGCTCTGGAAGCGTCACCGCATCACCACGCGGGATCGGCACCGCACTCGGGATAACCCGAGTCGAGATAGTCCCTGCAATAAGAAGGAAGTAAGGGTCAGAGCACGAATAAGAAAAAAGGAGCAAAGGCGCAATGAGCTGAATTATACCAAGGCCCAAAGAAACGCGGAGCCTCTCTTCCTCTTCGAAAGTCTTCAGGGAAGCCACGAGAGCCTCTTCGGCAGAGATACCTGTTGAAGAAGAAGGCGTCAGTAAAAGCATAATAAAAAAGATAACCACGGAAAGGTGCGACTGAAGTCTACCTGACTGTGTGATAGTGATCAGTGCCGCTTCATCACGAGCCAGTCGCTTGGAAGCCACAAGGGCAGCTTGAAGATCAGTATCATCCGCAGGCGCTATAAATAGACCCTCATTGGTCCCGTACTCGCACAAGCCTTCGCTGTAGGGAGCATGGGGCTCCTGGCCAAGTACAACGTCCGCAGAAAATAGCGACTTCTTCTTCTTTTGCGAGCGAGCACCGGCAGCTGGCAACAGGAGCTTGCGCTTGGCGGGCAATTTTGGGCGACAAGCCCCGATCTCCGTACCCACGCCAGACTTGGGAGACGCTGCAGCTACTATTTCTACAAGCACACGAGGTAGAGGCTTATCAGGAAATGCGCACGGGACCACAACCGCGGCAGCTTCTCTCAAGGGAGGATGAACGATGGTCCGTCGCTTTAGGAGAACGGTTGGATTACCAGCAGGGGCTGCACCCTTGCGATCGAGCAACAACCGCTTTTCTTCCCTAATGACAGCACCCATCGCGTGCTGGTACCATGCCACGTACGCGTTCAAGGCTTTTGGAACGCAGCTCGGCCCACTGATCAAAAAGCTGGACCCGGTGTTTAGGCGCATGTAGTGGTGCAGAGCGCTCCGGATACCCTCTTCAGTAGCAACCGGTTCTGCCAGAAAATCCTCGAGGGGAATGCCTTGGTTATAACCCGACTGTTGGGCAAAACGGTGCGGATTGTACCTCATGAAAAGCGCCGAGTCGTTTTGCCTCAACACCAAGTAACCTGGCCTGATCGAGTACAAATGCAAGATCTCACGAGCCTTCAACGCGGGAGCCCCGTCTTTAAGGGTGTCTCGCAGCGGTTGCACCACCTTACTGGACTCCTTGCCGATATTCATGACCTTATCGATGAAGGTCATGCCATCCTCGACCGTACGCGGGCGAAGAACCAGACCCCGAGCCTCTCGCTGAGTCGGTTCCAAAACGGAAGCATCAACTAGCTGCATAACTCGAGGAAAGTTATAACTGTCGTAGAAGCGAGGCCGCTTGTGAACTCCGAAAGCACCGAGCACATGAAGCTCGATCCACGACGTAAAATAATGCAGCGGGAATTTTATGGGCTGGACTCCCGGCTGAGTGGTGTCTGCCGCTGAGCTCAGGCCATGATACAAATGAGCCATCCCAGCAACCCCGACGGCAACCCGTGTCCCTTCAACCATTCGATGAGCCGGGTAGAAAACGGATGGCCTCATGTGGCGAGGGTGCATGGGGAGCACAAACCAGTTTAACCATAGGCCAAGAAACCCCAAAAAGAATGTCTCTTCGTCGACGTCGGAAGCTTTGCGAAAGAGACGACCGGGGTGTCCGGGAGAAAGAAATTCCTATGATCCGCCTCCGCTGCCGGCTGGTTGTCCGAACCAAAGCCAAAGAGATCGTCGAGTTTGGCGAACTTCGCACCTTGTTTCGACAGGACTTCCGGGCGAAGAAAACGGGCGATGAAATCTGTGAAGCAGACCCCGTGGCTTCCGGATTCGAGGAACAGACTTTCATAAATATTTAACACTTTGATCAAGCTTGGGAATCGGTGCTGAATGACATTCTCTGGGGTCAGACCCATCACTATTAATCGAGTGACGAAAATGTACTCGTCGGGGGGTAATATCTCCTCATAATGTTCCCTTCTGAAAGGCAAGCCGGAGATCTCCGCGAACTCCTCTAAAGAGATTGAAACTTCTCGATCTAATAGGAGAAAGGTATGAGTTGGGACGTTCCATTGTTCCAAAAAAGTTTTGACCCACCATACAGGGGCCGTGGAATACTGGAAGAGAGAAGCATAAATCGCAGGGTACAACCCGAGCTTCAGCAGCGGCGATTTCTTGGCCGACAAGATGTATCGAGCCCACTGCAGATATCCGACTGAATGGCGGGGAGTCAAGCCTATCATGTACGGCTGTCCCCAAGGGCGCGACTCGCCTTGACATATACGTCGCCCCAAGATATCCAAAGCCATTGGAGGCTGTATGGGTATTGCAGCCATAGAAGTCTGAATGTGACCCTCCGAGGTCCAGTTAACCTCCTCCACAGCATAGTTCACTTGGGGTGAGTCGGTGTAATGAATAGCGGAGATCGGCTCTGAAGGCGTCGTATAAGAGAAGCTGCGTCGACCCTGAATGATTTGGTTGTACCACAACCCCCATAAATGAAGAGACTTCTGCTCCGGGTTGTGATCTTTGATCAGTGCAAAAACTTCCTGGTCTACTGGCGCGTCAGCAAATGCGCTCTCCGGACGAACAAATGGGAACGAAGTATCGAAAGACATAGTACACCTGCGCGAAAAGGATCAAGGGTTAGCCGTCAATACTACAGTCCAAATTCTAAAACTTGGTACCTAAAATTTGTACCACACTGCAATGCAGTGGAAAGCGACCAAAGGAGGACCCACAAAATTAAGGTGGCGGCTCATCATTGATGAGACAGTCACTCATCAAATAGGAAATTCTAAAAGGATTTCTCATTTAATGAGAGGCCCCTCGGGCCAAGGAGTAAAACTCCCTTGAGAGCAGCGCTCTGCAGACAAGAGTGACATCTGTCAACTCTAATCATGAGAGAAATAAAATTCCCTAAAAATTTTAAGAGCTATGCTCTGTGAAGACGATGGAATCATCCATCAAAACCTTAAAAAAGCAAAGCTTTTGCAGAGTAAAAAACTCCAAGATCTTCAAGATCTGTGAACGAACTCTAAGAGTTCTTCACGGAAGACGAACAGTGTTCCAGTTCATGGTTAAAATCACCCTAGAAAGATTATATCTTGAAGATCTATGATCTAAAGATAAGCACGGCTCTGTTAATGGGTAAAACCCTAAAAATAATTTTTAAGATCTACGATCTGAGAAGAGCAAAAGCTCTGTTAATAAGTTCAATTCTTACCAAATTTGGGCAGAGTTTTGACTCTGAGAAATTTCTTAAGGCAGAGAGCTTGGCTCTGAAAAAGAATTAAATTCTCAAGAAACAAGAAAACAAGAAGATGAACAGAGGTCATCTCAAGGCCCAAAGGCCCTATTTATAGGTAAGGGAAGTCGATCTAACTTCCAAGTTGATCTAACGGTGGAAATGCGGCCACCACTGCACTCACGTGTAAGCCACGTAAGCGCAACAGTGGGGGGGGCATTTGTTTCCCCAAATCAGAGCCAAGCTCTGTTCAAAATTTGAACTGAGGCAGCGTCTCACGTGCAAAGCACGAGAGCGCCCAGCGCCAAGAGTCAAAGACTCTGAGGCAGTGCCTCACGTGCAAAGCATGAGAGCGCCAAGCGCTAAGAGTTAAAGATTCTGAGACAGCGCCTCACGTGCAAAGCAAGAGAGCGCCAAGAGTCAAAGACTCTGAGGCAGCGCCTCACGTGCAAAGCACGAGAGCGCCAGCGCCAAGAGTCAAAGACTCTGAGGCAGCGCCTCACGTGCAAAGCACGAGAGCGCCAGCGTTAAGAGCGCCAGCGCCAAGAGTCAAAGACTCTAAGGCAGCGCCTCACGTGCAAAGCACAAGAGCGCCGGTGCTAGAATTAAATGTTCTCCACCATTGGATCAAAAATCCAACTGAGATGAATGAATCATCAAATTACAGAATCAAATTCTTTTGAGGAAATACTCCTCAAATCTTTCCAAACAAGAAAAATTGCGCTCTATAATCAGAGCACCGTTGGATCAAAGATCCAATGATGATTAAAAATCACCAAGATACAGAACAATCTCTGTATGGGAAAATATTTTCCCAATCTTGTTAATAACAAGAAAAATGTCTTCCGTAAAACAGAAGCCTTTTGATCAAAAATCCAATGGTGGGAAACATCCCCAAATCAATCCAAGATCTCTCACTGAGAGATTTCCTTAACTGATTCAACAAATCAGCCACCCCTATATAAAGGACCCAAGACTTCAAGTTTTAAACAGAAGAACCCCCCCATAAGTTTCAAGTTCTCAGAAAAGAAAAGGAGAAGAGCAAGCTCTAAGAAGAAGAACCTTCTTCAAGGTAAATAACGAGAAGAGAGATCGCAGCATCTCTTTCATATTTAAGAGTTTAACTCTCATATTAGAAAAACTTAGTTCTTTTTCCAGATCATAGATCTATAAGACAAAGTATTGCATAAAATTAAAGAGATCATAGCATCTCCTCAAAAAAGAAGAACTTGGTTCTTAAATTCATAAGACAAAGTCTCTCACAAGTGGGAATATAATTCTCAGAGAATTGAATTGGGCAGAACACAAAAGTTCATAGCGCTCTGCACTCGTTGATTGGCGCCAAGCGCCAAGCGCTCCATGTGCTCCTCACGTGGGCGCTATTTTATAAAGAGTGTCATGCACTCATTAGTTAGCGCCAAGTACGCCACATGCTACTCACGTGGGCGCTATTTTTATAAAGAGCGCTCTGCACTCATTGGTTGGCGCCAAGCGCGCCACGTGCTCCTCACGTGGGCGCTGTTTTTATAAAGAGCGCTCTGCACTCATTAGTTGGCGCCAAGCGCTCCACGTGACCCTCACGTAGACGCTCCTTGACATAGAGTGATCTACACTCATTACAGAACCCAGCGCAATGAAGAGTGTTCAACACTCATAAAAAACAAAAGAAAAGGAAGTGAAGTGTGGGTGTCAGAACCCACATAAATGCTTAGCATTGTGTGCACAGAGAAAGGACAGTGTCCTAGCAAGTGTCCAACACTTTATTCAAAAGAAAAGAGAAATGATAAAGACTCAGTGGGCTGAGCCCAAGTTGGCTAAACTCATAATCAACCGAGCCCATGTGCTCTTTATTGGACTTAGTCCTAAACAAGATCATTGAATCTTTGATGAACATTCACCGGTTCGAGGGTACATCTCTCCACACCTCCGATACATGTCGTTGTAATTCTTCAACGTCTTCAGAGAGGTGGAGGGTTCCAATAATCAATAACTTTTGGTGTATCCCCAAACTGGTTAAACCAGAACCCTACAGACTATGATGTCTTTAAACCCAGACTATGATGTCCTTAAACCATGGACTATGATGTCCTTAAACTCACATGGACTACGATGTCCTTAAACACAATGGGCCGCAATGTCCCTAAACTAAAACGATAGAGTCCAAATACTCTTTCGTTGGATCTAAATGATCCCAAAACCTTGTTGAGTAGATCTTAGTCTAAAATTAGACTAACGTATCCTTAACAAGCATTTAAGTCGATCTTAATCTAAAACGAGATTAACGATCCTTAAAGCAACTCAAACCCAAATCTAAGAAAATACGGATTTGGACTAATCCACGCCCTACGGGCGACAACATAAATTAGTCTCTGTATACAATCCACGGGCAATCTAAAACAAAACAAATATACACGACACGAAGTGAACATCTGGAGCAGGAAAAAGTGGTTATCGCTACGCGGTAACGTAATTAACTGCAGGGGCTTGCGCCCGCACGGAAGAGCGTCCCCACAATCAAAAACCCCTCGCAAGCGAGGGGGAATCTGACGAAGTCTGCTACAACGGCCGCATCTGTCCAAACCTCCGATACACGGTGCCATAAATCAACTTGGTATTTTTGGAGAGGTGGATGGATAAAACCAAATAGCATCTGCTCTCAAAATTCAGGCCGGACGTCCCAACGTCCCGGTCGCGTCTTTCGGCGGAGAACAGCAGCACTGACCGTCCATGTCGCAAAAAGGGCAGAACCGACCGTCCATGTCACAAAAATGGCAGCACCGACCGTCCAAGTCGCTAAAAGGGCAGCAACGATCGTCCAAGTCGCAAAAAAGGCTGAACCGACCGTCCACATCACTAAAATGGCAGAACCGACCATCCACGTCGCTAAAATGGCAGAACCGACCGTCCACGTCGCAAAAATGGCAGCACCGACCGTCCAAGTCTCAAAAAGGGCAGAACCGACCGTCCACGTCGCAAAAATGGAAGAATCGACCGTCCACGTCACTAAAATGGCACAACCGACCGTCCACATCGCTAAAATGGCAGAACCGACCGTCCACGTTGCAAAAATGGTAGCACCGACTGTCCACTTCGCAAAAAGGGCAGCATCGACCTCCACGTCGTCAAAACGGGAACCAAATTAAGTCAACTTCCATGCAAAAGAAGATCCATCAATTTCATGCACACAACCCACATATGTGGTATGCATTTATTGATGGGGGATACTTTGTTGGGGTCAAAAATTACACCCCAGTTGACTAGGTCAAAACCAAGGTCAACCCCAAGTCAAGTGGGCCCGAGCCCGAGACCAAGCATGGAAGGGGTCGGCTCCATACCAAAAAGGAGGCAATAAATTAGTCTAAATGTAATTTTTAGAAATAAATATATGTAAAATAGACAGAAAGCCAAAATTTTGTAAACCCAATGGCTTATGTGCAAAAAAAAAAATAAGCACATAAGGCATGGGGTGGCACAAGTGCCATTTGGCAAAGCCCAAGAGGCTATATGTAAAATGTGTAGCTTATAAAGGCAACATAATGAAAAAATCCATAATAACTTTTTTCTCTCTAAAAAATAAACTAGGGTTTGTACCTCCTCCTCCTTCCTCAAGGTTCTAAACCTTTTTCTTTTCTTTTGAATTAAATCAAGAGTTTAACCCTTCTTTTTTCAAAAATAAATAGTTTTTCACCATAAAACCCTTGAAGGGGAGCTCGGATCTGCCATCAAATCCCTAAAAGGGGAGATTTTAAGTCTCACCTTCCCTTTTTCCCCCAAGATCCAGCCAACAGAAAGGAAGAAGAAAGATATTCATATCTAAAAATCCCATTCCAGGAGGATCCGAGGCTCAAAAGAAGATCCAAAGATTTCTAGGAGTTTTACTCCATTCAAGATCTGTTGGAGTTTAACTCTATAAATCAACCCCCTTTTCAGGAGTTTAATTCCAAATCTATACATAATCCCTATTAGGAGTTCAACTCCAAAGCCCCCTTGGGAGTTCAATTCCTAACCCAGGGGCTAAGCCCCTTTTTCCGCTGGTGTTTCTAGCGGTCGCGTGCTGCGCACGTGACCCTCGGGCGCCCAGCGGTTGCGTGCAGCTCACGTGACCCGCTGGCGCCCACGCGCCGGGCACGTGACCCGCGGGCGCCAAGCGCCAGGCACTTGACCCGCCGGCGCCAAGCGCCCACGCGCCAGGCACGTGACCCGCGGGAGCCCATCGCCCACGTGCCATGCACGCGTCTTTAAGACGCTCCTCACCCCTCATTTTCCGTGCACTCCACTCCAGAAACACGTCCCCCGTTCGAAAAAATTTTCTAACGGGGTGCTGCCCCGCACCCCGCAAGTGGGCTGCTAGCCCCCTTGACCCCCAGCCCGCTATCCGGGTAGTGGGGCCCCCGTAAACTCTGCAAGGCCCCTGATATATCCAAAACTCCCTTTCAAAACATAACACACGCACACTGCATACTGAGTTCGCATGACTAGTTGACCCGTCAATCGGAGGTTCTTTCGCTTCAAAAGCGAGAGGTAATTAACGGCAGCTTAGTCCGCAGCTGCCGGAAATTCAGATCCCCACAATTAATAAACTCCGGTCTACCTTAGACAGGGGGAATCTGTATACGCCTGACAAGCGACGCGTATTCCCATCTCAATAGGGTGACGAAAACACACCCTACAACGTTGAGTGGGGCGATCGGCACCGACACTCATTTGCCCTCTTCTGGGATCAGGCTCGGGTATTAATATTTATTTTTATTTGACTTATCCAATATATTTATTACTATTTAACACTTGCAATTTAAATACATTATTTTTTTGTATTTGTAGTTGGATTACGACTTTCAGCCTATATCCGACCCTGATCATCCTAAGAGAGTGCTCGATCTTCATGCTCTGTACCAGGGCCTAATGAAGAATATGCAATCAAAGGTACGATACAATAGGAATGAGCTGAAAATCAACTGCTATTCTCTGTGGATGGCGACCCCCAAGGCAGAGAGAGAGGTTCTCCTAAATACTCCGGTCTTTGCGAGAGTCGACGTAGATACATGGCATTTCTTATGCCAATATTTCGACTCTCGGCGCAAACAGGTTTGTAATTTAAATTTAATTCATTGTTTAATATATAATTTATTTTTTTGTGTTGCTTAATTAGAAAACTAAATCTGAATGTGTTGTGCAGAAACATGCCTGATCAAAATAAAGAGAATAGAAAGTCGACGAAGAGGGGTCGCCCCACTTATACAATAGGCTCGAGGAACATTACTCGTGCCATAGAGCCATCGGTAAATTACAATAGATTTATTTTGATATAATGTAATATTAAGATTTATTTTATAATATATGTAAATTTTTGGCGAATTACAGAGAGCTCAGAACCTGGCGCAGGGTGGTACACCAAGCGTGCTGACCGCGTATCTTGTCGTCCACGGCACCTCGACGGATCCCGCCATGGACGAGCTTTGATTCTCCGACACCGCTACCCAGGAGTATTGCGTAAGTGTTGATATTTATTCTAACAGGTTTGAAATTTTTGTTTTGAAAAGTTCAAATTTAAATGATATACTTATATTTTAATGGTTAATGTGAGTGTAGGAGCAGGCGGGGGCATCGGTGATCAATTTTACTGGACAGACCGATCCGATACTACTAACCCTAGTCCTAGACGCCGTACACAGAGGGCACCATGGAGGTTGGGAGAGAGGCCGGGGACTGGGTCCTAGCAGGGCCCATATGAGGTAGGACTCCACTCCGGCGGTTACTTACTCTACCTCCCGTGAGCAACGTCTAGATCATGATGTTGCTGTCTTGAAGACCGCCGTTAAGGAGTTGAAGGAGATGTTGGTACGTATACTATTTAATAGTAAAATATTATATCACATTATAGATAGTAACATATGCAACATTAATAGCCTGAGCTTATTTGGTTGTAGACTTAGATTTGATTAATCATACTTACATAAAACTATCTAATTAAAATAAACTACGATTTTCCAAACTATATATGCAAACGAGACCTACGTCCCTAAGTATTCTTAGATTGGGGTTTCGCAATAACCTGATAATGATACGAATTCGACTAAAATCTAATACACCGTTCTTACTCATTTATTACACATAAAATTTAACATATGCGACAGGCTAATTCGGTTGCGGCTCCACATGTATCTCTTTCGGTTGCGGCTCCGCAAACCACTACCTCGGCTGCGGTTGCACAGACCACTCCTGCAGCTCCACAGCCCGTTCAGACTGCCGCACAACCCGCTCCTTCATTGATCGAGTTTTTGACGACTCAGGGCTGCATTGAGGAGCAGATGCGTCAGATTACGGCGTTTATCAGAGGTGGAGGAGCTGGACCGAGCTTGGATAGCTTTTTTATTTTTATTTTTGAGGATGTATGTACTTGATACATATTGTATATATTTTGGACGATATTGGTGATTGTTTGATTGTTCATGATGATTTAGATTGATGTCGTATTCTGTTTGTTTATTTCTTTTATATATTATGCGTGAGATGTTGATTATGAATATTTATGTATCTGGTTATATATTGTATATATTATCGTGCATAGGACGGGGGAAAAACAGCAGCCCCATTTTTTTAAAAAAACTGATATTTTATCCCTACGGATTAATCCGTAGGGCCATATGTTGCACCTACGGATTAATCCGTAGGTGCAACGTTTGCCCCTACACAGTTAGCCGTAAGGATAAAATATAAGGATACCTGATATTTTGTCCTTATGGACTCAGTAACAGGGGTTAAACTTGTCCATACGAATTATCCATAGGGGCATTTATCTGGACTTACGAAGAAATTCGTAGGGGTAAGTATCAGGCCCTACGGATAAATCCGTAGAGACAAGTATTTTATTTTATAAACCAATAAATTAAATAAATATTTGGTCCTACGGAGTAATCCATAGGGATATATGTCCCTACGGAGTAAGACGTAGGGGCAATTATTACTCTGTAGGGGCATGTTCAGGACGAAAATTTACACATGCGGCTTTTACCCTCATGCGGGAATTTTATGGCCCTACGGATTTATCCGTAAAGACGGTGGTTTGCCCCTACGGCTAAATCCGTAGGGGCAACCCATTATTGTAGTAGTGATGGCACCTTTCCTCCATTAAGGGGCCCAAGTGTAACTCCCCTAACCAATTTCCTACGCAATATAGAGAAGAGATGAGGACCACTCATGGGGTGGGCTCCTCACTCTATAATCATGTTGTGCAGTAAGTTGTTAGAGAGTTGCTTAAGAACTCTTTAATTACACACGCTATCTTCTGCTGCTTTTTCTAGGTTCTCTTTTGTGGATTTTGCTTGCAAGACTAAGCAATAGCATGTGCCCATGTTCATATTTGATCTGTGCAAAATCCATCATTCCTTATTTATTCAAAGTAAATCTGGCATTGGTCATGACCACCCAAAGAAATGGCCTTCAAGTTTTGGGATGATAAACACTATGATTTTGGATTTGGACATTGCATGGCTATGTTAGTATTTAGTTAATGGCACATGGAAGATATATGTGGATATTGTTTTTGCTGTTTGTAGGCAACATATTATATAATATATGTGTGTGTGTGTGTTTTGAGATAATACCCATATTATATATATGTTAGTGTTTGGTTGATAGCACATGGAAGATATATTCGGATATATTATATATTTCAATATTTGTGATGAGTGTTAAGTCTCAAACAATAGTGTATATGCTAAACAATAGGAAGAGGAAATTTAATACAAATTCCACAGACTCTCTGTTTAGTTTTTATGTAAAGAACTTGACACTTTTGCCTCTTAAAATGTATTTCCAAATTGTATTAACCTTAAGGGAGAAAAGAAGGCGGATTCATATACTAGACAATATCGACATCTCAGCTTATTAGTTAAGAATTTCACATTAGTTATTCAACTTGAAGATGTTAGTCACTTGTTTATTTATAATTCATCATAATCTCAGCTTGCTAACTTGATTAATATTCAAAATTGCAGATGATCAAGTATGAATCAGCACAAGAAGTTGCAACACAAGTAAGCGGCAAGGGAAATGATCGTTAACCGAACTTCAGCGTGATTATGTGAAGAAAGGTTTTTTATGTTCTTTGAATCTAGGATAGTTTCTATTGTTTCATTCTCTTTTACAGATGTATTGTTTCTCAGTCTCTTACTTGTAACCAAATGCGCAACAATCCATCTTTCCAATTTTCTACTGATAACATCATATATATTTTGTTTACATATACTTCTATATATTCTATATAATGTGGATAAAACTGTAACATACTGATTAAGGTGAATAATGCTATATATATATATATATTAAACAGAAGAGTAATATCATAACACCACAAGTTATTTTATATATGCTAGCCATAACAATCTAATATTTTTTCAATAATGCTGAGTCACATTGGCCTTGTGTATCCTCTGTTGCTTTGATTAGCTCATCACTGGATCTATTCCAGACCCTAAATGCCCTAAATGTTGAACTGAATCCTCCAAATTGATAAATCTCAATAACAAATCCCTAAATCCATTCATTTCTATGTATGAATGGGATTAATATACAGCACACTGTATATTTCCTTCTACATCGGTGGGTGAACACCATTACTCAAGCTAAATTCATGCATGTTTCGACCAAATGCATCGTAGAAAACAATTCTCACATCAATCTTCGTTATCTCCATCGACATGAATCCTTGTCCATCGTAAAAGAACTGCACTTTATCCGTGTTTGGAGTGTAAACGCCCCTCCATGCTTTTGAGCCTCCTCCACTTGTTAAATATTGGATAGGACTAATTATGAGAAGCAAAACATAATTAGAAAAGGAAGTATAAATTTTACATTCGTCGGTTTTCTTGATAAAACTTGATAATTACCTGTCATTGCTACTAATGTGCTCGAGGCAATGGTCATGCCCGTTGATATAAAGATCGACGCCATTAGCCTGAATTTTTTTTTCATAACCGTTCAGATTGAAATTTTAACTTAAAATTTTCCGGGCAATAGAAATTTTATCTACCTTTAGGATTGGGAGAAGCTCATCTACAAGCTCTTGAGTATCTCCATGCTCGCTAACGCTTCTAATGGCATGGTGTCCGACCACAAACTTCCATTTCGCTGAAGATTGTTTCAACGCCGTGTCCAAATCCTAATTATCGATATAAAAGGGATCATATTAACGGAAGTTTCCATTCTCGAGTGATACTGCGGAAATAATCTGATGGAAACATACTTTCAAGAGTTTTGCGATGTAATTTTCGCGAGGGTAGACTTCTCTCCAGTCATATTTGTGGTCTTCTGGGTCTGTCCAGTACTCCATTACAAATGGTGTAGTGTCGACAAAGAAGAAGTGCGCAATTTCTTACCAGAGGAAACAGACATTAAAAATGAAACGAAATATATACAATAACGAAAACCGAAATTTTGTACAATTTTTCTAACCTGTATCCAAGATAAAAGACCTCATGCAGAGCCATCGGTTATCGATATTGTGAAGGACCGGACTCAATTGTGCTTGTACATCACCTCTATAATCATGGTTCCCCAAAACTGTAAAAAGGTTTGTAGGAGTGGTTAACATAACAAAATTAATTTTATAGATAGAAAATAAAGTGTTCATGAATTTAAAGGCTTACCAATGTACCATTGCTTTTGCAAGCTTTTCGCGGTGTATATATTCAAAAATGATTCTTCGAATGCCTTGTCATCTACTCCGGTTAATCCATCATCGTAGAAATTATCTCCGGCCGATATCACGAAATCGATATCAAGATCCTCCCCAACCTTTCCCATCTATATATGATAAAATCAATTTTAACTGTTAATCCTGTATACAGGTTCATGCGAACATGCTATTATCATATAAAAAGTTTTTCTCATTGCAGATTTTTTCTTCAATGTTAAAACGAAAAGGAAAAAAATTATGCACAATAAAAATTTGTTGATCAACCGGTTATCGATCTAAAATCCTCTAAACCTGAAGAAAAATCTAAAATAAAATATTGAAATTTTCTTCAAAAAACGACGCTCGACGTGTATAAAGTCAAAAGCAAATTAAACATAACACGTTCCCAATCTCTAGAATCGATGAATCATGTATACAATTAAAAACCGCCATTTGATAAAAGAATCCTGGATATTAAATTGTATATGTATAACATAAAATCATCGATATTATACCTGAGATGCAACTAGAGATTGATTAAATTCTCCTCTCCTTCCCCAATCTCCGACGACCAAAAGGCTCAACGACCCGTCGCTCTTTACCGGGTGTTCAAGCCGTTGCAACTCGGCTTTCGCGAAAGAAGAGAAAACGAAGGCGGAAACAGCAAAGGAGAGCATGAAGGCAATAGCCATGGCCTTCAAAGAAAAGCTTGCCATGGCTAACCTTGAAATTTGCAAAATGAATGAATGGCGTTCTCTCATTCAACGATTTAAAAGCCTACATTTGCCTTGCTTTGTGTGGAAACCTCGAGGGGTGTTCTGTAAATAGAAAATTGTTTTGGGAGCCAATCAAATAACGCGGTGGTTTTTCTTGTTTTTTTTTTGGCATTTCTTGGTCTTCTATTGGATGATATGGTAAAAGATTGGGAACTTTGTCGTATGTGTGCTCACATGCAGGTATAGATAAGTTAACCTAGTCTGCAGCTAAAGGGGTTAAATTGATTTTTTCTAAAATATACATCCGAAACCTTTACAAACATGTACAAATGAGAAAAATACTCACACTCTTGAGAACCATCGAATTCATATGAGATGCATTGCTGGAAATTTTTCCGGAGTTAAAGTCAATTCTTTTATTTCTTTTATATTAAAAATCATATTAGTTTTAAATTATTATATGTTGTTATCATTCACCAACTATCTTTTCTTATTTCTTTCGAAGCTTATGTATTAGGATTACAGCTTCCAGGAAATAATCCATTAGAAACACTAATAGTTATCTGATGCCATACATAATATATATATAAAAAAAAAGGCCTTCAAATTCAGAACATGATCGACAGTTTAAGTGCTTAAGGTTTACAGACGACAGATCACTTAGTAGGATACATCTTGTGATGCAGACCTGTGATTAGAAATTTTATGGATGCAGCTAGTAAATCTAATAAGCGGTTGTTGACAGCACTATGGGTAAAATGTTTTCTTTGTCGCATGGGTTGGAGCATGCTAGGAATGGAGAGTATTGTGGTGTAAGTTAAGTGATCAGGCGGTGGCAAGAATATTTTGTTATTTGGTGCGAATATTCTGAGGAGTTGTTATGGGATATTGTAACTTGAAGAATGGAATATTCTTTTCTCAACTTGCGGTGGAGATGTTCTTTTGTCCTGATTTGGGCTTGGAAGGAAAGTGCTGTCAAACTTTATGTGGCCTCATCTACCATTTTTATTTACTGGCTGTTTAAAAATAAAGGAAATTTATTACCGATTTATTCTTCAATATGAAAAATCGCAATTTTGATCTGAAAAGGTCACGGTGATTATTAATTAAGATATTATTTGGATACGAGGTGCTATGCATCCAGGTAGGGGAGTGAAATAGATGAGATTTTTTGGGTATCTTCGAGCGTGTTTGTCTTAAATTATTTTTCTTTCATAACTCGGCACATGCATCCGGTTTATGGACGAATGTTTCATGTTTATTTACCGCAAGAGAAAACATTTTATTGCTGTCCGGAATTTATTAAATACATCTATAATTTCTGCTATTTTTGTTATCAGGGACTGAAAAAACTCGTAGTTTAAAAAAAACATTTAAATGCTTAATTTCTTGCTACACTTTCTTGAATGTTACAAAATCTCTATTTAAATCTTCTCTCTCAATGTTGTCCGCACATGCAACTCTTTAACATGCCAGGGGTTTTGTAATATCCAGTTCTTTTGCGTACCATTAACCGTATTTTTATATAAGGCTATTTACAAAGTTTAAACATTTATAATTATAATTGTTTTGTTTTACCTAGCCCTGACTTATACAAACCCTAATCCCCATCCCTTTTATTTTGTGTCACAGCCCACTCTCTCTCTTTTATTTTTTCTAATTCCCCTTTTCCTAAAACCCAAACCCTATTTTATCTTATTTTTTCCCAATTCTTCTCCAAGCCCGGCCCATTTCATTTTCCTCTATTTTCTTTTAAAATTTTCTTTAAATCATCCCAGCCCAATTAGACCCAGCCCAAAAGAAAATAAAATAACTAATTTAAATTAAAACCTTCCGGCCCAGCCTAAGGCCCGCTTCCCAGCCTAACCAAACCCGACCCACTTCTAAACTCATCTTCCCCACTCCACAAAACGCTTCCCGCCTATTTCCTCCTGCGCGAGACTGCACCCACGTCGCCAGCGCCGCGTCGTCGCCCACGTCTCCACGATACGCGCCCCGAGCTCATGAACCTTCGTCTCCCTCTCACTCTCCAACTCCTCCTCATCTCTCCCTATCCACAGAAAATCCAACTCGAGCAACCCACTGCCTTCGTCACTCGTCACTCCCTCCGACGACGACGACGACTGCCACTCTCTCCTCCTTCCTTCCTCCTCCTCCATCGACCGAGCCCCTCCTCACCTTCTCCCCTGCACCCGAGCTCTCTCGCCGACCCACCAAGCTCCCCTGCACCCGAGCTCTCTCGCCGACCCACCAACCTCGTCTGCACCCGACCACGGCCACCGCCTGCACTCATCCTACCGCCGACGAGTTCCTCCTCACCACCAATTCCCCACTTATCACAGCACCTCTCTCTCTGTCTCTCTCTCTCTCTCCCCCTCGGCAACCCCCTCTCTCTCTCACTCAGCACATCTCTCTCTTCTCTCTCTCTCTAAATCTCTCTCTCTTTGTCCCTCTACATCTCTCTCTCTCTCTCTAGATCTCTCTCTCTTTGTGTCTTTCTAAATCTCTCTCTCTCTCTCTCTCTCTCTCTCTGTTTCTCTAAATCCCCCCTCCCTCTCTCTCTCTCAGCACCTTTCCTCCCTGCTGGAGCTACAGTACCCGTCGCCGCCACCTCCAGCCGAGACCGAGTCTCGAGGCTAGCCCAAGCCTCAAACCCAGCATTAGCCATTTCATCGAGCACTTGCCCCTATCGTCGATCGCCTCTATTCCAGCCGTCATCGTCGCCGAAAAAGCCGTGGTTTCAGTCTCTGCGTCCGTCATCATCAGCAAGGTTGTAACCGTCGCAACGCCAGCGCACGTCCGTCGCACCCACCGAGACATCGAGTCCAAGAGCCCAAGCTCGAGCCGAGACCGCGAACCCTAGCCGCGCCGTTCGTCGCGCGTTCGTGCCGTTGCAGCTGCCGTGCATCGCCAAAACGTCTCCAGGCAAGTACCCTACTTGCTACATGCTATATTATTCCCGTTATAAATCAAACCGCATTAATTCCCTGTTTGCGATTCATGAAAACCTTATATAATATAAGTGTTCGACGCAAGAACTGAATGAAAGCCTTTCCTTAATTTGACGGAACTTAATTGCATATGCTGGCCCGTGTGATAATGAACCTTGTGTAGAAATTTCACTGGAAAATACGATTGTTATCGGCTTAAACGAACACCCCCCAACTACACCTGTAAAAACTGAGAATTTCCCGCACCTGAAACTTGTTAAAATCACAGATAATTGTGTACATATTGAAATGAGGCGTTCGAGGGCTCAAATCGAAGCCGACTTGACGACCTATAATCCTATGTAAGTTCTTAATTGTTTCTGTACTGATATTATGACGAGAATCGGTTCGGAGAGCGGCTCTGGACTGCAGTCCAGGGCGACTCTGGTTATTGTTTGCTGGCCCGTAATCCTTACTACCTTGCTGTCTGAACTCGTATGTTGCGGAACCCTACACCTTATTCAATATGAATCTGTTATCTAAATAACTCAAGTGATTTCACCCTGTTTCATCATCGTTTACTATTTAAAATGCAATTTAAAAGATCGGGACGTATAGCAGTCCCAAACAGAACAAGAACTGATACCCTAGTGTTGAATAGTGCATAACTCCTAACGTACAGACGCGATTGAGAATCCGTCTATTGCGTTGAAAACCCTATTGAAAACCCTAAATTTCATTCAACTATAGCGTCGCTAAATTCTGATCCCAACTGGGATTAAAATGCGTTGCGAAACGGACTTCCGATTCTGAAACCGGATTTCCAGCAGTGAACGCTTAAAATGAAATGGCCATATCTAGTGATCCTGAAACCCGATTGACGTGAAACCAAATTTTATGGATAGATAATCAAATATACTACTTATCCCCTGTTCATTGTTTCGCTAGATTTGGCATGTATGTTTTATGATAAATTATGCAAGTGGTAGGATACTGACATGTGACATCTTAATCATGCCTTACATACTGTCTTCTCATCACATCATATATATATGTCATTGCATTGGTAACCTAGTGATCATGTGCATTACCCAGTGTTAGGTATTAGTGGTGATTGTGGCAAGTATGTTAGTGTTCGTGCATGAATGGATAAGTGAAAGTGATACGTACTTGTACACAATCAGTGGACCCTATCGATTTATTGCATTGTCGACGTCTGTGGGACGCGTATAAGTGTGACTATAAGTGGTATGGGACACTTATGGAAGCACTTGTATGGGTGTCACAGGTAAGGCACCAGACACTGTCCATTTATCTTGGGTATCAGTCGGGACGTGCTTGATGGAGATCCTGTCTCCAGTTCTCGCGCAGACTTGTTATGGACCGACCGGTATTTGAGGTTATGGTTGGCGTTTGATGTAGACCACGGGGTGTGGGTTAGTTTGAGTGTGAGTTCAACAGAATCTCGGGAGTCCCATGCCGGCATATATATATATGGAGATATATGGAGATTTACAGGGATATTACATGATTATTACCGTGAGTTATATTTTGGGCCCGTGGTCCCTTGCCCTTGGGTCCTACCTTTGGGTGGAGGACACTCACGAGTGGTTGACTCTCACACTTGGACTGACGATAGGCTTAGTGACCTATACAGTGAGACTTAGAGACTGATAGGCTTAGTGACATTGACATGCATTGCTTACTGCATCGACACACCTGGCATACTACTTTACTGCTTTACTGTTTACCTGCTCCTTTAGACACCCGCATTGGCTACTTCATGTTCATATCGCTACAATCTTGATTTACTGTTATATATTCATTATTACTGTACGAGTTACCACCTGCACCTATGTATATATATTACTATCGCGTGTCGCTCTGACGACCTAAGTATGCATGCTCAGAGTGGGAAGTGGGTCTAGCTTGGACCAGGACCAGACGTACATCGCGGACATCTTGATCAGCTATCCAGAGCTATACTTTTTTGATCTCTTTCAGGTTAGTTCCTTGTATCTGTTTTGTTTCAGCTACTGCATTTCTCATTACCTGTGCGTTGTTTACTGATTACCACGTAAAGCTAGAAGCCGAAGTGTGACTACGGAGAGATATTACCTCGACCGTAGGAGCATGGCTGGCCTTGTCAACCCCTCGTATTCCGTATTTTGGGAAGCGGGGCATGACAGGTTTTAATCGGACAGCGGTGCCGCCGGCCTCGAAACCTGTTGCCTGCCGCCGGTTACACACACACACACACACACACACACACATATATATATTACCGGGATAATTAAAATGTACCAAACACATTAATGTCAGATTCCTTAGAATTGGATGCATGGTCATCACATTCCCGGTAATGTGATGATTCCTGGTAGGCCTGACCGCGAGTTGACCGCGACTCGTCTCGCTTCGTTTCGCAATAAGGCGAATTTTATTCGTCTCGTTGCTGACGTGGGCGAGTCGATTCACCTCATCTAGATGAGTTGGGTGAGGCGGGTATGTTGTCAAAATTTTGGATGTTGTCTCGCTTGAGTTTGTCTCGCCTGACTCGTCTCTCGCCCCGCCCCGCCCCGCCAATTCGCTATCTGACTCGTCTTGACTTGTCTCGTCTCACTGACTCGCTCCAATTCGTCTCAACTCGTTCGTCAACTCTCCTCGAAACCCACCCCAACGGTCGGCAATGATTAGATTCTAAACGAATCGCCTCATCTCGAAACCCACATCCAACGGTCGATATTTGCCTCGCCTTGTCTCGAAAACCCCATCGAACGGTCGTTTCTAGGCGAATTGACTCACCTCGTCTCGGCTCGTAATGGCTGAAACTTTTTAAAAAATTTCAAAACCCTATGAATACAACCCCCATTTCTTCTTATTTCAAATATATTTCTCTCTCAAAAAAAATTCTCTCAACAACCATCTTTCAAGTTTTGAAGAATTGAAGTTCCGACTTCATATTTTTGACGCTCCCACCGACTTATTCTACTCTACTGCTATTTTGCTCAATTGCTCCACCGCAGCGTTTTAGCTTTCTTGTTTTTTGTTTTTATTTTATTAGCTCTCTTCTGACGGATAAATTTGTACTGCTAGTGTTGTAATATTTAGTATTTAATCTTTTTAATTAATTAAAAAATTATATAGAGCGTCCATCTAATACGCATCACACCTAAGTTCCTAATCCTGAATTAGAAACACAAGTAGAAACATCCACATCTAAATATAGAGAAACTAAAAAACGTGCGCTTAGTAGTAATGTTTGGAAACACTTTACAATTGAACATAGGGAAGAGGTTAGATACGCAGTATGTAAATATTGTGGCACTGCATATAAACATAATAAAGGTACCAGCACTGGTATTTTATATAAACATGTAAAAAAAACACTTAGATGGCATGTCTGATTTCTCCTCCACATAATCATGATTTAAATGTTGAAGAAATGGCAAGATTTGTCATGGCAGATGAACACGTTCTCGGATTCGAAGAAAACCAAGCTTTTGAGTGGTACGTCAAAGGACATTAGAACATGGATACAAAAAGGTTCCGAGAACTACGCTTAAAAGTCATTGTTTTAGCCTTTATATCGAAGGTAAATATGTATTAATTGCTACTCTTGCTTCTTTAGCTACTAGTATTTTTTTAACTTCTGATGTTTGGACTGATAGAAGGGAACTTTCCTGAATTTGTGTTACTGCATATTGGAAAGATTCTGACTGGTATTTGCAAAAAAACATTATTCTTTTTAGACGGTTTCAATTTTCGCATAATGCTTTTAATATATCTTTTGAAATCAGATCCGTTTTAAAAGAATATCATTGTGTAAATAAAAAAATTTCTATTTCTTTTGATAATGTTAGCAATAATAATTTTGTTGTTACTGAACTTATTAGACAGTGCAAACCAATTTGCAATGATAGTTTTTTTCACATTAGGTGTGTATGTCATATACTTAATCTTGATGTATAGGATGCATATCAAGTATGTTTTTTAAATATTCAAACAATTAAAAATGCATGTAGAATTATTAAAAGTTCTGAAAAAAGAAAATCTGAATATAAAACTAGATACCAGACTGCAAGATTAAGACCGTCCCTTAGAAAAGATGTTTCTACTGGGTGGAATATTACATATGACTTGCTTCGTATTACTTAAAAAACAAGCGGAATTATTAGTAACGTGTGGAATGAGAAAAGGCCTGTAGAAAACCAATTAATACATGATTATTGGGCGGTTGTAGAACTTTTCAAAGATTTTCTTATGACTTTTAAAATAGCAATTGAACATTTTTCTGTTTCTTATAACCTCATTTCTCATATTATCGTCTCCGAATTGTATAATATAGCTCAATATTTTTCTAATCATATTAGTGATGAGATATTTCAGTCCATTATACTTGCCATGCTAGCTAAGATTTCTAAATATTACGCTGAAATTCCAATTTTTTACTGTTTGTGTTCGGTAATAGACTTTAGAATTAAATTAGAAGGTTTGGAGGCTCTTTTAAATGGGTCCCATAGATGCATGAAGGCATAATATAGATATTGATGTTTATATTAATACTGTTAAAGGTACTTTAAATGAAATGTTTGATTTATATGTTCCATAATCTTCTGCTGGTAGAAGTACTAGAGCACTGGCATCAACCAGTTCACATGTTTCGACTCCAGCTTTTGCACTTATTCAATAGTCGAAAACGGTACGAGGCCCCGTGGCTTCATCATCGTCATCTTTAAATGAATTAACAATATATTTACATATTGAGTTAGACGTAGATTATATTATAGGTGAGATTAATGTTTTAGCCTGGTGGAAAAGCCACGGACATTTATATCTGGTGTTTTCTACCATGGCTCGTGATTTACTAACCATTCCAGTGTCCACAGTAGCATCTGAAAGTGCTTTTAGTACAGGTAGCAGGATATCAAGCGAGAAAAGTTGTAGTTTGGCGTACGGCACCATGGAGTGTATGATTTGCTCGCAAGATTGGTAAGCAGCAGCTGTCAGAAAACAAAATGCAATCAGTTTGGACTCGGATTATCAACTTGAAGAGCTTACAGAATCGAACGGCACCAACACCGAAAGAGGAACCACAGCTGGCAACGACAAGTAGTGAGTAGGAAATGTAAAATAGAAAAAGAACTACGTAGATTTGATTCCCTTTTATTAAGCTCAATATTTGGGAAGGATACGTGGCAGTCCGAGTGAGTTCGGTCTCTAATATAAAAAAATACAAATTGTATTATTTAATTGTAATTTGATTTATGTTAATAATAATTTCAGTTCATTTTTCATTATTAATTTTTAAGGATTTTTTAAATTTTTTTAAAAAAAAAAATCAAAGCTCGCCTCGTCTTGCGATTCGCTTAGATGAGACGGCGAGACGAGCAGGGTCACGTTCGGATATTGTTGCCTCTCCTCACCGGCTAAGCGAGACGAGCTCAACTCGTCTCGACTTGAAAGCGAGCGCCTAATTTCCGGTAATCTTTCGTTCCATGTACCAAGTGCAACTTGAAAGCAAGTGATATGGACTCCTCTATGAGGCTGGTGGGCTTTTAATTTCCCACCAGCCTTTATATGAGTAATACTTTACGTATCGGGTTGAAATACTTCCATAACCAACAGACAAAATAATGAGACCCATAACATCTAGATACTAGTGTCAAATAAGTGGGTCCATGATGTTTGTCTCTTGGGTATATTGTGGTGTGATTTAAAGCCTGATAGGTTAAGCATTTTCCCTTTTTTGTTGGGTCCATATCACTTTCAAAGATGTAATAGCATGGTGGGGTAGCGGATGTGATTACCTAAATAGTGGGTTGTCACTTTCAATGCTTTCTCTATCCATGTGGTAGAATACACATGGGATATAAGGTCCCTCATTGGTTACAAGGTTGGGGAGATGATGCAATTATCTAGGTAGTGGATATTATGTCTCATTCTTAGCCAATAAAAATCCATGTAGTTTATATGGATTCTACTAGCCAATTAAAATATTTAATTATAACAATAACAAGTTAGTCCATGGGCCCGGTAAATCTCATGGATTTCAGCAACATGGATGGGCCCAAAATATCATATCAGCCGCAAGTACTTCCTATGTCTTGGCATTCACGCAGCATGACATTTAATATGATCATTTGCTCTTCTTCTTCTTTTCGGGTCATATTCTTTCAAAGGCATATTAAACAACTTTTTCTTGTATTTCTTGTGAAACAGATACTTACAGATATTTCTTATAATATGGATATATATGGTCTATGTAGGTAAAACCTTATTTATAGAGGATCTTAGTTGACATATTTATATTGTACCATCTTAATTTTATAAAATTACAAAAAAATAAGGGTTAATTGCTAAATAATACCTCGATATTTCACTTACTGTGCACTTATATACCTTAGTGATTTTTATGCTGCACTTGGATACTCTAAAGTACCCGGTCCAATTCCCGCCCATATGAGTGGTACCTTATATATTCATATTATAAAGGGCGAGAGTTACAAAAGAGTTTTTCATAGAGAGAAAAATAGAAAGATCCATAAAGAGAGCCGTTGTCTTTCATTCTATTCTACTATGGTTGGCTTGCGGGTTGATGACGTAGGGATTTACTATGGTTGGCTTGCGGGTTGATGACGTAGGGATTCTTACTTCATCAAAGTGTGGTTTCTCTCCGGCCGTTGCTTGGAAGCGAAAGAGATCGGATCTAGAACGTGACGTGGACGAGAATAACGATCCCACCAATTGGATCAGGTAGATCGATAAATTTCAAGCGTAGATATGCAGTTATTTCCGCCGTTTGATTGTATATCATGTATCTACGCAGCTAGATATAACATTGGCATCAGAGCATGCATGTCCACGTTTAGATTATTAGACATGTTGTTTTTAAAATGATTATAACTCAAAATTAAGTTGCATTTCCCCCATAAATTATTGCTCGAATTTTTAATTGTTTTTAACATATCTATGATATTAGGGTTTATTTTGTGATGGATTTTCATAGATCTATCAATTTTTGCCTCATGCGTCATAATAGATTAGATATTAATTTTTTATGACACTTTGATGTATAGAATTTAGTTTCATGATGTGAAATTGTCCATGAAACAAAAGTGAGTAATCTTTTTAAAAAAGGATTGTGTTTTTTTTTCCTAAAAATTTAATTTTTTTTCTTCCTAAAAATTTAATTTTTTTTCTTTAGGTGAGATTTTATAGAGGTTAGTTGGCAAGATTTTCAAAACTCCAAACCTAATTTTTTTGGATAAACTTTAGGGATTTTGGTAACAGAATAAATATTTTTTTTTAAAAAATATTTCTGGAAAAGGGGAAAAAAATTCGAATTTTTTTAAATTTAATTTAATTTTTTCGGATTTTCTAAAAAAATCCAGAATTTTCTCTCGTTTCTTTAAAAAAAAATTTGGTGCAGTCCAGGCCCAGGCCGGCCATCCCCGTAGGCTGGGACTGCGGGTGCAACCAGGCCCAGACCGGCCTGCCCATAGGCTGGGCTCGTGGGTGCAGGTCAGCCCAGCAAGCTGGGCTCGGATGTGTATGGACTGAGCCAGGCTCGGTCAAACGAGCTGGCTCGGGCCGAGATTTTTTAATAAAAAATATTTCTTTTATTTCCGAAAATTTCAGAAAAATTTCAGAAAATCCTGGAAAATTAAGGAAAATTATTTTATGAGTTTTTATTATTTTTTTAATTTCCCATTCAGTTTTGGGTAAGTTGAGGGTTTTTGTTTTTAACTCCGGGAGTTGCACTTTTTTCTGAAAATTTTCAAAAATTTATTCGTATAAAATCTTGGAGATTTGATGGGTAGTTGTTCTAGTGAGAGCGCCTGGGGCGCATACCAATTTCACAAAAAATGAAAACCCTAATAAAATGGACAAGATTAAATATGGCGGTTTAATGAAAAACGAAATTTGTTAGATTGGTTGTTGTATTTGTGATGTGTATAGCATGCCTAATAAATAAAGACGCATACAATATTTATTAATTAAAAATCTGACAAATTTCAAGTGGGATATTTCAAGAGGAGACGTGAGTCTATATTTAACTACTCAATCTACTCCGTTTCTAGGAAATTTATAATTTGTTATTCAATCATTTTAACAAAAATTTAAATTTTATACTTTTGAAGAATGTGGTTGGGACGTAGGCCTTCTTTTTTTTTTTCGGGGTGTAAATTTATTATTGTTGTTAAGATGGGTTGAAAACGAAGCGTTCTTTGGGAAAGAACGGTACTCTATTATATGCCGATAATCTTAACGCACTTATAAATGTTTTTTCCTATCAGATGACTTCCAAATCAGTTATTGCCGATCTCACCAAGGATGTCAAGTTAAATGGTGATAACTACTTCGACTGATGTTGAAAGATCCGTTTCCTGCTGAATGAGCAAGAATTACAAGATTGTATTGAGGCAAAAATGCCTGAACCGGAGTAAGGCTCTCCTCAACAGCAAAGGATGGCTGCGGAGGAGTATAAGAAATGGGTCCAGAAAGACCATTCAGCACGGTATATTTTGTTAGCCGCGATGAGGAACGATCCCATTGGTAAGTTTGAGGATTATCCGGCAGCGAAGAGACTCTAAGAGACTCTCGAGACTCTCTCTGGACACTAAACTTACTGACGAGCAACAAATTCAGGCCGTTATCCGGGCTCTGCCCGGATCCTGGGATGATCTCAAATTACTTTTATCCCATGTTGAGAACGTGAAAACGTTCAAGAACGTGAGGGCTAAAGTTGAGTTTGAAGCAGAGCGCATGGACGCCCTCAAGTCTAAGAGGCCATCATCCATAGTTATGGCAGCTGAAGACTCCAAGCCCAAGGCCAAGAGGCCTAGACGCAAGGGGTCCTTTAAGGAATCGAACAAAGAGACGAAGGATGAAAAGGCAAAGACCAAAAGGCCCGCGAAGCACGGGAAAAGATCAGCCAAGAAAGATGGTTGCTTCAACTGTGGGCAGCCAGGTCGTTTTGCTCGTGACTGCCAGGGGCTTAAAAAGGTAAACTCTCGCTCTTTCCACTATACATCATTAGTTGCTAGTACAGTGTTGATGGTTGACTCTACAAATTTATGGATTGTAGATCCGGGAGCCACGAACCACATTTCTCGAGATAGAGAAGGGTTTGTAGAGTACAGGAGAGTACTCGTCGGGAACTAGAAGATTTACATGGGGAATGAGTCATATGACGAGGTGCAGGGCATCGGGACATATCAGCTAACTGCGAGTTCAGGGAACGAGTGGCTTCTTTATGATGGTTTATATGCTCCAAGAATGCTGCAGAACCTTTTATCAGTTGCTAGATTAGTTAGCGTAGGATTTAGCATTTTATTTGAGAACAATTCTGTGAAATTTATTTTAAATAATTCTCTGTTTTGTGTTGGACGCCTTATTAATGACCTTATTATTTTGGATTGCGACTTTATTGACAATAAAAATGTTTTGTTTGCTTATTCGTATGCTGTAAATAGTTCTGCAGATGAATTAATATTATGGCATGGCAGATCATGTCACATTGGACATAATAAAATGACAAGACTTGGTAGGGGCGGCCTGTTAGGAATATGTATGCTTTAGAGGCTATTATTGTATGATATAGTGGATGTTTGGACACACACACACACACAGGACTTTCTTGCTCGACATGATAATATGCTATCTGGTTGCTCTTTATCTTAACATGTACACTTGTATTATTATACTGTCTCTTTGATACATGTTGATAAAGACCTTAGGATGTTGCTCGACTACCAGGATTATGATGCAGATCATACTAGTGGGGCTTGTGTAGTCCATAAGCACATCCTTTAACAGTTCCTAGTCGAGAGAGTATCGAGACATGGTATTGATATTCTAGAGTAGACTAGTGTGTACGTTTCTTGACCCTGTATGGGGCGATGGTTGATCCCACAACTATTGGTGTTTGAAATCAAAGATTGTACATATGTGCTTATTAGAGAATGGGTACACCGAGCAGGACTCGCCGAGAACTCCTAGATGGTACCATATCTATCATCAGATAACAGTTCTCTAGTGACACTTGTACAGGTAAGTCTGTAGACCTGAGATCGTCAAAGTGTATTGTGTGGTTCCCACTGTGCTTTGATTTCCTCCCTACCACGGCTCAAAGGAGTTGTGAAAACAGGTGGATTTTGGGTACAATCTCGAGTCACATAGAAGCAGGGAGCGATAGGAGGGGTTTCGTCTCTCCCGGTATTGGGAGTTGATATTACGCTATGCTCGATTGGCTATAACAGCAAGTCCCTGGACATGGCTGATGAGATTTACTGGTAAGTGTTATCAGTAGTTTCTCGAACGGTTATAGACCACACATCGGCATGACTTATCAAGTTACTGGGGTCTGACGATTCCACCTCCAGACTCGATATGCAACATATCAGACGGAGAGACCGGACTGTACGGTAAGTGTTGGTTATAGGTTTGTTGGGAGTTTGGACAAGTTTGCTTGTTGATTTTCTATTCGTTCAATACCTAGGTAGCCGTTATGTCCAGCTAGTACCGCTGACGGCTTGTAGGTATCTGATATGATCATTACCTACTGCTGGCGGATTGACGAGTCTTTAGAGTCCCGCACGGAGGTTTTCTAGCTCAAGCGAAACGAAGTAGGGCACATATGATGATATCTGCGGGAGCTTGATTAAATACGAGTATGTGATACCGTATTCTAATATAGCAATATTTGATATCAGTTAGGTTATATGTGATATAACCGGATTGTTGAATAAAGTGTTGATTCAATGATTTGATATATATATATATATATATATATATATATATATATATATTTGATATTGGCCGGTTATATATGTTATGGCCGGATTATTGAATCAAGTGTTGATTTAATAACAAGTTTCGAATATTAGACGATTATATGTGATATAACCGGATTATTGAATCAAGTGTTGATTTAATAATGTGTATATATATGTGTGTGTGTATATATATACATGATATTAGTCGGTTATATATGATATAACCGGATTATTGAATCAAGTGTTGATTTAATAATTTGATGTGTGTGTGTGTGTGTATTTGATATATACATATATATTAACTAATATCATGCTTACTAAACATTTTCTTCTCTTTGTACATATTAATATATATGTGATATATATAAATATATACACACACTATTGTATCATGGTTGATGATACACAGAACTAGAATGTATGAGAATCACACATGAGATTAAGATGAGTAGATAATGGTTTGTTTTATGAATTAGAGGAAAAAGAAAATGAGTCATTTTCTTAAAGATATTTGTAGAAGCCTTAAGAAGCCATGACTCACCTCTTGATCCTTGTCTTATTCATAGATACTTTCCTATATCTAATCTCATCTTATCACTCACTTCATGGTTCTCTCTCTCCATCCAAGTTCATTCTCATCTCCTTCTTCCTCTCTTGCTCTCTAGATTTTCTTGAGGTGAGAAAAACAAAAGAGAAAGAAGAAAAAAAAGTGAGCAAAATTCCTACATCATCAACCTACACTATCTTAGCCTTTTAGAATAGGTTGTTTGCTTCACTAATACTTTGATTAGTGAAGAGTGAGCTTAAGTTAGAGAGACTTCAAGGTGGATCATCTTCGGCTTCGAAAATTACAAAGCAAGCTCGTTCCTTTCACTAAGTGGAGTCTTAGAAAAGTTCTAGGACTTCTACTTAGAGCTTTAGAAGTGAAGGACCGGTATACAAAGGTTGTATTCTTTTTTCACTTAGTGTAGAACTTGTTTGCTTATACTAAAATCCTAATTCTCTAGTTCGATTCTAGGTTAGTATAGTTTAGACCTCTAGATTTTTTAAAATTGCATACTTAATACTTGTATAAACCTAGTAGAGGTGCTAAAACATACTTTCACGGCCTACTTGGCACACTTGCCAAGATCAACCTGTCCACGTGCGAGTATTGTTTTCCAGGTAAGGCCACAAGGAAGCCATTTGGAATGGCAAAGAGAGCAAGTGCTCCATTGCAACTCATTCATTCTGACATATGCGAAATAGTCAATGTGAAGGCATAAGGCGTTGCTCCTTATTTCATCACCTTCATAGATGATTACTCCCGTTACGGACACGTTTTTTTGATTTCCAATCGGTCTGAAGCCTTGGATTGTTTCAAGCGCTATATCAGTTAGGTGGAAAATCAATTGAGCAAAAGTATTAAGGCTTTGCGCATGGACAGTTGTAGAGAATATCTGTCGAATAAGTTCAGGGAACTGTGTGAAAAGAAAGGAATCGTCAGACAACTAAAAATGTCTTACACTCCGCAACAAAATGTTGTTGCGGAGAGACGAAATATGATGCTGTTGGATATGGTTAAGAGCTTGATGGCGCAGGCTAATCTTCCTATATCGTTTTAGGGAGTTGTCCTAATGACAGCAGTTTATGTTCTTAATCGAGTACCTTCTAAGTCGGTTTAGTCCACACCCTACGAGTTATGGACGGGCGATAAACCAGTGTTGGATCACTTATGTCCATGGGGTGTGCTGCCTATGTACACAACACTTCACATCGGTATAGGAAGTTAGGCCCTAGAGGTAAGAAGCGTATATTTATACGCTATTCCAAGCACTCTAAGGGATATGCATTCTTAGGTGAGCATAAGGATGGGACTGTGACCGAGATTGAGTCACGAGATGTCGAATTCCTCGAGGAGGAATTTCCGCAAAAAGGCGAAGTACCTAGGGATTTGGGGTTGCACGAAGTTGAGAAGACCACCGATCATCCAGAACTGAAAGAGGAATCGGTTCCTCTATCGTGTGGGAACAGCGCGAGTGAGATACTGACATATGACTTGGAGCCATTTGCGGAATCTCAACCACCTCGTAGATCATCCCGTGGGCAAGTAGCTCGTCGACGCTTTGATATCAGGGGGAAGCATTCATGGTTGCACCGCATGATGTTGCGGAACCAAGTCCTACAATGACGCTATTTTCATACCTGCAATGGAAGAGTGGAAGGCCGTGATGAAGGAGAAGCTTGAGTCCATGAGGAAGAATCAAGTCTGGGACTTGGTGGATCTTCCTTCCAGATGCAAGATCATTAAGAAATGGTGGGTTTTCAAGATTAAGCGGAAGACAGATGTGACAATTGAGTGGTGTAAGGCGTGCTTGGTGCCGAAAGGGTTCACCCAAAGGAGCGGTATGGATTATGACGAGACATTTTCCCCAGTGGTGAAAATTATCTCTATTCACCTAGTTCTGGCTTTAGTAGCACGGATGGATCTTGAATTAGTCCAGATGGACGTCAATATATATTTTCTCTATGGAGAACTGGAAGAGGAGATCTATATGGATTAGCTTACTGGTTTCAAAGCCAAAGGCCTCGAGCATATGGTATGCAAATTGAGGAGGCCTATTTATGTCTTGAAACAGTCTTCCAGAGTCTGGTATTTCGATTTCATAAAACCGTGCTGGGTTATGGTTTTAAGATGATCGATCAGGACAATTGTATCTATCTATGACAAGCTAGTAAAAGTTTCGAGATTCTATCGTTGTATGTCGACGATATCTTGCTGGCAGGAAATAACATAAAGACCATAAATGCTACTCGGAGTTCGTTGTCCTCCACTTTTGAGATGAAGGATATGGGCGATGCCCAGTTCATGCTCGGGATTCAGATTTCGAGGGACCATTCCAAGAGAACTCTAGGTTTGTTTCAGCAGACTTACATCAGGAAAATCTTGGAACAGTTCGGTATGAACGGTTGCAAGCCTATTGGGACTCTAATTGCAAAGAATCATGCGCTAAGCCTAGAGCGGTGTCCTAAGAACGAAACAGTGAAAATACACATGGAGAATGTTCCTTATAGAAGCGCTATTGGGAGTCTCATATATGCTATGGTGTGTACGAGACCCGATATATCTTATGCAGTGGGACTAATGAGTAGATATCAGTCCAATCTCGGTGTTGCTCATTGGAAGCGGGTAAAACGGATCTTGCGATACCTAAGTAGGATAGCTTCCTATACTTTGTGCTATGGTGGGTCAGACACTCGCCTGCGGGGTTATACAAATGCCGACTGGGCCGAAGATCTAGATGAGTGAGCGTCCACATCGAGATATGCCTTCTTACTCAATGGCGGGGCCATCACTTGGTGTAGTAAGAAGCATGATTGCATTTCCCTTTCCACCATAGAGGCGGAATATGTGGCGGCCAGTGCAGCAGCATAAGAGCTTGTTTGGTTACGCAGGTTGTTGGAGAATCTAACCATAGTGCCACATGCAAAGGATAAGGTGATCCTTAATTGCGATAGCATGTCGACAATTGCATACTCAAAGGATCCGAAGTACCACAGCAAGTCAAAGCACATTTCGATTCGGTACCATTTTATTTGGAAGTAAGGTGAAGAGGAAGTCAAGTTGCAGTACATTCTTATGAATCAGATGGTTGCGGAGCCACTAACAAAAGGAATAGCGAGGAGTGTTTTGTACAGCATACTAGGGCCTTAGGGCTATGCCCTTGGTGACGGACATGTATTTAGACATGTAGTGACTTTCTATTATGTGGCATTATATACATTTATAGGTGGCGACTTTTTTAGATGCATATTTTAAGATTGATTGTATATTGCTTTCTTTCTTTGTTATCTGGGATGAATATTTCTATATTTTGTTTGACTATTTCAGACATGGAGTACAAGTGTACAAGGTATACGAAGTGTACGGGGTACATGTGCATGGCACATATTTAACAAAGATATGTCAGCAGGTAGGAACTCTTTCTCACACGAGAGACCACTTTTATGCTAGGGAAGTATACGGAGGTGAGATTAAGTGTTAGACATCATCTGCTTTGAGCAGTGACTGTGTTGTTGCATACTGGGTATGACAACAATGGAAGCACTTAAAAGAGTCGCCCTGACAGGATCAGGATGAGGTTTCTATGTGCTATAGGCCGTGACCGAAGTGGTTATCTCATGGCCACTTTACCTGTTTACATATAGCCGGACTAGGGTATGACTTGTTGCACAGGGTGTGAGCTTCTAAGGAGATCCTATGCATATCGCAGGACGATATGGCCGGGCAAGTCAATCACAGGGTGATTGGACTTGGGTCCATACGGTATAAATTTAATGGTTTATGCTCTCAGGGAGAGAATTTTATAGTGTAGCACGTAGCCATATGACGTGTGCTTTGATCGTGCATATAAGGAGGTTGAGATATGGATCCTATCTCTCTCATTGTGTGATCCCTTATGACATCCTCCTTCACGGAAGGACAGGCAATCAATATACCCTTAGCGATACTGGGTTGTCTGGATAGGTATGTTATGAGCGTCTACTACTTTGGCTGCTATTTTTTGCTGCGATGACAATATACCGTACATACGGGGCAGTGTCAGGAAAGCGGGTGAATAGCAGACCTAACTATTCAGACCTGGAGGAAGATCGATTGGAATGTCACCTGATTGCGTTGCAAGACTAACTCTTATTGACGCCATGATGGTGAAGTTTAAGAGTGCGATGAATCGAGAAACTAACGCGGTGTTCAAGTACCCTTCCGAGAGAGATCAAAGGTACTTGGGCAGATATGTCTAATCGGATCTAGGGTATGAGATTTCGCGAGCCTAACATATATTTGGTTTAGGTTGTTTTCTTTTAGGGAGATCCTTTTGTCGATCTTAACGGATCTGACTGCAAGGCTACCCATTTGCAGGTTTATAACAGTTCACGCCGCACCAACATGTATGGGTAAGAATGAGTATTAGAAGGAAGAGATTCTCAGGGAGACAATTGACTCAAAGAGTCAATGGTTCAGGGAGCTATGGACGGCACCCACTCGAATGTGCGAATGGGAGTATGTTAGCAATCGGGCACAACCCAGCCCAATTCTGCCCGTATGAGTGGGTACTCTATATATTCATATTATAGGGGGCTAGGGTTAAAAAAGAGTTTTTCATAGAGAGAAAAATAGAGAGATCCATAGAGAGAGCTGTCGTCTACTTCATTTCATCATATTCTACTGCGGTTGGCTTTCGGGATGATCACGTGGGGGAGTATGGTTTACCTCCGGCCGTTGCATGAAGGCGAAAGAGATCGGATCTAAAACGTGACGTGGATGAGGATAACGATCCCACTAATTGGTTTAGGTATATCGGTAAATCTCTAGCGTAGATATGTAATTATTTCTGCTGCTTTGATTGTATATCATATATCTACGCACCTAGATGTAACGGTCTATGCAGGTAAAACCTTATTTATAGAGGAGCTTAGTTGGCATAATTCTATTGTGCCAGCTTAATTTTATAAAATTACAAAAAAATAAGGGTTAATTGCTAAATAATACCCTGATGTTTCACATACTATGCACTTACATACTTTATTGATTTTTTCGCTGCACTTAGATACTCTAAAATACAAACCGTATGGATTTTGTTTAAAATAGTAATAGATTTGATGATCAACTGAAGATAACAATATATTAATAATTTGTACTTTAGAGTATATAATTGCAGTGAAAAAATCAATAAGGCATATAAGTGCAAAATAAGTGAAACATAAGGGTGTTATTTAGCAATTATATATCGCAGAAAGGAATGTTGTTGTTCACATAGACCTTGTATTTTGAGGAATACAACAGAAAGAAGAAGAAGAAGGGCTTCAATGCAAAATAGAATACAAAATCCAATAAAAATATGTTAATTAAGCTTCTCTATAGCCTGCTGCTTACCTGATCTTGTAGGCCCTTCTTAAAAAAGAAAGGATGAATTCCATGGAAGCATTCATTAATCTCGGGAACAACTTTCTGGATGCTTAGATTGTCTCATGAGTCTTATAAAAAAATTGCAATTTCACATCAAAGCTTATATTCTAATTAATTAAGATATGATTATAATAGTAGATGATCAAAGTATATTCACAATGGTATTAGCTTCTCCGATTCCGTGGTGAGAAGTCCTATGGTCCTATGAACACCTGCTCATTATATACATATAGGAATGATCTTAACGATTGAGTGGTACAAGACATATAGATAGAGTGTCTAGATTGTAGATCCTTTGAAATCTCAATTGGATGCACATGTAAAAATGAGCATAACTTTCTCATATGATGTCTGATTTGTACTTTTAAATAAAAGTTTTGAAGATCATTCCGAATTGTACAAGAGCACAATGACACCATTCTCCAAACAGTATAGTTTGGAGTTATCCTAAATGAATTATAACAATTGGATAGAGCCGAATTTAGGTGCAAACGGCATCAAAAGTTCAAAGAATATTAAAAATCATTCCTGTCCCACAAAACCTCCAAAATATTTATACAGCCATGGATAGATTACGGCATTAAAAGGAACCCTCTGATTTCTTCTTAGATTAATTCAATGTTCAATGTATATATTGCTTTGATTTTGTGCTAAATTGAGGTCCTATATACAGATCAAAATTTGACCCTGTTAGTTAGCAAGCCATCATATACATACTGATCAACTGGGTTGGTGCCAATTTCATCTCTAGAGGTCGCAAGTTCGATCTATAGAAGAAAAGATATATGAAGATAATTCAAAATCTGAATACATGCAAGAAAAATTTCAAAAAGAAAAGAAATTAAGGAGTTCACAAATTGATTGATTAATTTGTCATAATATTTATTTATTTGTTGACAGTTAATTAATTAACTTTGTCATAATATTTACATATTTTATTTGTGAACAAATTAACCAATTGATTTGTCACAAATATTGTTTTCTTTATTTACATCAATTTACTATAATTGATCTTTTAATTAAGGATCTAGAATAATCTTGTTATGTATAAATTGTTTGAAATGAGAATAAAAAGGCACTCTGTATTTTCACAACATTTTCTATCTTTTGTATGGTATCATAGCCCTGTTGTGATAAGCAGTTTCACTTTCATTTTCCTCCTAATCTAAAATCTAAATGATTGTGTCCACTCAACCTCGCTACTCATATCCTAGCACTATCAATGTAGCTATTTCGTCTCTTTGAAAATCACACACCAGCTATATGCTATGGAAGACTCAAGTTTTTGCTCTCATTAAGAGTCAAGATCTTCTCGGATTCATTAATGGAGAAACTCCCATTCCAGACCGTGCGAATCCAGACTTTACGCCATGGCTCAAGACGGATAGTTTGCTTAAGGCGTGGATCACTATGACCTTATCCTCCGAAGTGCTTTATTTGGTTGTGAATCTAGAAACTGTCGCAGACGTTTAGTTTGCCTTAGAAGATGAATTTGCTCAAGCATCTCAAGCTCATGTGTTCGAAGTTGTGCATCGTCTTCAAACAATCAAAATCGATATGTCTGGTCTAACTCGGTATTTACGAGAATTTAAATCGATATGTAATGAACCAAATGCCATTGGCAAACTGGTTTCTGATGATAAAAAAGTATTTTGGGTACTCTCTAGACTTGAATCTAAATATGAATCTTTTACTTCTGCTATGCTTAAGCCACATGTTCATTCTTATCACGAACTAATCCTTCTTCTACGAAGTCATGATCTTCGTAAGAAGAATTATATTGACGATGCTTCAGATTCTACCATGACTTTTGTTGCAAATCGCAAAGGCAAGGGTGTCACCCGTTCTACTCAACCTTTCTCTTCGACCGGTCGTGGTTTTACTCCTTCAACTCAAAACAATCAAGATGGAAATATAACCTCTCAAACTCCTAACCGTCGTCCAACCAATACTCGTGTTCCTTCATCATCTTCTGGTGCTGCAAAAGTTAGCTGTCAGATTTATGGCAAAGCTCGCCACCCTGTCTTGAGGTTTTGGCATCGGTTTAATCACACTTATCAGCCTGAGGATATCCCTAAGGCCCTTGCTGCTACGACTGTTGTCGATACTCAAGATACTGAATGGTTTCTCGACTCTAGGGCATCTGCTCATATGACCAGTGATGCAGATATATTCTTAAATGCAATTCCATATCATGGTTAAGACTTTGCTATGGTTGGAAATGTTAATAAATTACCCATTACACATATTGATTGTGACTATTCCTAATGACTCGTCTAAAATTATTCTCAATGATACCCTATTTGTGCCCTATATTAAAAAGCTCATCTAAAATTATTCTCAATAATACTCTGCTTGTGCCCCATATTAAAAAAAACCTGTCATCTGTCTCTAAACTTACCCGTGATCCTATTTGCAATATTGAAGTCGCTACTAATGGTTTTATTGTTAACGAACCTCTTAGCAAGAAAATCCTAACAACGAGGAGTGAAAGAGACGGGCTTTATGTGTTGGATGGTGTTCCGAAAGCTTCTTTCTTTTCTACGCGGTTTCGAACTACTTCAGAGGTCGTATGGCACCAAAGTTTGGGCCATCCAAATAATCGTGAAAATAAATTTATTCGGGTCAATAGTTGAAATAAAAAGCCTTCAATTTGTTGCAGTTGTCAAATGTCGAAAAGTTGAAAGCTTCCATTTTTAGTTTCTTCTTCCAAGTACGATAAGCCGTTATCGATGATTCATTGTGATTTTTGGGGACCTTCTCCTATTTTATCAAATTAACAATTTCGGTATTTTGCTATTGCAGGATGTTTTTCGTCACCTCATTGAGTTGGGAATATGCGTCACTTGTCAGGCGTGCTACAGATTCCCCCTGCCTAGGGTAGGCGGGGGTTTATTGATTGTGAGGATCCGAATCTTCGGCAGCCGCGGACTAAGCTGCCGTTAATTACTCCTCGCCTTTGGAGCGAAAGAACCTCCGATTGACGGGTCAAACTGGTCATACGAACTCAATGTGCAGTGTGCGTGTGTTGTGCAGTGAGGGGTTTTGGATATATCGGGGTCCCCACAGAGTTTTACGGGGGCCCCGCTACTCGGATAGCGGGCCGGGGGTCAAGGGGGCGAGCAGCCCCCTTGCGGGATATGGGGCAGCGCCCCGTTAGAAATTTTTTCTAACAGGGAACGTGTTTTGAGTGTAGAGTGTAAAAAAAAGAGTGGGGCGAGGAGCGTCCTAAGGACGCGTGCGTGGAGCGTAGCGCCAGCGGGCCACGTGCGTGGTGTGTGGGCGCTGGGCGGCAGCGGGCAACGTGAGAGGCGCGTGGGCGCTGGGCGCCAGCGCCTCACGCGCGCGGCACGTGGGCGCTGGGCGCCCGCTGGCTACGTGAGAGGCTCATGGGCACTGGGCGCCAGTGCCTCACACGCCCGGCACGTGATCAGGATTTAAACTCCTGCAGAAAAAGGGGTTTAGCCCCGGGATTAAGAGTTAAACTCTTGAAAGGATCTTGAGGGGAGTTAAACTTCCAAAAGAGTTTGATTTGTGGAGTTAAACTTCAAAATATTTTAAATGGAGTTAAACTCCAAAAAGAATTTTATTTATGGAGTTAAACTACTAGAGGTTTTGAGAAATGGAGTTGAACTCCCAGAAATCTTTGAAGATAATCAAAGGGGACCCCTTTCTTCTCCCCTGAGCCCTGGATTCTTTCCTATGCCTCGGATTTCCCCCTAAGTAGGATTTTTGGAGATGAATCTCCTTCCTCCTCTTCTCTGTTGGCTGGATCTTGGAGAAAAGGGGGTAGGATTTAAAAATCTCCCATTTTGGAGATTTGATGGAAGATCTGTATTCCCCTTCAAGGGTTTTGTGGTGAAAAACTATTTCTTTTTGGAAAAAGAAGAGTGAAACTCTTGATTTAATTCAAAAAAAAGAGAAGGTTTAGAACCTTGAGGAAGGAGAAGGAGGCACAAAAACCCTAACTTTTTGAAGGAATGAATTCTCTTATTATTTCATTATCATGTTGCCTTATATAAGCTTACAAGTTTACATATAACCCTTTGGGCTTTACAAAATGGCATTTTGCTCATTGCATGCTTCATGTGCTCATTTCTTTTGCACATGAGCCATGGGCTTTACAAAAATTTGGCTTTATGCCCATTTTTCTTATATTCATGTATGAAAATTACATCAAAATTATTTATTGCATAATTTTCATTTTGGCATGGGGGAGGCTGGCTGCGGGGCTCGACTTGGACATGGGCCCACTTGGCCTGGGCTTGGCCCCACCTGGCTTGGGTTGACTTTGACTTTGACTTGGTCAAGCGGGGTGTAATTTTTGACCCCAACAGCATTTTTTGGATTATTTTTTGCATTATATATGGTGTTGTCCCTTAAAAAGAAAATCAGACCTTTTCCATTGCTTATTGATCTTTAAAAAGAAAGTTGATAAACAATTTACCACTAAAATAAAATATTTTCAATCGGATGGAGGGGACGAATTTTCTAGTAAATAATTTATTGATTTTCTTGTTCAAGAAAGAATAGTTCATCGGCTATCCTGTCCACATACCCCTTAGCAGAATAGGGTTGCCGAGACACGAAATCGTCATATAGTTGAATTTGGACTGGCCATGCTTTACAATAGTTGTGTTCCTAAACAATTTTGGATTGAAGTTTTTTCCACTGAAGTGCTTCTAATCAACCGGCTTCCGTCAAGCGCTCTACATTTGGATTGTCCATATTCTCTTTTATTTGGAAAAATACCAGATTATTCTTGTCTCCGAATATTTGGATGTCGTTGTTATCCTAATTTAAAGGCTTATGCTAAAAATAAATTGCAACCTCGCTCCCTTCCATGCGTTTTCTTTAAGTATAGTGATAAGCATAAAGGGTATATGTGTTTTCGTCAACCTACTGAGAAAATCTATATTTCTTGACATGTTGTTTTAGATGAAACTTTATTTCCATATCGCAATGAGAAATGCTCTGGCTCTTCAATAAATTCTATTAATCTTATATTGAATCTTCATCATATGCTATTGATAATAATGATCAATGGTTTCTTTCTAGTAATGAAAGTTTTGCAGGAGTGCCTTAAAGGCGGGAGCCATCCTCTTCATCGACTGATGATATTGCAATGTCCTTTTCATATGTGTTTGGTTCAAATATTATTAAATCAGATGCTAATCATCATTCGATGCAAACACGATCTAAGTCGACGATGTTGCATATAGGTGCCCTGAATGCAATTATTGTAATTGTATAAGACCTATATAGATAGAACAATCTTGGTCGAGATGATAATATACTATATGGTTTGTTTTTATCATTCATGTGTATATGTTTTACTTGCAATTACATATCGCTAATACATGATGATAAAGCTCATAAGATCATTGCTTGAAAACTAGGATTAATGACATGGATGATAATAGTGGGGCCTGGATAGTCCATAAGCATATCCTTAAATGTTCCTAGTCGTAGGAGTATCGAGACATGGTATCGGTACTCCTGTTCAGACTAGTGTATATGTTTACTGACCCGGTTGGAGAGCGGTAGCTGATCCCACAGCTATCAGTGTTTGACACCAAGGATTGTATACACGTGTTCATTGGAGAATGATTTTCACTGAATGGACTCATTGAGAACCCCTAAATGGTATTATATAGTCAGATATCAGTTCTCTGATGACATGAGTACATGATAGTCTTTTGACCTGAGATCACCATAGTGTTTTATATGTGTTCCCACTGTACTTTGATTACTACCTTACCACGGCTCTAATGAGTCGTGTAAACATATTTTAGTTGGGTACAGTCCAGAAGCACATGGAGGTAGTGAGCGGTCAAAGGGATTCATCTATCCCGGTATAGGGAGTTGATGTCGCGCTGTGCAGGACATGACCATAACCAGAAATCCATGGTCATAGTAGTTGAGATAAACTGATAAGTGTTATTAGTTGTATCTCTGATGGTTATGAGTCTAATATCTACATGAATTATTGGGTTATTGGGGATCTGACAGATTCCAAACTCCAGACCCGGTATGTAACACTCTCTGACGAATAGACTGGACTGTACGATGACTGTTATTGACAGGCTCTGATTGCATTCGAATAAGCTTGCTTGTGAACCTTTCTTTTGATTATTATATGGGTAGCCGTTACGTACAACCAGTGCCACTGACGTCCTTGTGGGTCAACCCGTGAGGGGATTGATCTGAAAGTGTTTTAAATTCAATCGGATATGATCCTAATCTACTGTCGGCGTATTGATTGAGTTTTTAGAGTCCCACGCAGAAGTTTTTCCCGCTCAGGCGAAATGATATAGTGTGCGTATGGCGACACGTGCGGGAGTTCGATTAAATATGTGTATTTAATACATGTACATTAATCGGACATTTTATAATACTAGCATGTTTATATTTAAGCCGGATCATTAAATCAAGTGATTGATTTATACACACACATATACCAGTATTTTGTTCACTTTATATTTCTCTCATTTGTATTTGTATATGATACAAATACGGTATATGTATACGATACATATACTTTTTATATATGATACGCATACTAGATGTTTTTATTTATTTGATAAATAAAGAATATCTAGAAAGGACATCTCATTTGTTATTTATTAAATTAGAAATGAGTCATTTCTTTTTTAATGAATAAACAAATGAGTATGGTGGTAGAGAGGCATGGGGTTTTAATTTTAAATTGGAAAATGTTTTATAAAAGTTATGCTCGATTCTCTCTCCTCTTCATTCCTTCATTCCTATCCTCTCTCCTCATTTTCTTTTGATGAGAATGAGAGCAAAAGAGATCTAAAATGAGAGAAAAATAGAAGTGAGACAACTACATCTCTTCATCTAATACATTAGCAAAATATTAGATCAAGTTACTTCACTTGAAGCAAACTTTTGGTGAAGTTGAAGTTTAAGTTGGGGTTTTCTCAATGTGGATCATCTTCGGCAAGAAAATTGGCGTCCAAGCCAAATCCTACGGCGACGGAGTCTAGCTTGGATCATCCATGATTGGGTGGATACTTTACAAAAGTTGTAGCTCCCTTTCCCTTCTCTAGATTTCTATATTTTTTGCAATTATTAGTAAGTGATTGATCTTAAGTTAGGAATTGGTGCTATGTCTTGTTAAGGTTTTGTTTTATGCTTCCGCCGGGTCTGCAAGTTTTGCGACCCTTCCACCGATTCGCAACATGGTATCAGAGCCGATCATTTACTAACATTTGCATTTTGTGGCCAAATTGATTCATAAACCCTTTCTTTTAAAAACTAGTTTTAAAAATTGGTTCAAAAATCTTTCATTTTGATTCATTCCAGAGCCCCAGAGGTTTTTGGTCCGAACCAAAACGTCCGTGCGGGCTTGGAGGTGACCCCAGGGTTTCCCCGGGGGCTTGGTGGGGATCCTAACCCCACCTATGCCCTCGGGACCTTATGGGTCATGCCCGAGGTCCCCTCTAGGGTCTCGAGCATAATTCGGGTCTTTCAAGACTCGTTTTGAGCAAGAAATTAGGGATTTTTAAAGCCGGGCTGACCTTGAAATTCGGACTTTGGAATTTCAAGTGATCGGACTTGCGGGTTATAGAATTATTTGGCCACGGCTCCGAATTAATCTAATCAAATTGTTTGATCGAGTTAATTCAGGCACATATATAGGTATATGTGATGGTAAACGATGTCGAATTGATGTGTGATCAATTCGACGAGGTTGCACATTGTGTGTCTATGATGTTGGTGGTTTGGTCTGGATCAGATTATCGCGATGAATAGCCCCGCATGTGAATGTGATATACAAATATTGTATTTCTATTTTTGTATTTATGTAAATTCCAAATGTATATTCTTTTTCAGGACGCGGTCGGGTTAAGACCATCATTACCATTGTATGTATATGATACAGGTTTAACCCCGTGGAGAAGCGTTCGAGCCGCCGGGTTCTAGAATGTGGTAGGTGGTCATCTCAAGAAATTGAGAATGGGCTGCCTCGTTCTAGAATTGGTGGGTTGCTCGCCGCGCTTGCAAGGGTTTAGGTTAGACCCGCGGAGGAGTGCTCGAATTGCCGGTTTCTAGAAAGCGTTGGGTGGCCCTCTCATGGTGTTGAGGCGGAGTTGCCTCGTTTTTAGGATTGGCGAATGGTTCTCCATGCTCATAAGGGTCTTGATTTGGTTATATGCGGGTTATTCACGCAACCGTGGAATGTTGCATTTCATTTGCGGCTCAAACGAAACGCGGGATTTTTAGCATATCTGAACTATTCCATTTACTTGCTATTTACCGCATGCCTATAATGTAATTACATGTCTGTGATGATGATGTGTGTGTGTGTGTGTGTGTATAAGTGTTTTTATATATTTTGCATCCTTGCTGGCCCTGCGTCCGTCGTGCCGTAAGTTAAGTAACCTTACAGTGAAGACCTGATGCCCCGTGGCGAATGCGGATGGCATATAAAATACTATATTTTTTTCATAATATGTTTTTCTGGTCTGAAAAGATGGTAGATAATAAATGTTATTATCTAAATGATGGGGATTGCGTTAATATGATTAATGCAAAGAAAACAAACTTAATATGTTATAGGAACCAAAATTTCAAAAGAAACTATAACCATATTCTTATGCTTTGCATAGAGATATTCAATTAAGAATGCCCCGCACCTCATTCGATGAGAAAAGAGTCTTAATCCCTTCACGGGGAATTCGAATCTTGAGCAAAAGTTTATGTTGCTATAAACTTTCAAACTACACGGTTCCTTCAATGATATCAAGTTCATTATGTTTAAGGTTTTCTTCAAAACCAGTCGTAACCCTCTGTCATTTCAGCAAGTAGAGCACTTAGTATTTGTTTTTGTGTTTGTTGACTAGGTTAAGGCGTAGTGTATAGTAGCTAAGTGATGTCTTCCTGCTTGCATATGATGCGACTGGTTAGGACAATCGTATGACTTTGTTGACTCGGTTAAGGGTCATGCGGGCGGATCTAAATTAATCATGAAATGACGGGTTGAATTTGACTAGCGACTTATGATTTGTTGACTCGGTTAAGGTTATAATCCGTTAAGGGTAAAAACCATATCGGGAGTTTCAAGTGTTGAAACTTGCAATATGATTGCATATCATTCTATGTGATAGTTTGGGTCCCGATTCCCACTGTAAGTAATAGTTACTCCCGGGAGATTTTCACTTCACAATTAGCTAACCCATTAGGTGTTTAGAAAGGTATACGAGATTATACCTCTAAGTAAACGGGGTTATTAAATTGGGTCTATACGAGAACACGGGGGACCTCCCTCGAAATACTTACAATTGCCCGGCCGACCGATTAGCGAACTTATGGGGGCATACATGATCCCGGCTAGTTCTCCTTTTAATATTTAAAGGAGGATTCGACGAAACAGTGGGAGTCATTCTGATTAGATAAATTAATAAACCAATCTAATCTTCTAAAAGCGCACGCTGAGTGTTTCTTTTTTCTCTGTACTGGAAGCGACTATGACTAACTTTAAACTAAAACTCGTAAAATCAAGTTAAACCGAACTTTTTTTTACAATCATTGGCTTTGAAATGTCATAATTTTATGACAAAATCGCATATGTCCTTGTCGCTCCTACTTCCCCTTTATTTTCTCATGAACCCTCTGTGTCAGACAGAGATTCATATTTTGCATGGAAGGCCAATAGTTACATACGAACTCGAAGAAATTTTTTCAGTTCGAGAATGACCACTGGTTCTGAAGAAATTGAATTGTATATTGATATAGTTCAATTGTCTCTTCTCTCCACCTTTTCTCAAGTTGAGAGCTCATTAAATAAGAAGAATACACCGGTTACGCTTGTTAAATAGTCTTCTTTCAAACTTTAGGCTGAAGCTAAAATGAAAGAAAGAAAGAAAATCAATCAGCCTAAGTATGGTGTACAGAAAGTAAGTTGAAAAAATATATAAAAGGGTTGTAGTTAAGGGAAATGAGATTGCAACTACAGTCATGAGCTTGAGCAATGGAAAAGATATTACTAGGAATACCCGACCATCTTTTGAAGCATGATAATGCTTCATCCTCTAGTGTGTTTGTATTTGAAAACTGTTTCTCAATGAACTCCGATTCCTAATGTAACACCCTAGCACTGTTATACTATATTTATTTAGGGCGTTTTCAAATCTTGCGGTAATTTTTTTTATTATTGTTGCTTTTGGGTTGCGGATAGTGCAATTGGTAGTTGTAGTTATTATTCGACCCGATCCGCATAGTTGAAACCCAATATGGTTTGAGATTATATCAAATATTTGCTAGTACAGAGTATCCACGCAAATATAGATTTTATAAACATATATAATATATTTTAGAATCCATATATCTTTTTAAATACAATATAAAAACCAAATAACATATTTGGTTATCTAGCCTTGCATGTCATAGTACCCCATATCATGTGGTTGCGTCCATATATCATGTTCATGTTCTAATTGTTAAACTGGCAGATTATTTGATCGCTACGTATATTTACGTAGATCCATATTTGGGGGTATACGTTTTTGTTTACTGGATATCATATTATGATTTAAACTTTTACGTATATTCTCCATATTGAAAAACTAGATTTTTAGAAAGGACACGGGTAATATTCGGAGTAATCCGGTATTAGTTATAAAATCCTATATATATAATATCCTATATAACTAATAAATATATAACTGTTATATATATAATATATTGTATTAATTTAAATAATTATATCTCTCTCTCTTTATCTCCCGTCTCTCTGTCTCTCGTCTCTCTCCTCGAATCATGTCCCCACACCTTTCTCTCTCTAACACACACACACACACATATATAATATAATATAATATAATATAATAAAAACAACACCTCTCTCTCTGCCTCTCTCAAATCCGTCCCCACTTTCTCTCTCTCTAATAACATATATATATATATATATATATATATATTATATAATTATTATAAACCTTACTCTCTCTCTCTCTTCTTCTCTTCTTCATCGCCCCGAACCCTAATTCGCTCCATTTCGCCGCCGTTCACCCCTCTCGCCCTCGTCCTCGCCCTCTAGCCATCACCCCTTCCTTCTCCTCCTCTTCCTGACAACTCTAAGCCCCTAAATAACTTCTCCGACCCAAGAACCCAACACTCCCTCATCGTCAGCCCCTCGTAGTCGGGAAACCCATCACGCTGACCACCCTCTTCACCCTCCTCGTCGTGCTAGCACCCAAGAACACCAGACCAGCACCACCGACCCTGCACCTTCCCCGATCACCCTCAAAGCTCACGGACACACCCTCGCCACCTTGCCATCGGCCTCATCGCCGTCATCTCGTCGCCCATCTCTCCTTTGCCGTCACATATCCCAGAACCCAGTAAAACCAGCAACCTCCACTTCTTTCTCTTCTTCTTCTTTCCTTTCTTTTTTCTTTTCTTTTCTTGGCCGTCCGTCTCGTCGAAGTTGCACGCATCAACGACGATCCAGACGACCTAGCCACCATCATCATCTAGCCCAGTTACTACGTCACGCAGCTGCTCAGCCAGGTCCAGTCCTGCGTGCGTAAGTTTTGCATCGTGACGTTATTTCGACGTCGGAACGTAACATCCGTATCTCGACGTGAGATCTGATCAGGCAAGTTCTAAACTTGCAACATGCTATGTTATTATATCAATATTTATTTGATAAATTATAGTGAATGTGTTTTACTATTCAACAGAAAGTACCAAGTTACAATTTTATAGTATCTGTCTGTATCCGTACTGATAATAATTTATCTAGTTGCATGCCGGAACATCACGATGTTATTTTAATACTATAACAGTTCAACATGTTATCTAGTTTGCAATATACATGGTAATGGACGTATAACGGTTATTACAGATAGATACATATGCATCCTGGTATTAGTTGTATCACGATATTGATTACAGTTTTACATTGGTATCTATTTTGGTTAATATACAGTGCATGGTATGTTCACGACACATTACCAGACTTGTTACTTGGATCTTATTGCTAATGCCAACAATCTCGATTGTTGTCCTGACGGACATGACTTGTTGTCTGCATAGACAAGACCTGTTCCTGCTTGATCCTGTATTGTCATTAGATTTATATCATCAATACCTGACTTGAACACAAAACCTTAGGGGTAAGGGGAAATCAATAATGAAACCTGACTTGTAACTCAATAGTTCGATACTTATACCGGTCAGTATTTACGGGCTCGGCTAGCCCCCGAATGATGCTGCTGGCATCATTCATCTGTACATGTTACATGTTTACTGTTTAGCGACACGTCTCGGATTCAGCCCGAGAATCTTGACCGTGGTCCCGAGCACGCACGGGATACTATTGAGTTACATCGATGATTCTATTAAATTGATTTCAAAGACTTGTAGAATAGATAACCTAGAAACACAGAGTTTAGAATACACATCACATACATGTACCTCACTATTTTATATCCGTATTTATTATTTACATGCATGTTTAATCATAGAATCATATCATGGTTATCGCTGTTATTTTGATATTATGACGTACTGACGTTTGGGTTTTGTATGGCCCAGTTTCTCTACCTTTATCGCAGGCAGATCAAGAGTACTTTAGCAATTAAGTCGAGCAATGAGGAGCTAGCTATTTAGTTTAGAGACTCTTAGTTTATATATTTCAGCAGTTTTATTTCTATTGATGTGAGCCCATATTGGGACATGATTCAGATATTATTGTTTATTGGATCTTGATTCGTTTCCGCTTTATGCATTTTCTTGATTTTATTTACTGTGGCAGATGGACATGTATTAGCTAGATTATATTTTACTGTTCTTGATATCCGATTGACAACCGTAATGTAACTGTGGAGGTATGATTCCTAACCACAGATAGCATGGTTGGCTCTGCACGTGCCGTAGTTACGTATCTTGGAAAGTGGGGCGTGACACCTAGATTTATGGATACTGGATTAGAATTCCACATTTGTAGACTGTTACAGATGCTGAAAAGGAGCAAAGTATTGATGATTTGATCCTCAAAGTCGGAATTCGGAGCAAATGTTGCTATTGGGGAAAATCACCTGGTTTTGCCAGCAGCAAACATTTGGTTTTGAATAATCGTTGTTATGCACCAATTTTTTAATTGATATATTCGACTCTTTATTTGATAAAATGGGAAATAAATTTTAAAAAATATGTTCTCAAATGTTGAGTGGGTAAGGTGAATAGAATAATGAAATTGATATTCTTAATTAAAATACAGTTCTCAATTTACAACACACGGAGTAAGAGTTTTTGAACTCTTAAGACTTGTACACAGTGATGTATGTGGTCTGATGTCCTTACGAACAAGGGGAAAGTACTCACACTTCATTCCGTTTACTTATGAGTACTTTAGTTTTGGATGCATGTTCTTGTTGAAATACAAAGTCCGAAACTATTGAGAAGTTCATACAATATAAGAATGAAATAGAGAACCAGATACGTCGGAAGTTTCACGATTCTTCGATATGATTGAGGAGGTGAATACTTAAGCTCGGTATTCCGTAGTTGTCCTTTTCATTTGGGGGTATGCACAGGAAATAGATGCGTACTAATTGAATTAGGTTTTGTCTAAATCAATACCTAAGATTCTATATGTGATATAGAATGAGAGCATATTTTAAATTTTTTAAGATATAGAGTTGTCCAACTTATGTTGAAAGCAGAATTAGGACAAACTCAAGTCACGTTTCAGTAATGAGCTGCTTGTGGGTTATCCCAAGCACTCGTAAGGGTTTAACTTTTACCATTTTCAGGATCAAAAGTTATTTTGTTCTTGACACACCACCTTTTTAAAAAAGATATTTCTTGCAAAAAAAATTAGGGGGAGTATGGTAGAACTTGAAGTAATTTCAGAACCATAAATAATTACTGAAAATTTAGTAGAACCTGAGAATTTAATTGTCCCTGACAAGCCTTAACCACTCTGAAGATTTAGTAGGTGACATCAGCCACCTGACAGATACTACGGTTTACTCATAGACGGTGACAAGGATGTTAGCATCATGATTGATGATGACCATACTACTTATCAGCAGGCTATAGGAATAGTGACTTTCGACTGATAGCTGGATGCATTATATCCAAGTTGGACTCCAAACACTCCAGCAAAGTATGGACTTTGTTGGATGCTCCTGAAGGGGTAAAACACATTAGGAGTAAGTAGATCTTCCAAAAGATGATCAATGCAGATGAAAATATGGTAACCTAATAAGGCTAGATTTGTAGAAAAAGGTTTTTTGTCAAATACCCGTTGTGAATTGTGATGAAACTTTTTCTTCAGTATCTATACTGAAGTCCATTCGGGTGTAAATTGCCACTACTACATTTCATTACTATGAGATCTGGTAGGTAAATGTCTACAACGTCTTTCTAAATAGAGATTTAGAAGTGAACATGTATATAATTCTGCCAGGAGGCTTTGTAGACAGTGGGAGCAGCAGAAATGTGAGCATGTTGCTTAATTCCACTTATGAACTAAAGCAGGTATCAGGGAGACGGATCATCTATTTTGATGTGACAGTCAAAGTGTTTAACTTTATCAAAATTGTAGATGATCCTAGTATTTGTAATAAGGAAGCAGAGAGTATTGCCGTGTTCCTCATATTGTATGTGGATGGCATCCTCCCAATAGGAAATGATGTTCCTGTGCTACGATTCGGACAAACCATGGATGCCACATTAGTTTCTCCATATAGGATTTGGGCAATATATCAATTGATCTGAGGATTAGATCTATAGAGATAAATATAGAAGGATTTTAGGATTGCTCCAATCCGGATACTCTAATACCATTCTTAAGAGGTGTAGAATGGACGACTCCTAGCGTGGTAGTATACTCGCATATCATGGAGCCACCCTATCTAAAATAGATGTTTTCCTGACTGATGAGGAGAGTGACTCGCGTGAATGACATTCTACATGTTTCGGCAGTAGGATCAATCATGCGATGTCATGTACCAGACCAGATGTTGCTTATACACTTGCTGTAGTAAGCAGAGATCAATCCAATCCTGAAGAAATAAAAGATAGCAGTGAATAACAAATGAGGATATTCTATATGGTAATTCCAGCCTCCAATCGGAGACGGTTACCGATTCCAGCTTCCAAGGTGACATGGATGACAGAGTGTCTGCCGTGAGTTATAAGTTTACTTTCTTATGAGGAGCGGTATATTGAAAGAGTTCTAAGTGGAATAATGAGATAGTCATGACGTTGAGTTCTGAGTATGACTCAGTAGAGGATACAACCAAGAAGTTATTTGAATAAATAAGTTCATTTATGAACTTGGTCCCATTAGCTATCTAGACAAATTATAAAGAAGGCATCGCTTTATTCGAGGGATGATTGATCTCCGCGAGATTGAGATAAATAAAGAAGAAGTTAGAAATAGTGTAGCAGATCCGCTCACTGAGATTGTTTCTTAAATACGGTTTGCAAAACTGTTATTAAAGAAGTTAGCTACGCGATATCGCAATATTTGGTCTTAAATGCAAGTGTGAGATTGTTGGATATAGGTACCCTGAAGGCAATTACTGTAATTATACAGGACCTATATAGATAGAACAATTTTGCTTGAGATGATAGTATACTGTCTGTTTTGTCTTTATCATTCATGTGTATATGTTTTACTTGCTATTACGTAATGCTAATACATGGTGATAAATGTAAGTCCACGTTGCGACCCCCGGTTCTTACGGGGAGGCGGAAACGGTATAAAAATCAAATTTTTAGCGCATGGGGCAACATGGACTAACAAAGTCGGGATCTTTTCCTAAACTAAAACTAGCAAACAAGCTAAAGAGAGTTAGCTACTCGGAAAGATGGTTATACCTGAACTTGAACTCCTTCTTCTTCAAACTTTTGTAGAGGTTGATGGTGCTTTCCTTGTTGCCTTCTTCCGTCAAAGATGGATCCACCTGAGGGTTCAACCTTCGGGCTCTTTCTCGAACTTTGAGAGAACTAGAATCTTCGGCTTGCTAAACCTTTGATCCTAGAGTGAGTAGAGAGTGTCTAAGGGGTGTTTTTATCTCAAGGAGAGGGATTCTCAACTCATGAGAAGGATTCTCCTTGAACTAGAGGAGGAAGAAGAACAAGTGAGGAGAGAGAATCGTTATGATAGAATGAGCTCTTTTTCTTCTTGCAACCATAACAAAAGAAAAAGAATTATCTAATTAATAATAATAATTCAAATGAAATAGTTGATGGTTGTATTTGGAATGACCATTATCATCACTCATTAAATGAATGTAAGCTAGAATCAAGGAGTATCCTTGCAAAGCAATGATGATGGTCAAACATTCAACCATGGTCAACAAGTCAACCATGGTCAACAAGTCAACAAAATCAACCATGACACAATTTCATTTAATTACTATTATTAATTGATATTTCATAATTCCATTAGGGTTTGGAAAAAGACGACTGTCAACTGTGCATACGCACCCGTTCCGAAACCCTAATGAAAAAACTCTTCCTCCGCCTCAAACAACTGTGCATACACACCTGCATTCTCGTTCCGAGGAACAAGAATACTGAGAGATAAAAGCAACCCCAAAACATATACCAGTATCTGGCTCAAACCAGAGCCTGCTAGTATAATCCGTCCGGACTCCAAAAGTGCACAAGTGCACGGATGAGAACGAACCCTGCCGCAAAAACCATGCGACCTCTACTCTGTTTTGCCCAGAGGCGAATACCCTCTGTGTGGGACTCTAAAGACTCGACACTACGCTGGCAGTGGGTTTAACCACAGACCGCAAGCGGCACTAGCTATGCGTAACGGTCCCCAGGTAGATGCCGACAAGAAGGCTGACGAGGTGAACCCCATCTGAACTCCTACTGAGTCTGAATGTGACATTCTCCGTACAGTCCGGTCTGTTCGTCTGATACATCGCATGTCGGGCCTAGGGGGCGGTAAACGTCAGTCCCCCAATAGCGGTACAAGTCGTGTCGGAGTGAAGCCCAAAACACCCTGAGATAACACTGGAAGCCTACCAGTATATCTCGCTTGCCCTGGCCAGGGACTACTCGTGTAATGGCTCTCCTAGACACAGCGCGATGTCAACCCCCAATACCGGGAGAGACGAATCCTGTCTAACCGGCACTGCCTCCAAGTGCTTCGGGACTGCACCCAACTACCACCTGTTTGCACGACTCCTTTGAGCCGTGGTAGGGTAGTAGTCAAAGTACAGTGGGAACACACTCGAGGCGAAGTGCCAGTGTCAAGTCAGCGGACTAAGCTGTACTCATGTCACCTGGGAACTGATAACTGACGATAGGTATAATACCAACCTGTCAGTTCCCGACGAGTCCTGTCCAGTGTACTCATAACCCAACGAGCACCCGTATACTATCTCCAGTATGACGTACTGATGGCTGTGGGACAGACCATCTCCCACACTGGGATGAGAAGCGCATACGCTAGTCTACTCCGGAGTATCGATGCCCTGTCTCGATAGTCCTGCGACTAGGGACCTGTATAAGGATGTGCTTATAGATTATCCAGCCCCCACTAGTGTGACTGCCATCACAACGCTGGTAATCAAGCAAAGATCCTAAGGGCTCCACTAATGTGTATAGGTGATATCGCAAAATAAACACATGTACACATTGAAGTAGAAACAAACCAAGTAGCATACTACTATATTGAGCAAGATTGTTTATACAAGGTGAATATCCCAAGCTTTCATTAAGTAATATATAAACTAGTATGATACAGTAATGGCCTCTAGGGCATATACACTAACAATCTCCCACTTGCACTAAGGCCATGTACTGGCGTATCGAAGACCTATCATCTCGATCAGCCGCTCGAACTGAGTCTGGGGTAGGGCCTTGGTGAATGGATCTGCAGTGTTTTCTTCTGAAGCAACCCTCCGAACCTCGATCTCCTTGCGATCCACGATCTCCCTGATCAGGTGATACCGCCTCAAGATGTGCCTGGATCTCTGATGGGACCTGGGTTCCTTCGCTAAAGCTATAGCCCCGTTGTTGTCGCAATACAGAGGTATTGGGTCAACAATGGACGGAACCACCTGAAGTTCTTTCAAGAACTTCCTCATCCAGACAGCTTCTTTTGCGGCATCAGATGCAGCGATGTATTCCGCTTCCATCGTCGAGTCTGCAACGGTTTCCTGTTTGGAACTCTTCCAACACACCGCCCCTCCATTGGGGGTAAAGACAAAACCCGACATGGACTTGGAATCATCCTTGTCACTCTGGAAGCTGGAGTCAGCAAAGGCCTCGATCTGGAGGTCTTTTCCGCCATACACCAAGAACATCTCCTTAGTTCTTCTCAGGTACTTGAGAATGTTCTTTACTGCTATCCAGTGTTTCTCCCCAGGGTTTGACTGATACCGGCTTACTACACTCAGTGCATAAGCTACATCCGGTCTGGTACACAACATCGCATACATTATAGAGCCTACCGCAGAAGCGTAGGGTATAATAGACATGCGATCCCTCTCCAAATCAGTCTTGGGGGACATCTCTTTAGAGAGGGTGATTCCGTGACAAGCCGGTAGGTTACCGCGCTTGGAATCTTCCATACTGAATCTTTTCAGTACGGTGTCGATGTACTTGGACTGTGAAAGTCCTAATATCCTCTTGGATCTATCACGATGGATCTGGATCCCCAGGATGTAAGAGGCATCACCCAGGTCTTTCATGGAGAACCTGTGTGACAAGAAACCCTTGACAGATTGTAGCATAGGAATGTCATTTCCTATTAAGAGAATGTCATCCACGTATAAAACGAGGAATACTACAGTTCTCGCTACAAATCTACTATAGATGCATGGTTCATCTGGATTTTTGATAAAGCCAAATTCCTTGACCGTCTCATCAAAACAGATGTTCCAACTCCGCGATGCCTGCTTTAGTCCATAGATGGACTTAAGCAACTTACACACCTTTCCGCTGCTCCCACTCTGAATGAAACCCTCTGGCTGATCCATATAGACACACTCCTCTAAATTTCCATTTAGAAAAGCGGTTTTTACGTCCATCTGCCAAATCTCATAATCGTGGAAGGCAGCAATGGCAAGAAGGATCCGAATAGATTTCAGCATAGCCACTGGAGAAAAGGTTTCGTCATAGTCCAAGCCAGGTCTTTGACGGAAACCCTTTGCTACAAGTTTAGCTTTATATGTCTCAACCTGTCCATCTACACCAATCTTCCTTTTGAAGATCCACTTGCATCCTACGGGTTTTACCCCGTCTGGAGCAATGTCCAACGTCCATACTTTGTTGGTGTACATGGACTCCATTTCGGTCCGCATTGCATCCAGCCATTTTACCGAGTCAACGCTCTGAACGGCCTGTTGGAAGCTAGTAGGCTCATCATAATCTATGATGCAATCCTCTCTATCCCCGTCTATGAGAAAACCGTAGTATCTCTCGGGCGGATGAGACTGCCTACTACTCCTGCGGAGCGGCGTAGGAATGTCCTGTTCTTTTGAACCCTCTGGTTCCACTAAGCTTTCAGTAATAGTCTGAGGTTCTGGAATTTCTTCCAGTTCTATTGCGCTCCCACTTACTTCTTTTTCTAAGAACTGATGTTCCAGAAAATGGGCATTACGAGAAACAAGGACTTTTTGTTCCTCTGCGTAATAGAAAAGATACCCCCTGGAGTTCTTTGGGTATCCCACAAACTTGCACAGTACTGAGCGTGCCTCGAGCTTGTCCGTATGCTGCTTTTTGACATAAGCTGGACATCCCCAAATCTTCAGGTACTGAAGATAGGGTTTCTTCCCACTCCATAACTCATATGGTGTGGTAGGCACAGTCTTAGTAGGAACTCGGTTCAAAAGGTATGCAGCTGTTTCTAGCGCATATCCCCAGAATGATCGCGGTAACTCAGCGTTACTCATCATGGACCGTACCATATCCAATAGGGTCCGGTTCCGTCTCTCCGATACACCGTTATGTTGCGGAGTGTATGGAGGAGTAAGCTGAGAGAGAATCCCATTCTCTTTTAAGTAATTCAGGAACTCGGCACTTAAGTATTCTCCACCTCGATCCGATCTTAGAATCTTGATACTTTTGCCGGTTTGTTTCTCAACTTCATTCTTATATTCCTGGAACTTTTCAAAAGCTTCGGACTTATGTTTCATTAAGAAGACATAACCGTACCTTGAAAAGTCATCCGTAAAAGTAATGAAGTAAGAATAACCGCTTCGCGCATGTGTAGACATTGGACCGCACACGTCGCTGTGTACGAGTCCCAAGAGCTCGCTTGCTCTTACTCCGTGTCCAGTGAACGGAGTCTTTGTCATCTTTCTTTTGAGACAGGATTGACAAGTGGCATACGATTGATATTCGAACGGATCCAAATACCCTTCTGTATGTAACTTAGTCAACCTTCTCTCATTGATGTGACCCAGTCTACAATGCCATAAGAAAGTCTGATTGATTTCCGGAGACTTTCTTTTATGTGTATTCTGGACATTGAAAATCTGTGGTTGGTTCAATACGTATATACCATTGCTCAATGTACCTGACCCAATCAGAACTTGATTAAGGTGAATGTTTACAACATTACTTACAAACGCAAATTCATAACCTTCTTTAGAAACCAAAGATACAGAAATGATATTGCAAGTTGCGTTGGGTACAAAAAAGCAATTACGCAAAACCAAAACATGCCCATCTGACATTCCCAGGTGATAGTCCCCCACGGCTTTAGCATCCATGCTAGCTCCGTTCGCAACTCTGAGGGTCATGTCACCTGCCTTCAAAACCCTACGGTTTCTCAACGCCTGCAAAGAATTACAGATATGAGATCCTGATCCGGTATCCAATACCCAGGAAGTAGAGTTTATAGAAAGACAGTTTTCAATAACATACACACCTGAAGCTGAAGCCACAACCTGCTTCAGTTCCTGTGTCCTGGCTTTCCAAGCCCTGCAATCTTTCTTCCAGTGTCCACTCTTGTGACAATAGAAGCATTCCTCTTTACCCACAAGGTTCCCCGCTATCTTTGTTGCCTTTTCCTTTCCCTTCGTTCCCACTTTACTAACACCGCCCCTTGGTTTGGCGGGGGCTTTCTTCCTCTTTCCCTTGGCTTTCGCCTTGGACCTAGAATAAGAAGATCCTCCTACAAACAAAGCGGGTGTTTCCCTACCTTTCTGTAGGGTGCCCTCTGCGCTCCTCAGCATGTTGAGGAGTTCTGAAAGTTCAACTTCCTTTTCTTGCAAGTTGAAATTCAGTATGAACTGGGCGTAAGTGGAAGGAAGGGACTGGAGAACTAAATCCTTATAGAGTTCACTTTCCAACGTGGTCCCAAGTTCCGCGAGCTCCTCAATGTAGCCAATCATCTTAAGCACGTGGTCTGCTACCGATGATCCGACGGCCAACTTTGCCGAAAATAACTTCTTCGACACTTCGTATCTTGCGATACGAGACTGCTCTCCATACAGTTCTTTTGTATGAAGAAATATGGATTCCAAGTCCATATTCTCGTGCCTCCTCTGGTGTTCGTTGTCCATAGAGGCAAGCACAAGGCACTTGGCCTTCGCGCAATCAATCTCCCAAGTCTTACGGATTTCCTTATCCGCGACGCTGGAGGTGGGACCTGGGACGGGGGGAGCTTTGGTGGTAAGAAGATAGCCCAGCTTGTCGTAAGTGATTGCCATTTTGACATTCCTGAGCCAATCTTTGTAGTTTGGCCCTGTCAGTATGTTTTTATCTAGAAGTAACTTAAGTCCAGTCATTTCGATTTGGTCGCTGCAGGGGGGAGAGAAGAAACACTTTAGCATGATGCTCTTGCAAGTTTAGAGTGGTTTTTAATTTGTCTAAACAGGATGGCTCCCACTGTCTCTCGAATCCCTCCTCAAACCATAAAGGAAGAACTAGCCGGGATCAATCCCACCGCACAATACTTGCTTAACCGTTCAGCCAGGCCAGTGTCGGTACTTCGAGGGAGGTTTTCCAACGCTTTCGCGAAGTTCCTTAATTTAAGAACCTCTTTTCCCTGGGGGCGTAGCCCCGCTAACATCTTTCTAGGCACCTACTAGGTTTATAGCATTGATCGTTTAGTAAGAAATTTCCCGAGGAGTAGCATGTACTCACAGTAGGATCGGGATCCAAATATCATCGCGTGACGAAAATGAAGGAATCCTACCATAATCATCACACTCCAAATGGTATGCAAATCTAGCAAGTTTCAGTACTTATGAAACTCCCGATGTGGATTTTTGCCCCATGCTCTTATGACCTTGGCGTGAGGTCAAAATGTCATAAGTCACATGTCAAGTTCTTCCCATCATTATCCTGGTTAATTTGAACCCACCCGTACCTACCCTTGACGTAGGCCAAAATGGCAGTACGACTGTCTCAAACCAACGCATTCTATCTATACAACAGATAAATATCCGGCAGCTACCAATCACTATGTCTTGGCGTGAGGTCAAAATACATAGCTTGAATACTACCGTATATTTAACTGAAATGATGGAGGGCTACGAATGGTTTTGGCGAAACCGTGAACGTAGTGAACTTGATATAATCGATGGAACGAGATAGCTTTTAGAAGGAGTGGCTCAAGCTCCGCATTTAAAAGTTAGTTTTGAAAAGAGCCGAGTGGTTTTTCGAAAGTGTTCCAATGACTTTAACTTGGTTTATTATCTTGCATTAGTTCTTTTAATACGTGATATTCTTGCATTAGTTCTTTTAATGCGTCCCATCATTTAATCCTACCATTGCAGAAAACAACCAAAATATGACGTACGCTTATGCCATTCGCATTCGCCACGGGGTCCCGTCATCACCCGTTAGGTTACTTAACTAACGACAGAGCGGGGGCTGGGCTAGCGCGGCTGTAAAACATAAGCAACGCCTAAATATAAAGCAATGATAGACATTACAGATCACAGATGAATACATTGGATATACTAGGAATCCGCAATCCGTTCGAGCCTGCAACGAAAAGCGGATTACACGGTCGCGGTGAATAGCCAAAACCCCACCCAAGACCCCTACGGGTGCGGCAAACTACCCGCCAAGTACCCGATAGTTTGTGCACCCCTCCATGGGTCTATCCTAGGAGCAAAAACAGTAAAAAGAATTATACAATGACGGCTACAACCCCGACCCGGTTGTGCGGCCATACAAATAATATTATTACATCAATTTACATTTACAAATGAATGAAAGAAAAACAAAAGCTCATCTCACATCCACCCCGGCTATTCACCCGCGACAGTCCAACACATTCATATACACATTCCAATATCAAACACAGATCACAGAGATGTATAACCCCGACTAATCGACTTATAGCGATTAACCGACGTTCAATACATACAAACATCACAGATATAACCAATATAGCCAAAGTGTAGCGAAGTTCGGAAAAAAATACGGATTTATAGGACCCCAAAAGTAAATTTCTTTTCTGGAAAATCTGGGCACATATAACATATTTGAAAAATCCCAAAACCCTACCAGAAGAACACTGCACAAAACACGATCACATGAAGAGCCCAAACGGCGGCGGATCCGCGGCGACGAGAATAGCTGAGGCCGCGGATCCGCGGCGGTTTGAAGGATTCATGGGATCGTTTTTCGTGGGTGTTCTCACAAAACCCTGAGCCGATTTTAGGAGTAAAAAGTTTTACTTTTAGAGCACAAAAAATTTCAACAGAAACTTAGGGTTTTAGAATTTCCGGTTTTGCGATTTTTCGGTTTCGAACTTCCATACACTTCGCTACCAAGCTAGTTTAAGTTTAGTTAGGCTCTGATACCACTGTAAGTCCACGTTGCGACCCCCGGTTCTTACGGGAAGGCGGAAACGGTATAAAAATCAAATTTTTAGCGCATGGGGCAACATGGACTAACAAAGTCGGGATCTTTTCCTAAACTAAAACTAGCAAACAAGCTAAAGAGAGTTAGCTACTCGGAAAGATGGTTATACCTGAACTTGAACTCCTTCTTCTTCAAACTTTTGTAGAGGTTGATGGTGCTTTCCTCGTTGCCTTCTTCCGTCAAAGATGGATCCACCTGAGGGTTCAACCTTCGGGCTCTTTCTCGAACTTTGAGAGAACTAGAATCTTCGGCTTGCTAAACCTTTGATCCTAGAGTGAGTAGAGAGTGTCTAAGGGGTGTTTTTATCTCAAGGAGAGGGATTCTCAACTCATGAGAAGGATTCTCCTTGAACTAGAGGAGGAAGAAGAACAAGTGAGGAGAGAGAATCGTTATGATAGAATGAGCTCTTTTTCTTCTTGCAACCATAACAAAAGAAAAAGAATTATCTAATTAATAATAATAATTCAAATGAAATAGTTGATGGTTGTATTTGGAATGACCATTATCATCACTCATTAAATGAATGTAAGCTAGAATCAAGGAGTATCCTTGCAAAGCAATGATGATGGTCAAACATTCAACCATGGTCAACAAGTCAACCATGGTCAACAAGTCAACAAAATCAACCATGACACAATTTCATTTAATTACTATTATTAATTGATATTTCATAATTCCATTAGGGTTTGGAAAAAGACGACTGTCAACTGTGCATACGCACCCGTTCCGAAACCCTAATGAAAAAACTCTTCCTCCGCCTCAAACAACTGTGCATACACACCTGCATTTTCGTTCCGAGGAACAAGAATACTGAGAGATAAAAGCAACCCCAAAACATATACCAGTATCTGGCTCAAACCAGAGCCTGCTAGTATAATCCGTCCGGACTCCAAAAGTGCACAAGTGCACGGATGAGAACGAACCCTGCCGCAAAAACCATGCGACCTCTACTCTGTTTTGCCCAGAGGCGAATACCCTCTGTGTGGGACTCTAAAGACTCGACACTACGCTGGCAGTGGGTTTAACCACAGACCGCAAGCGGCACTAGCTGTGCGTAACGGTCCCCAGGTAGATGCCGACAAAAAGGCTGACGAGGTGAACCCCATCTGAACTCCTACTGAGTCTGAATGTGATATTCTCCGTACAGTCCGGTCTGTTCGTCTGATACATCGCATGTCGGGCCTAGGGGGCGGTAAACGTCAGTCCCCCAATAGCGGTACAAGTCGTGTCGGAGTGAAGCCCAAAACACCCTGAGATAACACTGGAAGCCTACCAGTATATCTCGCTTGCCCTGGCCAGGGACTACTCGTGTAATGGCTCTCCTAGACACAGCGCGATGTCAACCCCCAATACCGGGAGAGACGAATCCTGTCTAACCGGCACTGCCTCCAAGTGCTTCGGGACTGCACCCAACTACCACCTGTTTGCACGACTCCTTTGAGCCGTGGTAGGGTAGTAGTCAAAGTACAGTGGGAACACACTCGAGGCGAAGTGCCAGTGTCAAGTCAGCGGACTAAGCTGTACTCATGTCACCTGGGAACTGATAACTGACGATAGGTATAATACCAACCTGTCAGTTCCCGACGAGTCCTGTCCAGTGTACTCATAACCCAACGAGCACCCGTATACTATCTCCAGTACGATATACTGATGGCTGTGGGACAGACCATCTCCCACACTGGGATGAGAAGCGCATACGCTAGTCTACTCCGGAGTATCGATGCCCTGTCTCGATAGTCCTGCGACTAGGGATCTGTATAAGGATGTGCTTATAGATTACCCAGCCCCCACTAGTGTGACTGCCATCACAACGCTGGTAATCAAGCAAAGATCCTAAGGGCTCCACTAATGTGTATAGGTGATATCACAAAATAAACACATGTACACATTGAAGTAGAAACAAACCAAGTAGCATACTACTATATTGAGCAAGATTGTTTATACAAGGTGAATATCCCAAGCTTCCATTAAGTAATATACAAACTAGTATGATACAGTAATGGCCTCTAGGGCATATACACTAACAATAAAGCCCATACGATTTTGCTTGATAACCAGGATTAATGATGGGGATCATAATAGTGGGGCCTGGATAGTCCATAAGCACATCCTTAAATATTCCTAGTCACAAGAGTATCGAGATAGAGCATCAGTACTTCAGTTTAGACTAGTATATACGTTTCCTGAACCGGTTGGAGGGCGATAGCTGGTCCCACGACTATTGGTGTTTGACACCAAGGATTGTATGCAGATGCTCATTGGAGAATGAGTTTCACTGAACGGACTCATTGAAAACTCCTAAATGGTATTATATTTATTGTCAGATAGCAGTTCTCTGGTGACATGAATACAAGGTAGTCTTTTGACCTGAGATCGCCATAGTGTCTTTTGTGCGTTCCCACTGTGCTTTGATTACTACCTTACCACGACTCTAATGAGACGTGCAAACCGGTTTTAGTTGGGTACAGTCCCGAATCATATGGAAGCAGTGAGCGGTCAAAGGGATTCGTCTCTCCCGGTATAGGGAGTTGATGTCGCGCTGTGAAGGACATGACCATAACCAGAAATCCATGGCATTGGTAGTTGAGATAAACTGATAAGTGTTATCAGTTGTATCTCTGATGGTTATGAGTCTAATATCTGCATGACTTATTGGGTTATTGGGGTCTGATAAGTTCCAAAGCTCAGACCCGGTATGCAACACTCTCCGACGAAGAGACCGGACTGTACAGTGATTGTCACTGATAGTCTTTGATTGCGTTCGGATGAGCTTGCTTTTCAACCTTTCTTTTGATCAATACCTGGATAGCCATTACGTACAGCTAGTGTCATTGACGTATTTATGGGTTAACCCGTGAGGGAATTGATCTGAAAGTGTTTAAAATTCAATCAGATATGATCCTAATCTACTGCCAGCGTATTGATTGAGTCTTTAGAGTCCCATGCAGAGGTTTTTCCCGCTCAGGAGAAACGATGTAGTGCGCGTATGACGATACGTGCGGGAGTTCGATTAAATACGTGTATTTGATACATGTATATTAATCGTACGTTTTATAATACTAGTTGGTTTATATTTATGCCGGATTATTAAATCAAGCGATTGATTTAATAGTATATATATTCTAGTATTATGTTCACTTTATATATCTCTCATTTGAATTTGTATATGATACAAATATGGTATATGTATACGATACATATAATTTGTGTATATGATACACATACTAGATGTTTTTATTTATTTGATAAATAAAGAACATCTAGAAGGGACACTTTATTTGTTATTTATTAAATTAGAAATGAGTCATTTATTTTTAACGAATAAAAAAATGAGTATGGTTGTAGAGAGGCATGTGGTTTTAATTTTAAATTGGAAAATGTTTTATAAAAGTTATGCTTTATTCTCTCTCCTCCTCATTCCTTCATTCTCATTCCCTCTCCTCATTTTCTTTTGATGAGATTGAGAGCAAAAGCGATAAAATTTGAGAAAACTAGAAGTGGGACAACCACATCTCTTCATCTTATACATTAGTAAAGTATTAGATCAAGTTACTTCACTTAAAGGATGCTTTTGATGGAGTTGAAGTTTGAGTTGGGGTTTTCTCGATGTGGATCATTTTCGGCAAGAAGATCGGCGACCAAGCTCATTCCTACGGCGACGGAGTCGAGTTTGGATTTTCCACGATTGGGTGGACACGCTACAAAAGTTATAGCTCTCTTTCCCCTCTTTAGATTTCTATATTTGTTGCAATTATTAGTAAATGCTTGATCTTGAGTTTGGAATTGGTGCTATGCCTTGTTAAATTTTTGTTTTATACTTCCTCTGGGTCTGCAAGTGTTGCGACCCTAGCGCTGATTCCAAATAGGGGATCGTTAAACCTAACCCTAAATATTCTTATACTGTTTTATTATACCTAAATATTCTTGATGAGCCTAAGTCTATAAAATTTGCTTTAAAGCATGAAGGTTGGAAAATGGCTATGCATGAAGAGTTGGATGCACTGCATAAGAATTCTACGTGGGAGCTTGTACCGAGAATTTCATCCATGAACGTCATAGGCTGTCGTTAGGTTTATAAAACAAAACTCAAGGCTGATGGTGCTGTGGAGCGTTTGAAAACTCTTCTGGTATCCAAAGACTACAAACAACAAGAAGGTATTGATTTTTCAGAAATATTTAGTCCTGTTACTAAACCTGGAAGCATTCGTCTTATTTTAACTTATTCCATAAGTAGAAACGGCCAATTCGACAATTAGATGTAAAAAATGCTTTTCTACATGGTTTTCTAATTAAAATGGTTATCATGAAACAACCACATGGTTTTATTAATGCTCGATTTCCTTTACATGTTTGTAAATTGAAGAGTTCTCTATAGGGCTTAAAACATGCCCCACGATCCTGGTTTGACAGGTTCGAGACCTTTCTTCTCATTTTGAAATTTTTTAGCTGTGTTGCTGATCCGTCTTTATTTATTCATCATAATGAGCATGGTATTATGTTGCTTCTTTGTATGTAGATGACATAATACTTACTGGAAGCAATCCGATTTCCTTACAATTATTTATTGAGAAGGTTGGATCCGAATTTGTAATGAAAGCCTTGGTCCTATTCATTATTTTCTTAGCATTCAGGTCACTCATACACCCTACGAATTATTTTTATCACAATCAAAATACTCTAAGGATATTCTTTGTCGTACTCAAATGGATACTTGCAGTTATGCTTCGACACCAAAGGCATTAAAACCCAATCTTCATCTTTCAGATGAATCATACTTTGATGCAGCACATTATCGCAACATTGTTGGAGCTCTCCATTATTTAACATTGACAAGGTCAGATCTTTCTTATTCCATAAATATGGTTTGCTAGTACATGCATTCTCTTACCACTAGACACTTTGTTGCAGTTAAACACATTCTTAGATATGTTTACGGCACTCTTAACAAAGGATTACACATATTAGCTAATAGTTCATTCGATCTATATGCATTTGCTGATACAGATTGGGCCGGGTGTCTTTCAACACATAGGTCAACTAATGGGTTATGCACTTTTCTTGGTAACACATGCATCTCATGGAGTGCAAAGAAGCAACACACAGTTGCTAGATTTACCGCTGAAGCTGAGCATAGAGCCATGGCGTCTACAGCCGCTAAACTTACATAGCTTGGCTTTATTCTTCGAGATATTGGTGCTTGTTTACCTAAACCGCTTGCCTTATTCTTAGTCAACATGAGCGTGTTATATATGTCCATGAACCCAGTTTTTAACAAAACATGTCGAACTTGATTTTATTTTTTATGTGAAAAGGTTGCCTTAGGACTTCTTCTTAGTTGATTCATTTCTTCAAGGAAGCAACTAACAGATCTTTTCACCAAATCTTTGCCTCGAGAAGTTTTTCGAGATCTGATTTCCAAAATGGGCTTAACTGCTGAACCCCAGCCCAATTTGAGGGAAAGTATCACTACTGCAATGAGGGGTTGCCCCTACGGATAGAAAAATTTATAAGGGCAACTTTTTATTGCCCCTATGGTTTACTCCGTAGGGGCATTGTTTGTCCATACGGTTAAATCCGTAGGGGCATAAATAAATTAAAAAATATTAAAATGCAATATTTTTATTTGGCTCTACGGTGTCGCAAAAGAGAGCCCTACGGATCAATCCGTAAGGGCAAAAAAGGGTTATTTAAAAAAAATAAAAATTTTCCCACTGTCCTCCAAAATTTCCCACCAACCTGCGCCTTCGCCCATCGTCGCCTATCCTCATTGCCCCACTCTTATCGCCGCCTTTCTTGTCGCTGAGTTCCTCCTCCATCGCCGTCGATTGAGCTCGTCGTAGGGTTCCTCGTCGCCGCCAACTGACCTCGTCGCCGCCAATCGTCATCGTCGTCGCCTCCACCACTTCGAGGTCTATCTTCTCGGCCTCCTCCACTTCGTCGAAGCCTTGCCCTCCACCTCTTCGAGGAACTTTACTCGTCGGTAGAGGTGAATTAATTTTGATTTTAATTTATAATTTTGTTGTTTTAAATTGGTGTTATTGTTGTTGATTTTAGGGTTAGGGTTACCAGACCAGGATAAATGGAGGTTAAATTGGGTTAGGGTTAGGTTTTGGGTGATGATTAGGGTTAGGGTTAATTAGGTAAAATAGGGTTAAGGTTATAAGGCTGGGTTAAGTGATGGTTAATTTGGGTTAGGGTTAGGCTTTGGGTAATGTTGGGGTTAGGGTTAGGGTTAATTAGGTAAAATAGGGTTTGGGTTTGGGTGATGATTAGGGTTAGGGTTAATTTGGGTTAATTAGGTAAAATAGAGTTGGTGATGATTAGGGTTTGGGTTTGGGTTAATTAGATTAATTAGGGTTAATTTTGGCTTGGGCTAGGGTTAATTTGGGTTAGGGTCTGGGTGATGATTAGGGTAAGGATTAATTTGGGTTAATTAGTTAAAATAGGGTTTATTTGGGTTTTGGTAATGATTAGGATTATGGTTAATTTGGGTTAATTAGGTAAAATAGGGTTAATTTGGGTCAGGGTGCTGATTAGGGTTAATTTGGTTTAATTAGCTTAACTTGGGGTTAATTAGGGATAATTTGAGTTAGGGTGATGATTAGGGTTAATTAGGGTTAGGGTTTAAGGTGCACTAGTTCCTTCAATAGGATACTCGAGAATAATGTAAACGTAAAATTTTACCGTAAACGTAAGAAAACCTTACCCTAAACTAAAAACTTCAAACCCTTAAAAATGAAACGTAAACGTAAAATCTATTCAAGTTAAATGTTCAAATTAAAACCAATATATGATACTCGATGATAATATGAAACTTTCATATTCTGATCGATATTCATATGTGAAAATCAATGCACGACTTAGTCCCCGTCTATTGGTTAACATACGTTCGATATTCGTCGTGACATAGAACTATACGAAGGTTGTTAAATATCGGACGGTATAGTTCGGCGCTAACAACCGTCATATAGTCTATATGATAAGAAAATTTAATCGTATGATAACCGATAGATTTGTCCAGTGTGGACAAGTTAGGAATGTATAAAGCAAACACCTGCATTCACTTGTGTTTTCATTCGTTTCGAGTTATTTCGTCGGTACTTTTCCGCTGTTTCTCCATGTAAAAAGATAGATTAGATGTTCATTTCAACGTTGTTTTACAGCATTGAAACGATTATCTATTCTATTACAGTGTAATCGGAGAACAGCGGGGAGGTGCTGCCGAAATTTACTCGAAATGGATGAAAGAACAAGCGAATGGGTGTCTGCTCTATACATTCTTAATGGGTTAGAAGCCTTACCCTCGATAGCCGAAATACACACATACAACACGAATACACAACAAACGCACACACAAAGCACACACACACTAACAACTCTACACTTAAGCGAAATCATAAATTGAAAACACATACACAGAATACAACTTATACTTGGGTATCTTCAAATCTAACTTTATTAATCGATAATTTATTCTTTTCAACGACAAACTTGCCTCTACGGATTTTCTTCTTTGTCAGTAATCATCTCGTTATTAGATTTCTCAATATAATCACCATAACCTACAATTATATGTTATACAGTCTAATATGGCCCATGAGTACATCAGAGTTAAGGACTGGATGTACGTGGATTGGTAACAACGCATGCAATCTAAGTTTGTCGCAGGAGTTGCTGCTTTCATTGAATTTGCACGCGCATATAATAAGATCGTGTTAGAGAAGATTCTCTGCCCGTACGATAGATGTGAGAATAAGTTCTGGCAGAAGGTAGAAATCATAGAGCTTCACATCGTTAAACATGGTTTTATTAGACTTTATACAACTTGAATATATCACGGGGAAGGACAAGAAGAAGACGACAATGCGGCAGAAGAAGAAAGAGAAAACAGTAATGCAGCAGCAGAAGAAGAAGATGATAACTTCTTTCCAGGAGAAGAAATGGAGGATATGGTAGAGACTGCTCTAGGTGATAGTATTCCTTCCGAAGATGATATTCCTTCCGGCGGATATGTATAAAAAGTTCATGAATGATCCTAGAAAACCAATTTATGACAATGCAAAGTATTCCACCCTATCATGGTTCGTCCAACTTTTACAGATTAAGTATCTAAATGGATGGAGCAACAAGTCATTCACGATACTTCTAAAGTTTCTGAAAAATTTTATGCCCCCGGGAAATAACGTGTCTGACAGCTGGTACGAAGCCCAGAAGATGATGTCTGATTTGGGTCTGAAGTTTGAGAAGATTCATGCATGTCCTAAAAATTGCGTGTTGTACCGGAAAGAGAATTTAGATGTGAAAGAGTATCCAACATGCAGAGATGCCAGATATAAGATGAAAGAATCTGATAAGAAACCTGATATACTTGTCAAGATAGCACGATACTTTCCCATAACACAGAGGCTGCAGAGACTATTCAGATGCAAGAAGACAGTCGAGCTAATGATTTGGCATCACCGTGCTGCTCCAAGCGAAGATGGAAAAATGAGTCATCCAAGAGATTCACCGGCATGGAAGGATTTCGATAGGAGGTATGAAATATTCAGTAGCGATCCTCGCAATGTCAGGCTTGGACTCGCTAGTGATGGCTTCTTCCCATTCAATTATATGGCTGGAAGCCATAGCACATGGCCCGTTATAATGATAGTTTATAATCTGTCGTCTTGGTTAGCTATGGATCGATCCTACTTTATGATGTATCTTCTTATTGACGGACCAAACTCATCGGGAAACAATATCGCCGTCTATCTCCTACCTCTGATCGATGAGTTAAAATCTTTATTCATCGATGGTGTAGATACTTACGATGAAAACACAGATACAACCTTCACAATGCGTGCGGCTTTAATGCGGACAATAATGACTTTCCTGCGTATGGAATGCTATCAGGTTGGTCCATACATGGTCACAAAGCATGCCCTTATTGCTATCAATATACATCATCGAAATGGTTGAATTTTAGCAGGAAGGTTTGTTATTGTGGTCATAGGCGTTTCCTGCCACTAGACCATCCCTACAGGTTAGACGCTGCTCACTTTAATACTCATCAGGAGTTTTTTGGGCCTCCAGCCTCATTGTCCGGAGAGAATGTGATTGCTCAGTGGGATGGCTGCAATAATGTGACCTTTGGGATATGATTGATGATATTTTATGCGTGTGCGTTTTTAAAAGATGAATCAAAAATATTTATAAATCGTAATTAAGAACGGTGTCGCTTGGTAGCTAGCCGGTGAGTACGGGTCGGTCCACAGGGATGTTGTGTATTTCCTAATTTGGTTTAACGAGTTAATTCCAAACGGTGTGATTGGATTATCGCTAAAAACTAAACTGATTTATACTAAGATTAGAATCTTGTTAGGGTTAGGTTTAGATTAAATTTGGAAATTGAAGATTTCCTCACCGCTTTCAATGCCATAATTTAGATCTCTTTTAGGTATTATGGTAACAATTAATAAAGGGGATTAGTACCATCGGGAAGAAACGAGGTTTCTTCCTCTAGGTTCTTGTCCTTCCTTTCTTAATTATTACCCTAACCTCCATGGAAATCATATGCAACCGATCGTTTATACCACGATATCACCGCTATCTCATGGGGTAGGGTGCCGTAGGGAATGGTGTGTGTATGTATGCATGGAGTCCTATTAATTATATGTGATGGGCAAGAAAGGGGTGAGAGATTTTCATCTCTCAAGCCTTCCCCAAATCTAACCTAACAAGCGAGGAGACTACTCGCTCATTAGGGAATTGAAAAACATTTCTAAACTATCTAACTAGGGCAGATAAGAAAATTATACTAAGGCAGAAATAAATTTAACTAGGGCAAATGAAAAGAAACTTACTTTATTGATGGCTCTCTCCAAACATGTACACAGGAATTTACAGATCTGAATAGATGAAATGAAAAGAGGCATCCTAAAACAGGTTTTAAGGTTTCTATTTATAGAATATAGAAACTCTAGGTTTACAATCGCGTCATATCTGCAATTACAATTTTACCCCCTAAGAAACCTAGTCAAAGCACCGACGCACCGCCACAACTTTTTGCACCGACACAGGCGACGCACGGCCGCGGAACCGCGGCCAAAACCCCTGTTTGGCCGCGGTTCCGCGGCCGTATAGAGAGCTTGTTGGCTGCACTTTTTAGGGATGATTCTGGTTGCATTTTTCTTCTCGTTTCTTCACTTGGTTTCTCAGATTGTCTTCTAGATTTCTTCCAAATTTCTACAGTGAATAATGTCGTGGACTTTACCGTTTGCTTCGTGTCGAAGTCTTGAATCTTGCTCTGCCTTTGTGCTTTGTGAAATTGTCCATTGATCTTCGTTTATTTTCCAAACTGTAGGCTTGATCAAAATTCTTTCATTTGTCGGTCGTAGTCTCACTTTTGTATCGTCTTTTCATCAATTTCACTGTTTTTGTTCCGAGAACCTGTAACCTGCAACTATGTAGCAGACATGGGTCAAAAGCACCTGTTTATTTGTAAACTGAATAAGAATGGGGAATAAAATAATGCAAAATTATGGTATGAACGGGATAGATTCGGCAAAACAGGTCAAACCACTCTATTAGAATAAGTTAAGCAATTTATATGAGCTTCCGTACTGGTCAACAAATTTAGTGCTTCATTTTTTGGACGTTATGCATATGGAGAAAGGAGTATCCGAGCACGTACTCAACTTACTTCTTTGTAAAGATGAAAAATCGAAAGACAATCTCCGTACTCGGATAGATCTTCAGGACTGGGAAATTAGAAGTGAATTGCATTCTAAACCGATAGCGGATAAAACAAGCAAGTTTGTACTTCCCGATGCCGCGTATCATATGTCACAACTGAAGAAGAAAAGGTTTCTGCAGATGTTGCATGGTTTGAAAGTTCCCACAGATTTCTCAAGATCATTTAGCAAGAAGATAAAAATTGTGAAAGGCAAGATAAATGGGCTGAAAAGTCATGATCGCCATATTATTATGGAGCACCTTCTCCCATTAGCCCTCAAGACTTCCCTTCCCGAATCGTTTGGTCTAGTAATCAATGACTTTTGTTGCTTTTTTAGAGAATTGTGCGCTAAAACCCTGAATGTTGTGACACTGGAGAATCTAGAAAATTCTATTTCGTTGATAGTTTGCAAGTTTGAGAGTATTTTTCCACCGTCATTCTTCGATATTATAATACACCTGACGGCTTATCTTGCAACCGAGGCTAAGTTAGTCGGATCGGTATAATATCGATGGATGTATTCCGTCGAAAGGTACGTGGAATTTTTCGTTTCATGCAATTTGTAAAATTATTGTTGTCCTATATGCCCGTATTTATTTATTTAACATATTTTTCTTAAGGTATATCTACACTCTAAAAAATTATATACGCAATAGAAATCGACCAGAGGGTTGGTTCTATCATGCAAGGTTATCTTTTAGATGAATTAACCATATTTTGTTCTCGCTATTTGGACGAGAACGTTGAGATGAAACTTAACCGGTCTCGGAGAATTCAGGACGGGTCATATGGTAAAGAAGATTATAAGAGAGTAGAGACTATATTTATCAACAAGATATATCGATTTATCCTCCTCAATAGTGTATGTCTTGAAGAAATTAGAGAGTACGTTTTTTTGGATTAATTGTTATATTTGTGTTTGTGTGTATATGAAAGGATATAAGGTACGTGAGGGGCATCCTGATTGGAATGATGAACGATTAGAAAAATATCATCAGGATAATTTTTGCGATTGGGTTGCAGATCATGTAAGTTGTTTGAATAACATGTTATTACTATCCGTCTTAATTTAAACTTATATTGTTATGTATTTGCCGTAAAATTTGTTTTGTCAGATCTACGATCCGAACTTGTTTACATCATTAGAGAGAGATTCACGATATTTAGCTCAGTTTCCTAGTATGGAGGTTGCATATTATAAAGGATTCGATGTCCTTGGATACAAATTTGAAGTTAAGGATATAGAAACATCTCGAACCACTCAGAATAGTAGGATGGCGATGGTAGGATCGGATGGTGTGATTTATTATGGATACTTAAATTGCTTACTTCGAATCCAATATCCCGGACGATCAGAACCGTTTTATATATTTCAGTGTACTTGGTACGATACACGAACGAATACAGATAAGTAGAGAAACAATCTCGGGACTTGGAAAGATGAATATGGATTGACCAGTGTAAATACACTTCGAGTTTACGGTCTGGACGATCCATTTATCTTTCCGAACCAAGCGTTCCAAATATACTACTCACAGTGCTTGAAGCATCCGGGATGGAATGTCGTATGCCGTTGGAAACCCGGGAATGTTTACGATGCCCCAGAATTCAAGGATCGAATGGAGGACAACAACGAGGATGAAGAAGAGAGAAGACTTAGAGTGCTCCGACCGTCTGTTTCAAAAGACGGGTTGTCTTCGGCTGATCGTGAAGTTACGTGGGTTAGAAATGATATCGATGATGAAATCCAAGTAGATAAGTCTAATGTGTCCATGAAACGAAAAAGATTATCAGTAATGTAATGATTGTACTCTTATCTAGGTTTGATGACAACATCCAGAGCAGCAAGGGGCAGCAGGAGCACCAGCCGCAGCAGCGGCAGAGGCAGAGGTAGAGGCAGAGCGGTTCTGCCGCTCAGAGAGCTGCGTAGGGAGCTTAACAGGGTTGGTCTTGTACCCCGATCGGTATCCCCTTCGGATGATTCCTTCCGTGTGGACTTTCCCATACCTCCAGGTATATTACATGCATATTCATTTTGAATGTAATATTATAGATATACACGCATATTTATTTCAAAATTACTTATATAGTCAATGTTTAATTATTTAGCTGTTGGTGGTGCGTTAACATCAGAGGCAGATGCCACTACCGCACCTGCAGGTATGTTTATATATTCTATAGTGCATGCATATTAATTTAGAATGTTATATCATAAATATACACACATTCTTTTCGCTCTTACTTAGACAATCATTTTTTGATTGTCTAGCTGTAGGTGGTGCCTCCACATCTCAGGCAGAGGCCAGCACCCCACCTGCAGGTATGTTTATATATCCTATATTGCATGCATGTTGATTTAGAATGTTATATTATTGATATACACATTCTTTTTGCAATTACTTATATAATCTATTTTTAATTGTCTAATTATAGGTGGTGCATCCATATCTGACGCAGAGGCTACTCCCGTCACTTCCGTACCCTCCGCTCAGTCTACAGATTAGTATGAATAAATATAAAATATTTATTCATTTTACATATTCTCTAAGAATAAACACGAACTTCATGTAATTTTATCGTCAATGTTTATTTTCTAGTTGGAGGGGATGTGTCCACGTCCGGGTCATGTGCTGTTCCTCACCGGAGGAACTATCATTCCGCTCTTGCTGCTGCCCGGACCCAGGCTCGTGCTGCTATCCCCGGAGGTATATATCACACTTCAATTTTCGTTAATTCTTGATTTCTTAATACGATTTTGTCTTAATATTGCTTGTCTTGATATTTCTTATAGATGCAAGACAACCCCGTTCCAAGAGGGGGACTCGAGGGCCGAATCAGTCCCACAGGCTGAGGCCCGATGGAGCTAGGGGAGGCACTATTCCCCTTTTTCTTTACCCCCGATTATCTCTATACTAGCGATTATGCCGAGAGCTTCGGCCGGTATATGGGGGATGGGAGCCACATCCAAAAGAAGTATCCACTTCACGTTGAGTGGGGCGACCAGCACCGACGCTCATTTGCCCTCTTCTGGGATCAGACTCGGGTATTAATATATATTTTCATTTGACTTATCCAATATATTTATTATTATTTAACACTTGCAATTTAAATACATTATTTTTTTGTATTTGCAGTTGGATTATGACTTTCAGCCTGTACCCGACCCTGATCATCCTGAGAGAGTGCTCGATCTTCACGCTCTGTACCTGGGCCTGATGAAGAACATGCAATCAAAAGTCTGATACAATAGAAACGAGCTGAAGATCGACTGCTATTTGGTATGGCTGACGACTCCCGAAGCAGAGAGAGTGGCTCTCCTACATACTCCGGTCTTTGCGAGAGTCGACGTGGATACATGGCCTCTCTTGTGCCAATATTACGACTCTCAGCACAAACATGTTTGTAATTTAAATATAATTCATTATTTAGTATATAATTTATTTTTTTGTGTTGCTTAATTAGAAAACAAAATCTGAATGTGTTATGCAGAAACATACCGATCAAAATAAGGAGAATAGAAAGTCGGCGAAGAGGGGTCGCCCCACTTATATATGTGGCTCGAGGAACATTACTCATGCCATGGAGGCATCGGTAAATTACAATAGATATATTTTGATACATGTAAATTTTTGGCGTATTACAGAGAGCTTAGACCCTGGCACAGGATGGTACACCGAGCGTGCTGACCGTGTATCTTGCCATCCACGGTATCTCGACAGATCCCGTCATGGGCGAGCTTCGATTCCCCGACACCGCTACCAGGTGTATTGTGTAAGTGTTAATATTTATTCTAATTCGAATGAAATTTTTGTTTTGATAAGTTCAAATTTAAATGATATACTTATATTTTAATGGTTAATGTATGTGTAGGAGCGGGTGGTGGAGCGGGTGGTGGAATCGGGGATCGATTTTAGTGGACAGGCCGATCCGATGCTACTGACCCCAGTTCTAGACGCCACACACGGAGGGCACCACGGAGGTTGGGAGAGAGGCCGGGGACTGGGTCCTAGCAGGGCCCATATGAGGTTGGTCTCCACTCCGGTGGTTACTTCCTCTACCCCCGTGAGCGATGTCTGGAGCATGATGTTGCCGTCTTGAAGACCACCGTCGAGGAGTTGAAGGATATGTTGGTACGTATATTACTTAATAGTAAAATATTATATCACATTATAGATAGTGACATATGCAATATTAGTAGCCTGAGTTTATTTGGTTGTACACTTAGTTTTGATTAATCATACTTACATAAAACTATCTAATTAAAATAAACTGCGGTTTTCCAAACTAGATATCCAAACGAGGCGTAAGTCCCTAAGTATTTTTATATTGGGGTTTCGCAATAACCTGATAATGATACGAATTCGACTAAAATCTAATACCCCGTTTTTACTCGTTTATTACACACAAAATTTAACAGATGCGACAGGCTACTTCGGCTGCAGCTCCACATGCATCTCCTTCGGCTGCGGCTCCGCAAGCCACTACTTCGACTGCAATTACGCAGACCACTCCTGCAGCTCCACAGCCCGTTCAGACTCCCGCACAGTCCGTTCCTTCATTAGTCGAGTTTTTGACGACTCAGGGCTGCACCGAGAAGCAGATGTGCCAGATTACGGCGATTATTAGAGATGGAGGAGCTGGACCGAGTTAGGGTAGATTTTTTTTATATATTTTTGAGAATGTATGTACTTATATAATACATATTGTATATATTTTGGAAAATATTGGTGGTTGTTTGCTTGTTCACGATAATTTAGATTGATATCGTATTCTGTTTGTTTATTTCTTTTATATATTATGTGTGAGATGTTGATTATGAATATTTCTGTATTTCGTTATATGATGTATATATTATTGTACACAGAACGTGGTAAAAACAGAAATCCCATTTAAAAAAAAACCCTGATATTTTGTCCCTACGGATTAATCCGTCGGCTGTCTATTGCACCTACGGATTAATCCCTAGGTGCAATGTTTGCGCCTATACAGTTAGCCGCAGGGACAAAATATCAGGATATCTGATATTTTGTCCTTATGAACTCAGTAATATGGACTCGGTAACATGAGTAAAACTTGCCCCTACGGATAAATCCGTAGGGAAATCTATCAGGCCTTACGGATAAATCCGTAGGAACAAGTATTTTATTTTATAAATCAATAAATTAAATAAAGATTATGTTCCTACGGAGTAATCCGTAGGGATAAATGCTTTTACGAAGTAAGCAGTAGAGGCAATTATTACTCCATAGGGGTATATTCATGGCGAAAATTTGCACCTGTTGTTTTTGGACCTACGGTGAAGTTTTATGTCCTTGCGGATATCTCCGTAGGGGCAGTGGTTTACCCCTACGGCTAAATCCGTAGGGACAACGCATTATTCTAGTAGTGTATAAAAGAAAAGATATGTGAAGATAATTTAAAATCTGAATTCATGCAAGAATAATTTCAAAGAGGAAAGAAATTAAGGAGTTGATAAATTAATTGATTAATTTATCACAATATTTATTTGTTTGTTAATAAATTAATTAATTGACTTTTTCATAATATTTACCTATTTTATTTGTGAACAAATTAATTGATTGATTTGTCATAAATATTGTTTTCTTTATTTGCATCAATTTACTGTTATTAATCCTTTAATTACGGATTTAGAATAATCTTGTAATATGTACAAATTATTTGAAATGAGAATAGAAAGTTACTCTGCATTTTCACAACATTTTCCATCTTTTGTACGATCCTCATCATATACGTACTGAACAAATTGACGATATCATTATTTCCCTCAAGTAGTATTCTTCTTGTAAAAACCATATTAGATTACTTGAAGCCCATATCAATTTGTTCTATCTGTATACAGGCTAATAACATCTGAAATTAAATTAACAAACATATTTCCTAATTTCGCTACATCTAGCAAATGGTTGAATAACAAATTAAAAGCTGATTATTAACATCTCTTGTACACAAGCATCAAAAAATAAATACTCCATTAACTATATTAAGAGCACAATACAATATTAACAGTTTAACACACACTACAACACACATAAATTTGTAGGAGTTAGTGTCACTTACAATTTTGAATCACAATAGAAAAGGGGGGAAAAAGGAAGAAGAAAAGGGATAGATATAATGGTCTCCAATCGATCCACCCTTCAAATATTCTTTTCATTTTTTTTAATTTGTATATAGGACACTCTCTTTCTTCTAAAAATTGATAAGGTGTGCCTTCACAAAATTCAGCTGCATATATAAAGTTCAGAAGAAATCTCATCTTCCTAAAGTGAACTCCAAGCTTGGTTTCTTGAGTTCTGGTTGAGGGTCAGCTAAATTGTTCAATGTGGAATATTCTATATCCTGTAAAAAAAAATAGCAATTGTGAACACATGAGGCAGTCCTCTCTAATAATTTATTTGTTTAAAGTAGATAGAAATTAATATACCTCAATATGAGAGGAAAATGATGCTGGCCTTGTGCCATGCATGTCCCTTGAGTTTGTTTGCAGCCAAAGTCCTCTGCAAACACATTGCATGAGGGCTTGTCATGCACTCATAAATTAGGATCAATGTGGGACAAAAAAAAAACAGGGATTGAGGGATTGTGCTATTATTTCCATACTGTTTTCATGCTATTCTAGTATCACACAAATAAAATAAAAAACATAAACTATGTGGACCCTTTTGCCTTCCTGACACACCATTGGATCTAACGGCATGAAGTAGCATGTGCAAAATAATAGCATAGAACCGTAAACTTTATGGACTATGAGAGACGAGAGCTGTGGGGGAGAAGAAAACTGATTTCTTTTACGCGAGAAGAAAACTTATATTTGTCCTTTTTATTTTTATTTTTCATTGTTTTTTATTTTTATAATTGGTTGACTTTTGGTGTAGATAGTTAAATCGAAACGCGAGGGCATTTAGCCTACGTTTTTTTGAGAGAAAAAATAATAGGCGTAGACCTTGAATCCCAAAAAAAAAGTGCATGGGCTTTTGCATTTAAGAATATATGTACTTGCATGTCTTAGATACCTACGATTTGAATTGTTGGCATTGGGCCGATTGGACGGTCCAACGGTCCGTCCAATCGAGTGGATGGGTCTAGGGATAGACCTGGCCCGGCCCACCAAGGATAGCCGAGCTCGAGTTGGGCTCGGGCTCCTTCATGGGGTCGGTTAGGGTGGCCAAACCCTAGTTAGGGTTTGGGTCCGATGCGATCTCGTCTGTCCATGTTTTCCTTTAGGATAGGACTAAGATGTAAGTGATTGAGAGAGTCTTCTACTTCTATTCTATCCAGAGAAAAAGAGGTAGAGCCTAGAAGTTCGTGGTTCCATCATCTTCCTTGAAGTAATCAGCAGCCGCGGTGAGTTAGGGATCCTTCCGACACACGTCGTGATCGACTCACGTCTTCCATCGTCTAGGAGAAGAAGAGAACAAGATCAGAGATCCATTAACGATATGGGAGATCTTCTACCCCGCAAGGTATGCAAGATCTTAGTGCCGTGTAGGCCACTAGTTCTATTTGTTGCTTCCACTGTGTTTATGCATATGGATTTGAATTCATGTGAGAGATCTAGGATATAAGTTGTACGATCCCCTAAATATATAGCCTACATGGATGATGTTTGATTAATTGATCAAATGCTACTTTAGCATGCATATATAGTGATAAGGCTTCTCGTCATATCCAGTCAGAAGTTTGAGGTTGAAATCTCAATTGCATCAGGCTTAGAGTTATGTCATCTTTGACACATGTGATATTTTGAAACCAAATGCATATTAACTGCGTTTTTGTATCTATCATAAGTACGTTTTATTTTTTATCTCTACAATGCATTTAATTAGAGACATCAAAGAGCCCTTTAGCATTTCTTTTTAATTTTCTAATTTATTTTATATATTAAAGAATCTCAATTATAGGTTGGACAATCAAGTTTTAGATATTTACTAAAATATTCATTTTAAGATTATTATTTTTATAATATATACTCATACATTACATTATAAATTATCAATTTCCTAAATATAGACATCCTTGAATTAATCCCACAAATTATTTAAGCTATGCCAATACAGTCATCTACTATGATTACATTATAAAGTTTAAATTTCTGGTTGCAACAAGGAGAGTGGCATATAGGGATGTTTTGCCCCTTCATCGGTCGCCTACAACGATCATTTCTTCGTGTTGTCCTAAATGTGAAAACATGGTGGTTTTTGAGTGATAAATATATATTGAGGTCTACTTTGCTTAGAGAATCGATTTAGGTGATTTAAATAGAACTATCTAGGAGTAAAGAATGAAATAAAGGACAGCCTAAACCAAAGAAACTGTTACAAAAACCAGTTCTCATCAAACTATATAATTATTGAGTTCTTATCATATTATTAATCACATCGATTGTTTTTTTTTTTTTTGGCGTTGGACCCTAAGCTCTAACCTTCAACACACGTACACCACACCCACATATCCCACCCTTCACCCCCACACACCCAAGAGATCTACGAATCTATCCCAAAAGCGTTAATTTGTGACCAATTCCCCTCTTAGAAAGGCATCATATAGGATATTGTAGCAATAACAGAGATATATATATATTTCTTTTGAAGTAAAATGCATACAAGACATCCTGCTCAATAAAATAAATTGAATAATAGAGATATTAGAAGGGAATGTTTAATTAGGATTATCAAAAGAGGAAGGGGGTATTAAAATGAAAATGAACTAAGAAGGCAACATCGAATTTCTAGGTCAAGTAAATTTCTTTGAATTCAAAGAACAGTAATGCAATATATATATATATATATATATATATATAGTTTTCTTATGAATTAAATAACTCCAAATGACTGATCTCATGATAAAATGATCTATTTCAAAAGAAACAAAAAACTTTAAGTAAGTTTGGCTTTTAATCATTGATTGAGGAGAAGAAATTAAAGAGAAAAATTCAGTTTCACTAACAAGTGATGCCTAGCTAGCTTTAAGTCTTTAAACTGTATAACAAGTGAGTTTTCTTTCCCTTTGTAGCATCTTTCTCTTTAAAGTTTCTAAAGTTGTGTGTTTAAACACTCATATGAAATGAAATCTCAAGGTAAAGAGGAGCACAACTCATAGTAGATAAAAAGCAAAGGCTGCAAAAATGGAACCCTTTCAGAGACAGTGAACGTAGAGAAATTAACATGCAAAGAACAAAACTAAAGATCACATCTAAAGTGGCAATATATGTAGATTACCTCGATATGTCCATTGCTGCATCACGAGGCTCAGTGGGCCCCTTTGAGAGTCGGTGCTCGACGAACCCTCGAAAGGCTACATCTTCTTCTAATCCTGAACCATCTGATTCAACAATAATTATGAAAATATTTATACTAACGCTAATTATTTTCAAAAAAGAAAAAAGAAAAGGCTAGGGTTCAATTGATTAACTTTGGTCACACTTATCTCAGTATTAACAACATGAAACAATATCCATTATAAAAAATAAGTAAATAATAATAATAATAAATATTATACCCTAATTGCTTTTGAAAGGAAAGGTATACCTGAGGAAGGTGGTGGCTTTTCAGTGGTCTTCAGGGTTCTATACATCTGCATATTTATATAACAAAATAAAGAGGAAAAGAAAACAATTGGTTAATATTCAAGAAATATCAGTAGATTAATTAAAGAAGAGATCAATACGCAGAAGACTGAGGAAGCAAACCCTAATTCACTGCAGCTATGAATCTCTCTCGTTCATTTCCTTTTCTTAAGCTTACTACTAATTAACAAGGAGTAACAGGCTTGTGTGTTGAAGACTTGGTGAATTTTAGAGAGAGAGAGAGAGAGAGAGAGAGAGGAGGAAGAGAGAGAGAGAGAGAGAAGAGAGAGAGAGAGAGAGAGAGAGAGTACTTGCAGGTGGCTCTTAACATGAGATAGAGTTAGGTCCTTCACATCCATGAGCTCAAGAACTGCCTTTGGTGTTGCTCCTATATATATAAACATCAAACAACAATATATATCTATAAACTAAATAGAAAAAGATGATAATCTTCTAAATGCAAATAAATAATAAAGAAGGTTAGGTATATATAACATAAATCATACTCTCATGGCCGCCAAGAAGTTCAACAGCATGAACAAATCTAGCATGAAGGCTACTTGTCCATCTCATCCTTGGAGCTCTTATGCTCCTCTTCGTCGCCGCCATCATATTATTCCTCGGCGTCAACCTCATCATCAATCCGGACGTGCTATTTTGATTAATACCAGCTGGAAATGAGTTGAACCTTGTTAATGGCTGAGGTTGGTGATGATATGAGCCTGCACTTGATGAAGATGTTGTAGGAGTTTGATGATGATGGCAGGGTTGAAGAAAAGGGAAAGGAGTGGCATTGTTGTAAATTGGGATGCCCTTGATAGGTGACCTTGAGCTAATATCATCTAATGATGAAGTTGAAAGAGAGAGTTCAGTGTCGATCATGTTTAGGGATAGATCTGGGGATGGTGGTGACATTGAAAGGGGCTTCATTGGAACAAGGTTTGATTTCTTAGGTGACTCAAAATGCCTCTCAAATAAAATATATATAGGACTTGTGCTCTACTCTTTCCTCTATATATATATATGCACTAGTATTTTGTACGTACGATGCATGTGTGTATATATTAGATGAAGATATGAAAAATTTAAGAACGGAAAAAAAATATTTGAGGGGTTGTCTATAAATTGCTCAAATGCATGATGCATGTATTTGATTTTTTTTCTTTTATCTTTATATGACCTATAATAAGTGTGTATGTGTGAGAGAGAGGGAGGAAGGGAGGAAGGTTTGAATTTTAAATTCAAATATTTAAAAATGCTATAAGTGTGATGATATTGACATCCCGGATGAGATAATATATTTTATTTTATTTTTTTATTAAAACGAGGCGTACAATCTAGTTGAGCATCTTGGCTTGTAGGGATATTTTCCTTTTTTCTAATTATTTCTCTTATAAAATGATGTAACAATCACATCACCATCCAAATAGTTCGGGTTATATATATATATATATATATATATATATATATATATATATATATCAAGAAAGGTTTCCTACAAGAACACTTAAGTTAATTGAGACTAGAGAGAGAGAGAGAGAGAGAGAGATGCCTCAATGTGAAAAGCTGCAAGTGGACGTGGAACATAAAGAGAAAGGGAAAGGCATTAGATAGTGGTATGTGTTCCTACTCTTAGATTGTGATATTTGTGATGCATTTTTTTGAGTGACAAGGTGTGAGTGTGGCCCTTATACACTACTACAAAGAAGGGTTGCCCCTACGGATTTATCCGTAGGGGCAACCCACTGCCCCTACGGATATATACGTAGGGGCGAAAAAATACCCCGTAGGTGCAAAGGCCGCAGGTGCAAGTTGAGGCCCTGAACTTGCCCCTACGGTTAATTTCTTGTCCCTACGGATAAATGTGTAGGTCCAGTTTCCCCTACGGATTAAGCCGTAGGATATAAGATTTTATATTATTTACGGTTTATTTTAATAAATTACTTGGCCCTACGGCTATACCCGTAGGGGCATGTACTGCCCCCTACGGACATATGGGTAGGTACATTTCCGTAGGGGCATAAATTCAGGATTTCTGATATTTTGCCCCTACGGATAACGCCGTAGGGGAGAGTCAGTGGCCCCTACGGATATAGCCGTAGGGGCTTTCCCAACCCCCTGGCACTGAGATCTGGGGGAAATATCAGTTACTGCTGATATTTTGCCCCTACGGACACATCCGTAGGGGTAGCATGTGTGCCTACGGTTTAATCCGTAGGTACATATTATCTGAAATTTTTTTTAAAAAATGGGCTGCTTGATTTTTTCCCGCCCTGTGCACAATAATATATACATCAATCAAATCATATATTGCAGTATTCATAATCACATCTCACGCATATATATAATATACAAAAGAAACAAAAAAACTGAATATGATATAAATACAAACCAATATCAATATCGTTTCAAAATGTAGTACAATGTGTATGATATAAATAAATACATGTTTCAAAAAAAAAGAACCAAAAATCTACCCTAGCTCGGTCCAGCTCCACCTCTGAATAACGATAGAATAACGCGCGCCTGCTCCTCGGTCAATAAACTCTGCAATTCGTCGCGAGCGGGAGTCTGAGTGGGCGGTGGAGCTACAGGAGCTGTCTGCGGAACCGCAGCCGATGTAGTGGCTTGCGGAGCCGCAGCCGAAGGAGATGCGTGTGGAGGCTCGGCCGATCTACCCTGTCGCGTCTGGATATAATGTGTGTAAGAAGCGTGTAAGAACTGTTTATTATTCGAATTCGTATCATTATTAAGTTATTTCGAAACCCTGTTTGGATATCTAGTTTAGAAAAGCGTTGTTTATTTCAATTACATATGTATGTATGATTAATCAAACTTAAGTCTAAAACCAAATAAGCTCAAGCTACGTACTAATTATGGATATGTTGATATGTATATAATATGAAATGATATTTTACTACAAAGTAGTATACATACCAGCATCTCCTTCAACTCCTGAACGCTGGCCCTCAAGCTATCCAGTTTATGCTGGATACGTCGCTCACTGGAGACGGAGGAAGTAACCACCGGGGTGGAGTCCAACCTCATATGGGTCCTGCTAGAGCCCAGTCCTCGGCCTCTCTCCCAACCTCCGTGGTGCCGTCCGTGTGCGGCGTCCAGGACTGGGGTCAGCAGCCTCGAATGTTGCCTTCCCCCTACCAACTGTCAGAACATTATATTTAGCACATACTGGTCTATAAAATTGACAAGAAATACCAAAATCAACAAATTCAAAGCTTTACCTACAGAGATAGAAGATGTGCTCCTCTGGTATCTGCATGTATCAAAATTTGAATAATATTAATTAATTTCAGTACATACATACTAACAAGGTAAACTCGCATATAGCGCTGCTTACACATATGACAGGGAGTGAACAAGCTCTTGTAGATCATCAGGCGCAAATCTAATCTCATCAAGCAGCCCATGATAATGAGTTGGACGACTAAGAGCAAAAGGAATGTGTGTATATTTATGATATAGCATTCTAAATCAATATACATGCCCTATATAATATATAAACATACCTGGAGGAACGGGAGTGGCCTCTGTCCCTGATATGGACGCATCACCAACAACTAGACAATCAAACATTGACAATATAAGTAATTTTGACATAAAGAGACATGGATATCTATAATATTACATTCAAAATGAATATTAGAGAGCGCACCTGCAATGAGAAGTGATAAAAGTATCACCCAACAAGAGTGTAATTTACAGAATCAGTTGAGACTCTTAAAAGTCATAGAAGAACCCGACCTGCACAAATCTGATGTATGCTTTCCATTGGACACTAAGAAGTCTCTAAAGGGAAAAGCCTATGTGAAAGCCATCATTAGTTCATATCAGAAGATTGATGCTGAAACAAAGAACGAGGAATGTCATTTTTTTCTTTTTCCGTCACATTACTGTCTTCTCCTTCTGCCACATTACTGTCTTCTCCTTCTTATTATGTGCGTGTGCAAATTCAATGACTATATTGAGAATATGGATTAATAGTGGGTAGGAAAAGTATTTCTCAAATGGCTTTTGCGTCTTAAAACCATAAACTACTAAGTAATGGCATACATAATTTTTTTAGTATAAAGGTTGTTATTTTAAGTTTTCCCTTATAGAGATATGATCTAACTGCATCTATAAACTATAAGTGTGCAGAAAATTATGATAAGAAACCATAAGAAAGGGTCGTAGCCATGCATAACCTTGAATCTACATACCAAAACATGCAAAAGCATGCACTTATTGTCACCTTACCTTGGAATATAAAATATCTTGGAAGACTATAAGCGAGCATTTAAATCTTGATAGCTTTTGACTTCAACATATATTTTTCTCAAGTACCATGAAATATACTTGCTCCGTATAAACCGTTTTCAGGAAGATGGATTAATAATGACAAATTATCCATTGTGGCTCACTAGGTTAGTATTTTCTCTTCTATTGACCATCTTTCTAATCTGCTTGGTAAATTTATTCGGAACCGGCTGCGAATCATTAAAAGACATGCATAAGAAAGAAAGCTAAAATACAGATATATAGCACCGATACATCGAAACTTCATAGTTGCGATGGCAATCCAGAGATATTTATTTCTACACACGTGGTGCGCGTGCGAATGCGTCAGGCATCATGGACAAATATTTCAGAACATGGAAAGTATTATTCGTATAAAGTAATTAAAACTTTTAAATACCTTGGGTAGATATTTTCTTAGTTGATGCAATCATATCATGAGGACTAAATTTAAGCTATTATACATATGCATATGTATTTTTCTAACCTAATATATCACACACACACACACAGAGAGAGAGAGAGAGAGAACACCTGGTAGGTAAAGAAATCAGGTAGCAGGATCCTGAAGAAATGGAGTCCATAGCATTGCTCATCATCATCATCCATGATCCCTTTGATAATATTTTTTCAAAGGGATCACGGATGATGATGATGAGCAATGCTATGGACTCCATTTCTTCAGGATCCTGCTACCTGATTTCTCTATCTACCTGGTGTTCTCTCTCTCTCTCTGTGTGTGTGTGTGATATATTAGGTTAGAAAAATACATAAGCATATGTATAATAGCTTAAATTTAGTCCTTATGATATGATTGCATCAACTAAGAAAATATCTACCCAAGGTGTTTAAAAGTTTTAATTACTTTATACGAATAATACTTTCCATGTTCTGAAATATTTGTCCATGATGCCTGACGCATTCGCACGCGCACCACGTGTGTAGAAATAAATATCTCTGGATTGCCATCGCAACTATGAAGTTTCGATGTATCGGTATGCTATATATCTGTATTTTAGCTTTCTTTCTTATGCATGTCTTTTAATGATTCGCAGCCGGTTCCGAATAAATTTACCAAGCAGATTAGAAAGATGGTCAATAGAAGAGAAAATACTAACCTAGTGAGCCACAATGGATAATTTGTCATTATTAATCTATCTTCCTGAAAACGGTTTATACGGAGCAAGTATATTTCATGGTACTTGAGAAAAATATATGTTGAAGTCAAAAGCTATCAAGATTTAAATGCTCGCTTATAGTCTTCCAAGATATTTTATATTCCAAGGCAAGGTGACAATAAGTGCATGCTTTTGCATGATTTGGTATGTAGATTCAAGGTTATGCATGGCTACGACCCTTTCTTATGGTTTCTTATCATAATTTTCTGCACACTTATAGTTGATTGATGCAGTTAGATCATATCTCTATAAGGGAAAACTTAAAATAACAACCTTTATACTAAAAAAATTATGTATGCCATTACTTAGTAGTTTATGGTTTTAAGACGCAAAAGCCATTTGAGAAATACTTTTCCTACCCACTATTAATCCATATTCTCAATATAGTCATTGAATTTGCACGCGCACATAATAAGAAGGAGAAGACAGTAATGTGGCAGAAGGAGAAGACAGTAATGTGGCGGAAGAAGAAAAAAATGACATTCCTCGTTCTCTGTTTCAGCATCAATCTTCTGATATGAACTAATGATGGCTTTCACATAGGCTTTTCCCTTTAGAGACTTCTTAGTGTCCAATGGAAAGCATACATCAGATTTGTGCAGGTCGGGTTCTTCTATGACTTTTAAGAGTCTCAACTGATTCAGTAAATTACACCCTAGTTGGGTGATACTTTTACCACTTCTCACTGCAGGTGCGCTCTCTAATATCCATTTTGAATATCGATAATATTACATTCAAAATGGATATTAGAGAGCGCACCTGCAGTGAGAAGTGGTAAAAGTACCACCCAACTAGAGTGTAATTTACAGAATCAGTTGAGACTCTTGAAAGTCATAGAAGAACCCGACCTGCACAAATCTGATGTATGCTTTCCATTGGACACTAAGAAGTCTCTAAAGGGAAAAGCCTATGTGAAAGCCATCATTAGTTCATATCAGAAGATTGATGCTGAAACAGAGAACGAGGAATGTCATTTTTTTCTTCTTCTGCCACATTACTGTCTTCTCCTTCTTCTTCTGCCACATTATTGTCTTCTCCTTCTTATTATGTGCGCGTGCAAATTCAATGACTATATTGAGAATATGGATTAATAGTGGGTTGGAAAAGTATTTCTCAAATGGCTTTTGCGTCTAAAAACCATAAACTACTAACTAATGGCATACATAATTTTTTAGTATAAAGGTTGTTATTTTAAGTGCGCGTGCAAATTCAATGAAAGTTAGATTTGAGGATACCCATGTATGAGTTGTATTCTATATATGTGTGTTTCGATTTATGATTTCGCTTAAGTGTAGGGTTGTTTTTACTTAAATTTCAAATGTATATACATGCATACTGTCTTCTCCTTCTTCTTCTGCCACATTACTGTCTTCTCCTTCTTCTTCTGCCACATTACTGTCTTCTCCTTCTTATTATGTACAGTACTTCCACAAAATACGTGTTGTCATTTCTAAATGGAAGTTTCTCAGTGCCACCATAGTAGCAGAAGATGGAATTGTTTATCGCCACTAGATTATGCTAAGCCTCGGATAGATTAGGCAAACATGATCTAGAAGAATATAATTAGCAGAGGAAATATGCAAATAAACATACATGCAAGCTGACATTAAAAGATTAATATAACAGAGATGTCTACTGATGATTTGTAAGATGTTATCGCAGGTAGGACAACTGCCAATTCTATGGCTTGTGGCCACCAGCGACTGCTTTCTCACCACAGTAAAAATAATGAGGGACTATAACATATCATGAATTCGATATGCACCGTGATTTCATAGCATATGTCTATTAACCTATAATGTATAAGTTCTCGGCGTTGATTGCAGAGGTGCATACAGTCTGAACTAGTAAATATACGTAAGAAGGAAAAAGAAGAAACGATTCATAAATATGGTTGGGCCAGAAACAGACTTAGTCACTGAATGACATATAACTGATATTCCTTGATGTAGAAATCAATACACCTTTGATAACAAACTCATTCTTTTTTGGGAGATATATGAATAACCGACTCTGACCCTCAGCATTCCATTGAACACATGGAAATCCATCGTATCTCATATCCAGCCACCTCACTTCACCGATCCTATGATCGCCCTCTTGAGGACGCACAGCCCTAGCCGCAGCCCCAGCCCAAACCCTAGCCTTAGGTGGTGGTGATGAATGTGAATCCTCATGTGATTTTGCATATTATTGCAAGAGCGTTAATGGGTTTTCAAGATTTGTACGTAGTCAAGAGCAATTGTGAGCAAGGAAAGTAAAAATAGTTTTGGAATTTTATCAAACGGTTGGTGAGCAAACTAGCAAAACGTTTTGAATGAAAATATAATGTAAAATAATTTCGAGAATCAAAAGTGATAAGCTTTGTTAATGATATGGGAGAGAAGCTTGCTTTTTCTTTTTTGTGAGAAATATTTTAGGTTTTTTTTCCTTATTTCTGTTACATCCTGACCGAAGAACTTTCACAATTGTTAAAATTCAACATTTTGGTCAGTCCTCTCCTTTATTGATATGCATGTGATGTGAGGGTTGGATTTAACACAGCAACCATTGTTCATCAATATATATTACCAAATAAAGCTCTTTATTGTTGGTTATGTTGGTTTCATCCTATTCTTGCCTCAATTTGGTGTAATTTGAAATGGCCCACGATTCTAGGGTTTGATATGGGATGGCAATAGAAAAGAGAATTTGTTCTCAAGTTATGATCGAATACCATAATAAATTGGGAGTTGGTTAGGATTGTGAAATTGTGAAAGTAGTTGCATTTTTTTCAAGTATGATCTTGTGAAAATCGGATGAAATATTTAACATCATTTTGTTGTTATTTAGGTTTAGCACCCTCTAAAGGATTTTAAGTTAAGATAATGGATATGGATCTTTTGTCAGGATAAAGAAGATCTGCACATGCATAAATACTAGTATAAGATAATTCAAAATTTGGGACAACGGATACATACCGCTAAAAGATATAAATCGAAAACCCAAACAATATTTTGTGATAAACTTAAGTGTTCTTGCAAACTAATACAAATCTTGTTAAAAATTTGATAAATTGACCTTCCCCTTCCCCAGCCCTAGCCCCAGCCCGCAGCCCCAGCCGCACCCCTAATAAAAAATTTGATAAATTGACCCTTCCCCTTCCCCGACCCCGACCCTAACCCTACCCCGACCCCGAACCCGACCCCGCAGCCCAGCCCCTGCCCCAACCCTAACCCGACCCCGACTGCGACCGCGACCCCAGCCCAACCCCAACTCGCGCGCCATGAACCTTAAGCCCAAAATAATCCAATAAATTCTTTAACTTACCTCGAGATTTACTCACCTGAACGGCTGCTGGGGCAGGGGCGACGATCTGAACGGCGGTGGCGACGACCTTAACCGCGGTGGCGACGAGAACTCCAGTGGCGACGAAACCGGCGGTGGCCACGAGGAGAACAACCTTGGCGGCGACGGCGTGGCGCATTGGGGGCTTATTTTCGCGCCCGATCGAGAGAGAGAGAGGGAAATGAGCGTAGGCGATCGAGATCTGGGATTTTATTAAATCGATATTTACTTGCCTCTACGGATATATCCGTAGGTCCTTTGTTTGCGGCTCCGTAGGGGCAAACACCTAATTAAGAATTAATATTTTTATTCTTGGACGTCTTTGCCCGTAGGGGCAACCTTTTAGCCCTACGGATATATCCGTAGGGCCAAGTTATTTCTGCCCCTACGGATTAAACTATCCGTAGGGGCAACCCCCTATTTTACTAGTGATATGGGATCCATCCTCTCCTCTATTAGGGTCGGGTTGGCCTTCTCCATGTTTCTCGAACTTATGATCTTCTTGTCATCATATATACGTCCTAACCAGTTGCGACTGGAAGACGACCTAATATATGTGATGCATGCATTAATATGGTAAGAAGAGTGTCAGCAGTCAAATATATTAAACTTGTGAGCTGTTGGTGCTATCAAAATAAGATCGATCGGACCTTTGACTGGTAACAAATCAAGAGATCCAGACCCAGGTCTGAATTAACTATTTGAACTTAGGAGCAGTTAATTATGGCATGCATTCAATATAGAGCTAATTGACTCTAAGAGCCTTTAGTTTGCATTTAATACTAAATTGTCAATCTGATTCCACCAACTTCCAAAGTCCTAATTCCTTAACATACTCCTAAATATCCCCTCCTACGCTTATAGTCTTGTCTGATCTCGTTTACTGACTTCTTTGTGCTGATAAATTATAGTATTAGTACTTATTCAATTAATTAAATACTCCTATATCGTACTAGCTGAAGTATCATATATATATATATATATATATATATATATATATCTGTGTATGTATGTATGTATGTATGTATGTATAACATTTCTATTTTACAAAAAATCCGAATGAAGAGATCAATGGATATATAAGACCATACTACTTTATGGATCATAATAGTGAGCAATGAAGAAACAAAGTGTCCAAAAAATAAACATGCATGGCTGAAATGTAGATTGTATAGAATCAATTTCTGGTCTATTTTCACAATGTGTGTATCGGCTACAATCGTATGAAGCTCACACCATCTGAATATAAAATATAGCAGCTTTAATCAACCAGAAACTTTATCCCAACAATATATTTTACTCAAACAAGCAATACCTAAAAGTTGTACAAAAATAACATGACCTCAGTTGGCCTTCATATTATCATGCATGTGTGTGTATTTTGTAAGAGAGAAGAATAATGAAAAGGAAAAAGATCAAGAGAATATAGCATAAGATATATAAAGCCAGCAAGCAAGCAAATTATTATCAGGGCTAGCTAAACAAGAAAATATATATAGCTGGATGTTATAAATTCCTAGAGCCTGCCAACAATAATATTATTGCAATTCCCCAAAAAGTAATTAATTTAATTTAATTATATCTATAACACAATTATTGACTATTGATGATGTGATGAGCTCCAAACATGGGAATTTGAGAGATTCCCGGTGCTCACGTGAGACATAGATGTTGTCACATGACATGCATGCAGAGGTTAACCCTTAATTAATTTAAAGCTTTAAGACATGGAGAATTAATTTAGAATCTCAGCTCATGCACCCATCTGGTGATAAATAATGTGACAAATTAAGTATCGAAACAATGAAAATATATTGCACATACAAGGTTTTTTTCCCTTTCAAAAAGAATTGATCGAGAAATTAGAAACTAAAGCCAGACAGGTGTTCCAATATAATTATATTGTATAGCTATAGTTTTTAAGTGCCAATTCTAATTTTAATAAAAGTTTTTGAAAACCTGAATTTTAGAATTTTGAAAACCCAAATTGCATGAATTTGAAATCCTTTTTTTTGGAAATCAATCCCCTTCGGAAATCGAACTTGCCACCTCTCACAGGAAATTAATACCAAATGAGCTAAGCCCTTGCAATTAAGAAGTAATTACAGAGATATATCTAATGATTATTCCGACCATACCATCCAAATTTGTATAGAACAAGCGACCGGGTTTGGGGTAGTTTGGATTTGTGATGAACGGCAAGATCATTCCGGATATTTTCAACTTTCATAAGAATCATGCAACTGACTAAAGATAGAGAGTTAAATGTAAAGGGATATATAATTAATGGAGTGAGAGAGAAGGCTCGGAAATGATTCTGCAATCCATTACTTTATGATTGAGATTGTTGTTGTTTTTTTTTGTTTTTTTGTTTTTTGTGCTGGAACTCTAGCTTCAATTTTCTTTTATATGACTCAGAGAGAGATTAAATATAGGGTAAATTGTCAAAAGAAAAAAACCCAAACCATATTTCCCACAGTTGAAAACCTCCTGCCACTAAGATCCTCGTCAAAACCCCTCCTAGTCAATGCTTATAGTATCTAAAAGCTCCCCACGTACGTTTTGAACATTGGAGTTTATTGTATACACTTTTCCTTTTGGACCCATATGAGCTATAGTTGTACAGCTGTCTTTTATACTTGTGACAGTTGACAGCCGAACATACGATATCTAAAGGTCTGCATGAGATATCTAAGTTATCTAAGCGTTTGCTTGAGATATCTATTTAGTTCCATGAGATATCCAGCCGGTTTTCATCAAATTGATAGAAATTAATGATTTATCATAGAAATGTTGTTAACCATAAAAATGTTAGAAAACATATATGATTAGAACCAAGTAGTGGTATGCAGTATCCAACTAGTTATATGAGATATCTGATAGGTTTCTTGCGATATCTAGCTCTTTACATGAGATATCTGATAGGTTTCGAGCCGTATCTAGCTCGTTACATGAGATATCTAATTAGTTTCATGTAGTATCTAGCTGGTTACATGAGATATCTGATAGGTTTTATGCCGTATCAAGCTGGTTGCATGAGATATCTGATAGGTTTCATGCAGTATTTTAGAGTTAGTGTTCAGAAGTAATGAAAGAAAATTAAAAGTTTTTTTTGTTATTGATAACAGTCAAATTGTGTTATCGTCTTCTATCCCACAAATCATATATGACGAAGGTTATGATTGGAATCAAGAATATGGGCAGTGAGACAAGATGAGTCATTAATGCAAAATAATATCCCAACAATTTGGCATGATGCAATCATGAGTGAAGGGCAAATTAAAGACAATTGGAACTGTATATTATGCCCCAAATCTAATGAAGCACCTCAATAGCAGTCAACAAAAAACCGAACATTGGAACGGTATATTATGCCCCAAATCAGAGACGGTTCTTAACAAAAATTTATAGGAAGCACGAGCGTTGGTTGTTCATCAAGCCTGTCACGAGCGGAGACGCGACGAGCCCCGCAACGTAACTATACCGAGAAGTAGAATCTTCCCGATACAGTTACGTTAAGCATCAGTAATGCAGGGGTATACAAAAACAAGTAAAAGAAAAGCATCTTTATTTTATTAACCAACATTTACCACAAACGATAACTCTAAGGTCTATTACATCATTAAAGTAAGCCCTAAACAGATGGACGGAAGTAAAGGAAATAAGGAAACAAAAGTTCTAATCGTAAGTGGAGAGTTGAGCGTAGCCTTCCTCCGTAGCTTCGATTTCAGCCAAGCTTTCTTCCAGCCCTAACGGACATTTCAGGAGAGAGAGAGAGAAAAAGAAATGTCCGTCAACAAGATAAACCCGAGTAGGATTCTCAAGGGGGTTATGTACAACAAAATGGGATGTGTATATGAACTAGCGTTACAATATGCAGGCAAAAGGGTAGATAAAACTAGTGTTTCAGGTATATGAGTCAAAAGGTAGGTAAGGTGACAACAAATAATTACATTCCGTATTTTAGCTTGTTTTAGTTTGGTTTCATAAGGGTACATGCATTTCGAGAATATTTCGTTTTAACAGCCGACGGAACAGCGACACACGGTCATTAAACATGGTCGTTGAACACAATCAGTAAACACGATAAGAGAACTCTCGAGACACATCATATAACCTTACTATCCAAGCTATCCGTCCCCGTGTAAATGTGTGTTCTAAGTTATGTGATCAGTTATCAGCTAGCACACGGAACCAACAAGACATGAAAAACGCGCTATCTTTCCAAATCGGGCAATTCCTCATTCATCCCATGTTTAGCGTCCATGCGCTCACATATAACCACTCAAGTAAAACAAGTTATGATAGTTCAAGACAAGTTTGGTTATGTAAGTCACATCAAGTGTAAAAGGGTTTTGCAAAGTATAGTTAAAGAGGAATCCGTAGGGGCAACTATTTCTTTTCCCTACGGATTTATCCGTAGGTCTAAATCGTTGTCCCTACGATGCCTTACGTTCTAATTTAAAAATATTAAATCGTAATTTGTTGTTTGGCCCTATGGAGCCGCAAACGGTGAACCTACGGTTATGTCCGTAGGGGCATATAAATAGGTTATTAATAAAAAAAAAGCACAGAAAAGTCATCGATCATTCCCAAAAATTCTCTCTCTCACTCTCCCGCGCCTCGATCGCTCGTTCCCGTGCCTCGTCGCCACCGCCCTCCGTGCCTCGTCTCCACCTTCCTCGGTCGTTCCCAAAACTTCCTCGTCGACTTCCTCGTCGCCACCATCCGCGACTCGTCGCCGATCGCCATCGACCACCGGTCTTCTCTGTCGTTTCCTCCACCGCCCGCTACAGGTTAGTAAATCTCAAATTATTTATAATTTTGATGATGTTAGGTCTAGGGTTCAGGGTTCGGGTAGGGGTGAGGGTTAGGGTTAGGCATCGGGTTAGGGTTAGGGTTAAGGTTCGGTTGGGGTTGGAGTTCGGTTGGGTTGGGGTTGGGGTTGGGGTTCGGTTGGGGCTGGGGCTGGGCTGGGGCTGGGGTTAGGGTTCGGTTGGGGTTGGGGTTGGGGTGGGGCTGGGGCTGGGCTGGGGCTGGGGTTAGGGTTCGATTGGGTTTGGGATGGGGCTGGGGCTTCATCACCTGATATAGCGAAATACAAAGCGTACTTCACTATACCCGACCTCATTGAGTTTCCTATTGAAGTTCCCGGTGAAACGGTATATGCATATTTTTATTCGCCATCAAATCCCAATTATCAAGCCACCGAGGATGAAAAGCCACATTTGTTAGTCAAGAGTCATGGTAATAGACTTGTCATTATAGATCATAGTCAATTGCTTTTCCTATCATTTTCTTGATCTAGATGCTAATCAACTTGTTAGTTACTGTTTTTATGACGTATTTGTCTATATTTGTTGACAGTGGCCTTTCTTTTGGATGAACATGTTTTTTTTGATGCATGTTTTCAGTCATGTGAATTCATATGTTGCGTATAACGCTTTATGATATCAGTATCCTATATTTGTAGTTTTAATTATTGATTGATATAGATGAATACCATTGCAATAATAGTTTTTGGTTGATATATTAATTTTTCAAATATTTGCATGTATGTATCCATGCCTGCCTGCATATATGTATATATGAGGATAATGGGTATATTATTAGGTTGCCGTAGGAGAAAATTTTCCTTCATATGGCTGTCAAAAGTCAATCCTTAATCTCTTTGTGGATGATCAGTTCTATCAATCTTGATCTCAATGGTCTAATATATAGATACACAAGAACATGTTGTTTTCATACTCTTTTATTTTCACACGATAAATATGGATGGCTCAAAATATGGATATATGAAATGCATCCCTTTTATGCATATGGATACAGATGTGTGGTAGATTGAAATATCCAAATTGATGTCTAATACATTTCTGGAGATACTAGTTCTTGGTACATACGAAGCCGAAGTTTAACTTGCAATGTCGATCAATTTGCAAGTAACTAAGCAAGTATTATTTCATAAGTTTAAAATCATGTTACACATACAACAAGAATACACAACAAATGCATCATTAGAGAGTGATTCAAGATGTTCAAGTTAAAACCCATACATGATACTCGATGATAATATGAAACTTTCATATTCTCATCGATACTCATATATGAAACTAAAAGCGCCACTTAGTCCCCGTCTATCGGTTAACATACGTTCGATAGTCGTCACATAGAACTATACGAAGGTTGTTAAATATTGGACGGTATAGCTCGATACTAACAATCGTCGTATAGTCTATGTGACGAGAAGATTCAATCGTATGATAACCGATAGATTTGTCCCGTGTGGACAAGTTAGGAATGTATAAAGCAAACACCTTCATTCAATTGTGTTTTCATCCGTTTTGAGATATTTCGTCGGTACCTTTCCGCTGGTTCTCCGTGTACAAAGATAGATTAGATGTTCATTTCAACGTTATTTCACAGTTTTGAAATGATTATCTATTCTATTACAGTGTACTCGGAGAACAGCGGGAGATGCTGCCGAAATTTACTCGAAACGGTTGAAAGCACAAACGAATGGGTGTTCGCTCTATACATTCTTAATGGGATAGAAGCCTTACCCCCGACAGCCGAAACACACACATACAACAAGAATACACAACAAACGCATCATTAGAGAGTGATTCAAGATGTTCAAGTTAAAACCAATATATGATACTCGATGATAATTTAAAACCTTCATATTATCATCGATACTCATATATGAAACTAAAAGCGCCACTTAGTCCGCGTCTATCGGTTAACATACGTTCGATAGTCGTCACATAGAACTATACGAATGTTGTTAAATATCGGACGGTATAGCTCGATACTAACAACCGGCGTATAGTCTATGTGACGAGAAGATTCAATTGTATGATAACCGATAGATTTGTCCCGTGTGGACAAGTTAGGAATGTATAAAGCAAACACCTCCATTCACTTGTATTTTCATCCGTTTCGAGATATTTCGTCGGTACCTTTCCGCTGGTTCTCCGTGTACAAAGATAGATTAGATGTTCATTTCAACGTTGTTTCACAGCTTTGAAATGATTATCTATTCTATTACAGTGTACTCGGAGAACAGCGGGGAGGTGCTGCCGAAATTTACTCGAAACAGTTGAAAGTACAAGCGAATGGGTGTTCGCTCTATACATTCTTAATGGGATAGAAGCCTTACCCACGACAGCCGGAACACACACATACAACAAGAATACACAAAAAACGCATCATTAGAGAGTGATTCAAGATGTTCAAGTTAAAACCAATATATGATACTCGATGATAATATGAAACCTTCATATTCTCATCGATACTCATATATGAAACTAAAAGCACCACTTAGTCCCCGTCTATCGGTTAACATACGTTCGATAATTTATTCTTTTCAACGACAAACACACACACAAAGCATATACACGGATTTTCTCTTTTGTTAGAAACTATCCCGTTCTTAGATTTCTCAATATAGTCACCATAACCTACAATTTATATGTTATACAGTCTAACATGGCCCATAAGTACGTCAAAGTTAAGGACTGGATGTATGTGGATTGGCAACAACGTATGCAACCTAAGTTTGTCGTAGGAGTTGCTGTTTTTATTGAATTTGCACGCGCTCATAATAAGATCATAATAGAGAAGATTCTCTGCCCGTGCGATAGATGTGACAATAAGTACTGGCAGAAGGTAGAATTGGCAGAGCTTCATATTGTAAAATATGGGTTTACTAGACTTTATACAACTTGGAAATATCACAGGGAAGGAGAAGAACCCAGTAATGTGGCAGAAGAAGAAGGAGAACACGATAATGCGGCAGGAGAAGAAGGAGAAGACGGTAATACGGCAGAAGGAGAAGACGGTAATTTATTTCCATCAGAAGAAATGGAGGATATGGTAAAGGCTGCCCTAGGTGAATCCATTCGTACCGAAAATGACATTCCTTTCGGTCAAGGACCGCGTGCGGATAAATATGAAAATTTCATGAATGATGCTAGAAAACCAATTTATGAGAATGCAAAGTATTCCACCCTCTCATGGTTCGTCCAACTTTTCCAGATTAAGTGCCTAAATGGATGGAGCAACAAGTCATTCACAATGCTTCTTTCATTCTTGAAAGATTCTATACCCCCGGAAAATAACGTGCCCGATAGCTGGTTAGGAGCCCAGAAGATGATGTCTGATTTGGGTCTAAAGTGCGAGAAGATTCAAGCATGTCCTAAAAATTAAGTGTTGTACCGGAAAGAGAATTCAGATTTGAAAGAGTGTCCAACATGCGGAGAGGCCAGGTATAAGCCGAAAGATTCTGATAAGAATCCTGATATACCTGTCAAGATAGCACGATACTTTCCCATAACACAGAGGCTACAGAGGCTATTCAGGTGCAAGAAAACAGCCGAGGCAAGAATTTGGCATCACCGTGCTCCACCAAGTGAAGATGGAAAAATGAGCCATCCAAGAGATTCACCTGCATGGAAGGATTTCGATAGGAGGCACGTAATATTCAGTAGCGATCCTCGCAATGTCCGGCTCGGACTGGCTAGTGATGGCTTCTTCCCATTCAACTATATGGCTGGAAGTCACAGCACATGGCCCGTTGTAATGATAATTTATAATCTGTCGCCTTGCTTGGCTATGGTCCAATCATACTTTATGATGGCTCTTTTTATCGACGGACCAAACTCACCGGGAAACAATATCGACGTCTATCTCCAAACTCTGATCGAGGAGTTAAAATCTTTGTTCATTGATGGTGTAGAGACATACGATGCAAACACAAATACAACCTTCATACTGCGTGCGGCTTTAATGTGGACAATTAATGACTTTCCTGCGTATGGAATGCTATCAGGTTGGTCTGTACATGGTCACAAAGCATGTCCTCATTGCCATCAATACACAACATCGAAATTCTTGAATTTTAGTAGGAAGGTTTGTTATTGTGGCCATCGACGTTTCCTGCCTCCAGACCACCCCTATAGGTTAGACACTATTCACTTTGATGGTCATCAGGAGTTTCTTGGACCTCCATCCTCATTGTTCGGAGAGGACGTGATTGCTCAATGAGATGGTTACAATAATGTGACCTTCGGGATGGATCCGACGAAACAGGTCAAACCACCATTTTGGAACAAGTTAAGCATTTTCTTCGAGCTTCCGTACTGGTCAACAAATTTAGTGCGTCATTATCTGGACGTCATGCATATAGAGAAGGGAGTATCAGAGCACATACTCAACTTGCTTCTTTGTAAAGACGCGAAATCGAAAGACAACCTGAATGCTCGGATGGATCTATAGGAGTGGGGAATAAGAAGTGAATTGCACCCTAGACCGGTAGCGGGTAAATCAGGCAAGTTTGTACTTTCCAATGCCACTTATCATATGTCACAACCGGAGAAGAAAAGATTTCTGCAGGTGTTGCATGATTTGAAAGTTCCCACAGGTTTCTCAGGATCATTCAGCAAGAAAATAAAAATTGTGAAAGGCAAGATCGATGGGATGAAAAGTCATGATCACCATATTATCGTGGAGCACCTTCTTCCATTAGCCCTCAGGACTTCTCTTCCCGAATCGGTTGGTCTAGTAATCAACGACCTATGTTGTTTTTTCAGAGAATTGTGTGCTAAAACACTGGAGGTTCTGATGCTGGATAAACTAGAAAATTCTATTGCGTTGATACTTTGCAAGTTTGAGCGTATTTTCCCACCGTCATTCTTCGATATCATAATACACTTGACGGTTCATCTTGCAATTGAGGCTAAGTTAGCCGAACCGATACAATATCGATGGATTTATCCCGTCGAGAGGTACGTGTAATTTTTCGTTTCGCGCAATTTTTAAAATTATTGTTGTCCTGTATGCCCGTATTTATTTATTCAACATATTTTCTTTAGGTACCTCTACACTCTTAAAAAGTACATACGTAATAAAAATCGACCAGAGGGTTCTATCAAGCAAGGTTATCTTCTTGATGAAGCAACCACATTTTTTTCCCGCTATCTGGACGTGAACATTGAGACGAGACATAACCAGTCTCGAAGAATTCAAGACGGGCCATATGGTAAAACCGATTATAAGAAGGTAGACACTATATTTATCAATAAGATATACCGGTTTATCTTGCTTAATTGCGCATGTCTTGAACAAATTAGAGAGTAAGTTTTTTTGGATTAATTGTTATATTTGTGTTTGTGTGTGTATGAAATGATATAAAATTAATGCCACCATTATTTGTCGAAAACAGAATTCATTTTAACGAGGTACGTGAGGGGCATCCTGATTGGAACGAAGAACGATTGGAAAAATATCATCAGGATAATTTTTGTGATTGGGTCACAGATCATGTAAGTTATTCGAATAATATGTTATTGCTATCAGTTTTAATCTAAACTTATATCGTTATGTATTTGTCGTAAAATTTGTTTTGTTAGATCCACGATCCGAACTTGTCTGCATCATTTGAGAGTAATTCAAGATGTTTAGCTCAATTTCCTAGTATGGAGGTTGCATATTATAAAGGATTTGGTGTCCTTGGATACAAATTCGAAGTTAAGGATATAGAAACATCTAGAACCACTCAGAATAGTGGGATTGCGACGGTAGGATCGGACGGTGTGATTTATTATGGGTACTTAAATTGTATACCCGGCATCCACTATCCCGGACGATCAGAACCCTTTTATATATTCCAGTGTACTTGGTACGATACGCGAACCGATACGGATAAGTGGAGAAGCAATCTTGGGACTTGGAAAGATGAATATGGATTGACCAGTGTGAACACACTTTGATTTTACGGTCAGGAAGATCCGTTTATCTTTCCGAACCAAGCATTCCAAGTATACTACTCACAGTGTTTGAAACATCTGGGATGGAGTGTCGTATACCGTTGGAAACCCAGGGATGTCTACGATCTCCCAGAATTCGAGGACAGCGATGAGGATGAAGAATAGAGAAGGCTTAGAGTGCTCCGACCGTCTGTTTCGAAGGACAGGTTGTCTTCGGCCGATCATGAAGTTACGTGGGTTAGAAATGACATCGATGATGAAATCCAAGTAGATATGTATAATGCGCCCACGAAACGAAAAAGGTTATCAGTAATGTTATATTATTATTTCATATTTTACGATCTATACATATATTGTCAATACTTGTAATGATTGTCTAATGCGTCCACGAAGCGTTTATCTAGATTTGATGACGATGACAGGAGCAGCGAGGGGCGGCAGGAGCTCCAGCCGTGACACCGGCAGAGGCAGAGGAAGAGGCAGAGCGGTTTTGCCGTCCGGAGAGTTGCGTAGGGAGCTTCAGAGGGCCGGTCTTGCACCCAGATCGGAGACCCCTTCGGATGCCTCCTTCCATGTGGACTTTGCCACACCTCCAGGTATATTGCACGCATATTGATTTTGAATGTAATATTATAGATATTCATGCCTGTTCATGTCAAAATTACTTATATTGTCAATGTTTGATTGTCTAGTTGTTGGTGATGTGTCCACATCAGAGACAGATGCCACTCCCACTCCTCCAGGTATGTTTATATATCATATAGTGCATGTATATTGATTTAGAATGCTATATCATAAATACACACACATTCCTTTTGCTCTTACTTAGATAGTAATTTTTTTTATTGTCTAGCTGTAGGTGGTGACACCACCGCACCTGCGGGTATGTTTATATATCTTATAGTGCATGCATATTGATTTAGAATGTTATATTATTAATCTACATATTCTTTTTGCAATTACTTATATAATCTATTTTTAATTGTCTAATTATATGTGGTGCGTCCATATCTGACGCAGGGGCCACTCCTGCCACTTCCGTACCCTCCGCATCGTCTGTGGGTTAGTATGAATAAATATAAAATATTTATTCATTTTACATATCCTCTATAGAATAAATATGAACTTCATGAAAATTTAGCGTCAATGTTTATTTTCTGGTTGGAGGAGATGCGTCCGTATTCGGGACACCGGCTGTTCCTCACCGGAGGAACTATAGTCCCGCTCGTGCTGCTGCCCGGGCCCAGGCTCGTGCTTTAGTCACCGGAGGTATATATCACACTTCAATTTTCGTTTAAGCTTGATTTCTTAATACAAAATTTTCTTAATATTGATTTTCTTGATATTTCTTGCAGACGCAGGGCCTCCCCATCCCCAGAGGGGGACTCGAGGCCCGAATCAGTCCCACAGGCTGAAGCCTGACAGAGCTAGGGGGGAAGCAGCATTCCCCCTCTTTTTTACCCCTGATTATCGCTATACCGGTCCTCATGCCGAGAGGTTCGGCCGGTATATGGGGGATGAGAGCCTGCTCGTGAAGAACTATCCACTTCACGTTGAATGGGGCGACCAGCACCGGCGCTCATTCGCCCTCTTCTTTGATCAGGCTCGGGTATTAATATATATTTTCATTTGATTTATCCAATATATTTATTATTAACACTTGCAATCTAATAACAATGTTTTTTTGTATTTTCAGTTGGATTACGATTTTCAACCTGTACCCGACCCTGATCACCCTGGGAGGGTGCTCGACCTTCATGCTCTGTACAATGGCCTGATGAAGAACATGCAGACCAAGGTCCGATACAACAGGAATGAGCTGAAGGCCGACTGCTACTCCCTGTGGATGGCGACCCCCGAGACAGAGAGACCGGCCCTCCTATCTACTCCGGCCTTTGCGAGAGTCGACGTAGAGACATGGCCTCTATTGTGCGAATATTTCGACTCTCAACGCAAACAAGTATGTATTTTAAATGTAATTCATTGTTTAGTATATAATTTATTTTTTTGTTTTCCTTAATTAGAAAACTAAATGTGAATGTGTTGTGCAGAAACATGCCGCTCAAAATATAGAGAATAGGAAGTCAGCGAAGAGGGGTCGCCCCACTTATACAGGTGGCTCAAGGAATATTACTCGAGCCATGGAGTTAGCGGTAAATTACAATAGACCGGCCTTTGTGATATAATGCAATATTAAGAGTTATTTTCCAATATATCTAATATTAAGAGTTATTTTCTAATATTGCAGACAGCTTAGACCCTGGCGCAAGGTGGTACACCGAGCGTGCTGTCCGCATATCTTGCCGTCCACGGCACCTCGACAGATCCCGCCACGGACGAGCTTCGATACCCCGACGTCGCTACCCAGGAGTATTGCGTAAGTGTTAATATTTATTCAATCCCTATTTGAAATTTTAGTTCTGAAAGGTTCAAATTTAAATGATATACTTATATTTTACTGGTTATTGTGGGTGTAAGAGCGGGTGGTTGAGTAGGCCGAGGCATCGGGGATCGATTTTACCGGACAGAGCGATCCGATACTGTTGACCCCAGTCCTGGACACCGCATACGGAGGGCACTACGAAGGTTGGGAGAGAGGCCGGGGACTGGGCCCTAGCAGGGCCTATATGAGGTTGGACTCCACCCCGGCGGTTACTTCCTCCGTCTCCGGTGAGCGACGTTTCCAGCAGGAACTGGAGAGCTTGAAGGCCACCGTTCAGGAGTTGAAGGAGATGTTGGTATGCATACTACTTAATAGTAAAATATTATGTCATATTATAGATAGCAACATATCCAATATTAGTACGTAGCCTGAGCTTATTTGGTTGTAGACTTAGCTTTGATTAATCATACATACATATCTAATTAAAATAAACTACGGTTTTCCAAACTAGATATCCAAACGAGACTTAAGTCCCTAAGTATACATATATTGGGGTTTCGAAATAACTTGATAATGATACGAATTCAAATAATACACAGTTCTTACTCGCTTATTACACACGTAGGTCCAGACACGACAGGGTACATCGGCCGAGCCTCCACATGCATCTCCTTCGGCTGCGGCTCCGCAAGCCACTACATCGGCTACGGTTTCGCAGACAGCTCCTATAGCTCCACCGCTCGCTCAGACTCCTGCAGCCGTGGCTCCGCAAGTCACTACCTCGACGGCGGCTGCACAGACCACATCGCCAGCTCCACAGCCTGCTCAGACTCCCGCACGCTCCGCATTGCATGATTTATTGACCGAGGAGCAGGCGCGCCAGATTCTGGCGTTTATCAGAGGTGGAGCTGGACCGAGTTAGGGTAGCTTTTTGATTCTTATATTTTAAACATGTATTTATTTGTATGATACATATTGTACTACATTTTGGATGATATTGATATTGGTGGTGTTTGCGTGTTTATATTGATATCATATTCTGCTTTTTGGTTTCTTTTGTATATTATGCGTGATGTGATTATGAATACTGCGATATATGTTCTGCGTGATGATTAATTTTATATATGATCGATGTATATATTATTGTGCATAGGGCGAGAATAAAATAGGCAGACCTTTTTTTAAAAAAAACCTGATAATCTGTACATACGGATTTAACCGTAGGGGCCAACTATGTACCTACAGATTTCTCCGTAGGGTCAAAATATCAGGATACCTGATATTTTGCCCCTATGATCTCAGTATCAGGGGTTAATCTTGCCCCTACGGATATATCCGTAGGGGCGAACAAATGCCCCTACACAGGTATCCGTAGGGGCAAAATATCAGGTATCCTGATATTTTGCCCCCACGGATATATACCTACGCACTTATCCGTAGGGGTCACTAATTGGCCCTACGGATAAGTCCGTAGGTACACCAAATCTATTTTATAAAACCGTAAATAAAATAAATTTTTTGTCCCTACGGCCTTATCCGTAAGGACAACTGGACCTACACATAACTCCGTAGGGGCAATTTTTAGTCCGTAGGGGCAAGTTTAAGGCTTCGACTTGCACCTACGGCCTTTGCACCTATAGGGTAATTTCTGGCCCTTACGGATGTATCCGTAAGGGCAGTGGTTTGCCCCTACGGATAAATCCATAGGGGCAACCCCTATTTATAGTAGTGACTTGTGACAGTTGACAGCCGAACATACGATATCTAAAGGGCTGCATGAGATATCTAAGTTATCTAAGCGTTTGCTTGAGATATCTATTTAGTTCCATGAGATATCCAGTCGGTTTTCATCAAATTGATAGAAATTAATGATCTACCATAGAAATGTTGTTAACCATAAAAATGTTAGAAAACATATATGATTAGAACCAAGTGGTGGTATGCAGTATCCAACTAGTTACATGAGATATCTGATAGGTTTCTTGCGATATCTAGCTCTTTACATGAGATATCTGATAGGTTTCGAGCCGTATCTAGCTCGTTACATGAGATATCTAATTAGTTTCATGTAGTATCTAGCTGGTTACATGAGATATCTGATAGGTTTTATGCCGTATATAGCTGGTTGCATGAGATATCTGATAGGTTTCATGCAGTATCTAGCTGGTTACATGAGATATCTGATTAGTTTCATGCAGTATTTTAGAGTTAGTGTTCAGAAGTAATGAAAGAAAATTAAAAGTTTTTTTTTGTTATTGATAACAGTCAAATTGTGTTATCGTCTTCTATCCCACAAATCATATATGATTGGAATCATGAATATGGGCAGTGAGACAAGATGGGTCATTAATGCAAAATAATATCCCAACAACTTGGCATGATGCAATCATGAGTGAAGGGCAAATTAAAGACAATTGGAACTGTATATTATGCCCCAAGTCTAATGAAGCACCTCAATAGCAGTCAACAAAAAATCGAACATTGGAACGGTATATTATGCCCCAAATCAGAGACGGTTCTTAACAAAAATTTATAGGAAGCACGAGCGTTGGTTGTTCATCGTCGCGAGCGAAGACGCGACGAGCTCCGCAACGTAACTATACCGAGAAGTAGAATCTCCCCGATACAGTTACGTTAAGCATCAGTAATGCAGGGGTATACAAAAACAAGTAAAAGAAAAGCATCTTTATTTTATTAACCAACATTTACCAAAAACGATAACTCTAAGGTCTATTACATCATTAAAGTAAGCCCTAAACAGATGGACGGAAGTAAAGGAAATAAGGAAACAAAAGTTCTAATCGTAAGTGGAGAGTTGAGCGTAGCCTTCCTCCGTAGCTTCGATTTCAGCCAAGCCTTCTTCCAGCCCTAACGGACATTTCAGAAGAGAGAGAGAGAGAGAGAAAGAAATGTCCGTCAACAAGATAAATCTGAGTAGGATTCTCAAGGGGGTTATGTACAACAAAATGGGATGTGTATATGAACCAGCGTTACAATATGCAGGTAAAAGGGTAGATAAAACTAGTGTTTCAGGTATATGAGTCAAAAGGTAGGTAAGGTGACAACAAATAATTACATTCCGTATTTTAGCTTGTTTTAGTTTGGTTTCGTAAGGGTACATGCATTTCGAGAATATTTCGTTTTAACAGCCGACAGAATAGCGACACACGGTCATTAAACACGGTCATTGAACACAATCAGTAAACACGATAAGAGAACTCTCGAGACACATCATATAACCTTACTATCCAAGCTACCCGTCCCCGTGTAAATGCGTGTTCTAAGTTATGTGATCAGTTGTCAGCTAGCACACGGAACCAACAAGACATGAAAAACGCTCTATCTTTCCAAATCGGGTAATTCCTCATTCATCCCATGTTTAGCGTCCATGCGCTCACGTATAACCACTCAAGTAAAACAAGTTATGATAGTTCAAGACAAGTTTGGTTATATAAGTCACATCAAGTGTAAAAGGGTTTTGCAAAGTATTGTTAAAAAGGAAGGTATAAGGTATTTTACTGCAAAATATGGAATTTGGGAAAGTCGGGGTATTGTAATGTAGGAAGGGTTTCATAAAATTTTCAAGGTATTTTAGTGAAATAATAATTAAAGAAAAGTTCGAGGTATTTAAGTGAAACACGGGATTCTAGAACTTGAGGGTATTTAATGCAAATACAGATTTTCGAAACTTATAGGTATTTTAGTACAAATAAGGGTTTTGGATACTTTAGCGTATTTATTTTAAAATACTGGATTTATAAAGCTTGGTGTATGAGAAAGGTAGGGTATTTTAGCAACAAAAGTTCACTACTACAATAAAGGGTTGCCCCTACGGTTTTATCCATAGGGGCAAATCACTGCCCTTACGGATATATTCGTAGGGGCTCCAAAATTCTCCGTATGTGCAATGGTCGTAGGTGCAAATCTTCGTCCTGAACATGCCCCTATGGAGTAAAAATTGCCTCTATGGTTTCATACGTAGGGGACCATGTTCTTACGGTGTATTCTGTAGGGACAAAATATTTATTTAATTTAGTGGTTTATAAAATAAAATACTTACCCTTCCGGTGCAATCCGTAGGGGCAACTTTCAGCCCCTACGGAGTTAGCCGTAGGTCCAGATATAAGCTCCTACGGATATATCTGTAGGGGCAAGTGTAACGCCTGTTACTGAGTCCATAGGGACGAAATGACAGTTATCCTGATATTTTGTCCCTACAGATAAATATGTAGGGGCAAACTGTGGACCTACGGATTAATCCGTAGGTGCAACAGATGGCCCTACGGATTAATTCGTAGGGACATAATATCAGGGTTTTTTTTATAAAAAAAGGGCTTCCTGTTTTTAACCCGCCCTGTGCACAATAATATATATATATATATCATATAACCAAATACAGAAATATTCATAATCAACATCTTACGCATAATATATAAAAGAAATAGACAAACAGAATACGATATCAGGATAAATCATCATGAACAAGCAAACAACCACCAACTATTATCGTCCAAAATTTATACAATATGTATCAGATAAGTATATACATTCTCAAAAATATAATTAAAGCTACCCTAGCTCGGTCCAGCTTCTCCACCTCTGATAATCGACGTAATCTGGCGCATCTGCTCCTCGGTGCAGCCCTGGGTCGTCAAAAACTCGATCAATGAAGGAGCGGATTGTGCAGGAGTCTGAGCGGGCTATGGAGCAGCAGGAGTGGTCTGCGCAACCGCAGCCGAGATAGTGGCTTGCGGAGCCGCAGCTGAAGGAGATGCATGTGGAGCCACGGCCGAATACCCTGTCACATCTGTTCAATTTTGTGTGTAATAAATGAGTAAGAACTGTGCATTAGTCAAATTAGTTTCATTATCAGGTTATTGCGAAACCCCAATCTAAGATTAATCAAAGTTAAGTCTACAACCAAATAAACTAAGTCTACTAATATTGGATATGTTACTATCTATAATATATTATAATATTTTACTATTAAGTAGTATACATACCATCATCTCCTTCAACTCCTGGACGGTGGTCTTCAAGGTGGCAACATCTTGTTCTAGACGTCGCTCACGGGGGGTAAGGGAAGTAACCGCTAGAGTAGAGTCCAACCTCATATGGGCCCTGCTAGGACCCAGTCCCCGGCCTCTCTCCCAACCTCCGTGGTGCCCTCCGTGTGCGGCGTCTAGAACTGAGGTCAGCAGCATCGGATCGTTCTGTCCAGTAAAATCGATCCCCGATGCCTCCGCCTGCTCCACCACCCGCTCCTACACCCACATTAACCATTAAAATATAAGTATATCATTTAAATTTGAACTTATCAAAACAAAAATTTCATTCGAATTAGAATAAATATTAACACTTACGCAATACTCCTGGGTAGCGGTGTCGGGGAATCGAAGCTCGCCCGTGGAAGGATCTGTCGAGCTGCCGTGGACGGCAAGATACGCGGACAGCACGCTCGGTGTACCACCCTGTGCCAGGGTCTGAGCTCTTTGCAATTTGCAAAAAATTTACATATATTATAAAATAACTCTTAATATTACATTATATCACAGTAGGTCTATTGTAATTTACCGATAACTCCATGGCACGAGTAATATTCCTCAAGCCACCTGTATAAGTGGGGCGATCCCTCTTCGCCGACTTCCTATTCTTTTTATTTTAATCGGCCTGTTTCTGCACACCACATTCAGATTTAGTTTTCTAATTAAGAAACACAAAAAAATAAATTATATACTAAACAATGAATTACATTTAAAATACAAACCTGTTTGTGCTGAGAGTCGAAATATTGGCACAAGAGAGACCATGTATCTACGTCGATTCTCGCAAAGGCCGGAGTATGTAGGAGAGCCGCTCTCTCTGTCTCGGGGGTCGCCATCCATAGGGAATAGCAGTCGATCTTTAGCTCGTTCCTATTGTATCGGATCTTTGATTGCATGTTCTTCATCAGGACATGGTACAGAGCGGAAGATCGAGCACTCTCTTAGGATGATCAGGGTCGGGTACAGGCTGAAAATCGTAATCCAACTGCAAATAAAAAAAATGATATTGAATTGCAAGTTTTAAATAATAATAAATATATTGGGTAAGTCAAATGAAACTATGTATTAATACCCGTGCCTGATCCCAGAAGAGAGCAAATGAGCGCCGGTGCTGGTCGCCCCACTCAACATGAAGTGGATACTTCTTCACGAGGCGGATCTCATCCCCCATATACCGGCTGAACCTCTCGGCATAATCGCCGGTATAGCGATAATCAGGGGTAAAGAAGAGGGGGAATGCTTCCTCCTCCCTAGCTCTGTCGGGCCTCAGCCTGTGGGACTGATTCGGGCCTCGAGTCCCCCTCTCGGGATGGGGATGCCCTGCATCTACAAGAAATATCAAAACAATCAATATTAAGACAAAGTGGTATTAAGAAATCAAGGTTTAACGAAAATTGAAGTGTGATATATATCTCCGGCGATAGAAGCACGAGCCTGGGCCCGGACAGCAGCACGAGCGGGACGATAGTTCCTCCGGTGAGGAACAGCCGGTGACCCGGACATGGACGCATCTCCAACTAGAAAATAAATATCGATAAAATTACATGAAGTTCATGTTTATTCTTAAAGGATGTGTAAAATGAATAAATATTTTATATTTATTCATACAAACCTGCAGACTGAGCGGAGGGTATGGAAATGACGGGAGTGGCCCCTGCACCAGACGTGGACGCACCACCTATAATTAGACAATCAAAGATTGACTATATAAGTAATTGCAAAAAGAATGTGTATATCAATAATATAACATTCTAAATCAACATGTATACACTATAGGATATATAAACATACCCGCAGGTGCGGTGGTGGCCTCTACCCGAGATGTAAGTACGTAAGAGCAAAAAGAATGTATGTATATTTATGATATTGCATTCTAAATCAATATACATGCACTATATGATATATAAACATACCTGGAGGTGCGGGAGTGGCCTCTGTTCCCTGATGTGGATGCACCACCAACGGCTAGACAATCAAACATTGAATATATAAGTAATTTTGACATGAATATGCATGTATATCTATAATATTACATTCAAAATGAATATGCGTGCAATATACCTGGAGGTGTGGCAAAATCCACACGGAAGGAGGCATCCGAAGGGGTCTCCGATCGGGGTGAAAGACCGGCCCTCTGAAGCTCCCTATGCAGCTCTCCGGGCGGCAGAACCACTTTGCCTCTGTCTCTGCCTCTGCCGGTGCCACGGCTGGAGCTCCTGCCGTCCCTCGCTGCTCCCGTCATCGTCATCAAATCTAGAGAAAACGGTTCGTGGACGCATTAGACAATCATTACATACGCATGCTATATATATATAGATCGTAAAATTTGAAGTAATAATATAAAATTACTGAGAACCTTTTTCGTTTCGTGGACGCATTAGACATAGCTACTTGGATTTCATCATCGATATCATTTCTAACCCACGTAACTTCATGATCAGCCGAAGACAACCCGTCTTTTGAAACAGATGGTCGGAGTACTCTAAGTCTTCTCTCTTCTTCATCCTCATCGATGTCTTCGAATTCTGAGATATCGTAAACATCCCTAGGTTTCCAACAGCATACGACACTCCATCCCCGATGCTTCAAACACTGTGAGTAGTATACTTGGAACGCTTGGTTCGGAAAGATAAACGGATCGTCCTGACTGTAAAATCGAAGTGTGTTCACACTAGTCAATCCATATTCATCTTTCCAAGTCGCGAGATTGTTTCTCCACTTATCCGTATCGGTTCGTGTATCGTACCAAGTACACTGAAATATATAAAACGGTTCTGATCGTCCGGGATATTGGATGCCAAGTATACAATTTAAGTATCCATAATAAATCACACCATCCGATCCTACCGTCGCAATCCCACTATTCTGAGTGGTTCTAGATATTTCTATGTTTTTAACTTCGAATTTGTATTCAAGGACATCGAATCCTTTATAATATGCAATCTCTATACTAGGAAACTGAGCTAAATATCTTGAATCACTCTTTAATGATGCAGACAAGTTTGGATCGTTGATCTAACAAAACAAATTTTACGATAAATACATAACGATATAAATTTATATTAAAACTGGTAGCAATAACATGTTATTCAAATAACATACATGCTCTGCAACCCAATCGCAAAAATTATCCTGATGATATTTTTCCAATCGTTCATCGTTCCAATCAGGATGCCCCTCACGTATCTCGTTAAAATGAATTCTGTTCTCAACAATAAATTATGACATTAATATTATATCATTTCATACACACACAAACACAAATATAATAATTAAACCAAAAAAACTTACACTCTAATTTTTTCAAAACATGCGCTATTGAGGAGGATAAACCGGTATATGTTGTTGATAAACATAGTATCTACCCTCTTATAATCAGCTTTACCATATGGCCCGTCCTGAATTCTTCGAGGCCGGTTAAGTCTCGTCTCAATGTTCTCGTCCAGATAGCGGGAACAAAATATGGTTGCTTCATTTAGAAGATAACCTTACATGATAGAACCCTCCGGTCGATTTCTATTGCGTATATACTTTTTTAGAGTATAGAGGTACCTAAAGAAAAACATGTTAAATAAATAAATACGGGCATACAGGACAACAATAATTTTACAAATTGCGCGAAACGAAAAATTCCACGTAGCTCTCGATGGGATGCATCCATTGATATTGTACCGGTCCGGCTAACTTAACCTCGGTTGCAAGATGAACCGTCGGGTGTAATATGATATCGAAGAATGACGGTGGGAAAATACGCTCAAACTTGCAAAGTATCAACGATATAGAATTTTCTAGTTTCTCCAGCGTCACAACATCCAGTGTTTTAGCGCATTATTCTCTGAAAAAACAACATAGGTCATTGATTACTAGTCCAACCGATTTGGGAAGGGAAGTCCTGAGGGCTAATGGGAGAAAGTGCTCCATAATAACATGGTGATCATGACTTTTCAGCCAATCGATCTTGCCTCTCACAATTTTTATCTTCTTGCTAAATGATCCTGAGAAATCTGTGGAAACTTTCATATCATGCAACACCTGCATGAATTTTTTCTTCTCCGGTTATGACATATGATACGCGGCATTGGAAAGTACAAACTTGCCTGGTTTACCCGCTATCGGTTTAGGATGCAATTCACTTCTAATTTTCCAGTCCTGTAGATCCATCCGAGCATTGAGGTTGTCTTTCGATTTTCTATCTTTACAAAGAAGCAAGTTGAGTACGTGCTCGGATACTCTCTTCTCTATGTGCATGACATCCAGACAATGACGCACTAAATTTGTTGACCAGTACGGAAGCTCGAAGAAAATGCTTAACTTGTTCCAGAATGATTGTTTGACCTGTTTTGTCGGATCCATCCCGAAGGTCACATTATTGTAACCATCCTACTGAGCAGTCGCGTTCTCTCCGAACAATGGGGCTGGAGGTCCAAGAAGCTCCTGATGACCATCAATGTGAACAGCGTCTAACTTGTAGGCGTGGTCTATAGGCAGGAAACGTCGATGGACGCAATAACAAACCTTCCTGCTAAAATTCAAGAATTTCGATATTATATGTTGATGGCAATAAGGACATGCTTTGTGACCCTGTACGGACCAACCTGATAGCATTCCATACGCAGGAAAGTCATTAATTGTCCACATTAAATCCGCACGTAGTATGAAGGTTGTATTTGTGTTTGCATTGTAAGTCTCTACACCATCAATGAATAAATATTTTAACTCATCGATCAGAGGTCAGAGATAGATATTGCTATTGTTTCCCGGTGAGTTTGGTCCGTCGATAAGAAGAGGTATCATAAAGTATGATTGGTCCATAACCAACCAAGGCAACAGATTATAAACTATCATTATAACGGGCCATGTGCGGTGGCTTCTAGCTATATAGTTGAATGGGCAGAAGCCATCACTAGCGAGTCTGAATCTGACATTGCGAGGATCGCTACTGAATATTTCGTGCCTCCTATCGAAATCCTTCCATGCCGGTGAATCTCTTGGATGAATCATTTTTCCATCTTCATTTGGAGGAGCACGGTGATGCCAAATCATTGCCTCGGCTGTTTTCTTGCACCTGAATAGCCTCTGCAATCTCTGTGTTATGGGAAAATATCGTACTATCTTGACGGTTATATCGGGCTTCTTACCAGAATCTTTCGGTTTATACCTGGCCTCTCCGCATATTGGACACTCTTTCAAATCTGAATTCTCTTTCCGGTACAACACACAATTTTTAGGACATGCTTGAATCTTTTCACACTTCAGACCCAAATCAAACATCATCTTCTGGTTTCTGTACCAGCTGTCGGGCACGTTATTTCCCGGGGGCATATAATCTTTTAAGAACGAAAAAAGTATTATGAATGACTTGTCGCTCCATCCATTTAGGCACTTAATCTGTAAAAGTTAGACGAACCATGAGAGGGTGGAATACTTTGCATTCTCATAAATTGGTTTTCTAGTATCATTCATGAAATTTTCATACTTATCCGCACACGGTCCTTGACCGGAAGGAATGTTATGTTCGGTACGAATAGATTCACCTAGAGCAGTCTCTACCATATTCTCCATTTCTTCTCCTGAAAAGAAATTACCGTCTTCTTTTTCTGCTGCATTACCGTCTTCTTCTTCTTCTGCCGCATTACCGTCTTCTCATTCTTCTTCTGTCGCATTACTGTCTTCTTCTCTTTCCCCGTGATATAGCCAAGTTGTATAAAGTATAGTAAAATCATATTTAACGATATGAAGCTCTGCAAATTCTACCTTCTGCCAGTATTTATTCCCACATCTATCGCACGGGCAGAGAATCTTCTCTAATACGATCTTATTATGTGCGCGTGCAAATTCAATAAAAGCAGCAACTCTATCGACAAACTTAGATTGCATACGTTGTTGCCAATCTACATACATCCAGTCCTTAACTCTGATGTACTCATGGGCCATGTTAGACTGTATAACATATAAATTGTAGGTTATGATGACTATATTGAGAAATTTAAGAACGGGATGGTTACTGACAAAGGAGAAAATCCGTGTATATGCTTTGTGTGTGCGTTTATCGTTGAAAAGAATAAATTATCGATAATCAAAGTTAGATTTTAGGATACCCATGTATGAGTTGTATTCTATATATGTGTGTTTCAATTTATGATTTTGCTTAAATATAGGGTTGTTAGTGTGTATATGTTGTGTGTGCGTTTATTGTGTATTCGTGTTGTATGTATGTGTTTCGGCTGTCGGGGGTAAGACTTCTATCCCATTAAGAATGTATAGAGCGTACACCCATTCGCTTGTGCTTTCAACCGTTTCGAGTAAATTTTGGCAGCACCTCCCCGCTGTTCTCCGAGTACACTCTAATAAAATAGATAATCATTTCAAAGTTGTAAAACAACATTGAAATGAACATCTAATCTATCTTTGTACATGGAGAACCAGCAGAAAAGTACCGACGAAATAACTCGAAACGGATGAAAACACAAGTGAATGCAGGTGTTTGCTTTATACATTCCTAACTTGTCCACACTGGACAAATCTATCGGTTATCATACGATTGAATCTTCTCGTCATATAGAATATACGACGGTTGTTAGTACCGAACTATACTGTCCGATATTTAACAACCTTCGTATAGTTCTATGTCACGACGAATATCGAACGTATGTTAACCGATAGACGGGGACTAAGTCACGCTTTGATTTTCATATATCAGTATCGATAAGAATATGAAAGTTTCATATTATCATCAAGTATCATATATTGGTTTTAACTTGAATATTTAATTTGAATAGGTTTTACGTTTACGTTTTGTTATTAAGGGTTTGAAGTTCTTAGTTTAGGGTAAATTTTTCTTGCGTTTACGGTAAAGTTGTACGTTTACGATATCATCGAGTATCCTACTGAATGAACTAGTGCACTCCAAATTAACCTAATTAACCATAATTGTTATCCTAACACAAATTATCCCTAATTAACCCAAACTTAACCCAATTTACCCAAATTAACCTAATTAATCCTAATCAACCCAAACTTAACCCAATTTACCCAAATTAACCTAATTAACCCTAATCAACACCCTAATCCTTTCAAATTATCACTAATTAACTATAACCTTTAATTAACCCAAATTAACCCTAGCCTCTAATCCTAAACCTGAACCAAACCCTAACCCTAAACCCTAACCCTAACCATACACTGAACCCTAACCCTAGCCTAAGTCTTACCCTAACCCTAACCCTAACCCTAACTGAACCGAACCCTAACCCTACCCTAAACTGAACCCTAACCCTAACCCTCACCCTAACCGAACCCTGAACCCTAACCCTAGCCTAAGTAGCAGCCCAATAATCAACAAAAACAGAAATAAAAGCATAATGAGAAGTAAAAATATGAAATTTACTAACCTGTAGCTAGGCCGGTGATAGAGGAGACCGGAGATGGTTGACGACGCAATCGGCGATGAGTCGTGAACGGTGTCGACGAGGAAGTCGACGGTGATGTCGGGGACGACGAGGCGCGCGCGGGAGGGCTGTGGCGATGAGGCACGGGCGGTGGCGAAGAGAGGCGTGAGCGGGAGAGTGAGAGCGAGGAATTTTTGGGAACGATCAAAGACTTTTCTGTGCTTTATTTTTTTTTATTAATAACCTATATATATGCCCCTACGGAATTAACCATAAGTCCTTCTTTTGCGGCTTCGTAGGGTCAAATAACAAATTACGTTTTAATAATTTTAAATTAATTCGTATGGCACTGTAGAGGCAACCATGTAGACCTACGGAGTAATCCGTAGGGGCATCATTTTATTGCCCTTACGGAAACCTTTATGCGTAGGGGCAACCCTTTATTGTAGTAGTGGTTATTTGGAATTCGGCAGTATTTCAGCTTATACAAGACGTTTTTATCAATATATGTAACACCCTAGTGTATTTATATGATGTTTTTGGGGTATTTTCTAATCGTGCGACAACTTCTTGTTTATTATTGTTTTTGGGTGCGGATAATGCATTTGGCAACTGTGCTTAGTATCCGACCCGACCCGCATGTTTGAAACCCATCATGGTTCAAGATTACGTCATATATTTGCTACTATAGAGGATCCATGCACATCTATATTTTCTACACACACATGATATATTTCGTATCCGCTTTTAAATAATACAAATAATAGCAAGATAATATTTTTTAATATCTAGCATGGCATGTTATCGTACCCCACATCATATGGTTGCATCCATACATTACATTCACGTCCAAATTGTTACAACAGACTCGTTTGGACCGCTACGTATATTTACGTAGATCCATACTTGGGGGTATGCATTTTTATTAACCGGGTATCGCATTATGGTTTTAACTTGTACGTATAATCTCCATATTTTAAAACTAGATTTTTAGAAGTAATCCGAATAATTTTCGGAGCAATTTGAGATTAACTGTATAATCCTATAATATATATATATATAATAATAATAATATTTATAAACTAACTGTATATATACAGTTCATATATATATATAATATTATTAACTAATTATTATCTCAGTCTCTCTTTCTCTTCTCGCGTTCTCTCTCTCTCTTCTCACTATTCCTCTGTCTCTCTCTTAATATATATACATATACACACATATATATATATATATATATAATTATATTTTATATAACCTATTAAATACACACCTCTCTCTCTCCTCTCTTTCTTCTCCCTATCGCGACGAGCAAACCCAGAACCCTGGCCCTCATCTCGCCACCGCCGCCGATAACCTCGACCTCGTCTTCTTGCCCTCATCATCACCTTCATCACCTCGTCTGTAAGTCTATATCACGCACCCCACGAACTTGTGGGGAGGCGGAATATATGAAAAACGATTATCAAAGCTTCGTAACACGGACTTGAGCGCGCATGAATCATTTCTAAACCGTTACTAGCAAACTACGAAAGGTTTAACTACCCGGATTCGAAGTTATACCTCACGTTACTTGTCCTTCGGGTCTTCATCGCGGTCCTCCACTCCTCATAGGCTCCTTGGAAAATCGGCACCTCAACGGCCTCCTCGAATCAAAGATGATCCACCCGAGAGCTCCTACTACAAGCTTGATCTCTAACTTGAGATAACTAGGTTGCTCAAAGTGATAATCTAAGCTACCTAAAGGATATAGAGTGAGGTTATGGATGTATTAGTCTAGCTAACCCTTGATCTCAACACATGAGAGGTTAGGGTTAGGGTTTCAAGAAAATGAGAGAGCTTGAGGAGAGAGAAGGTGGTGATGAGAATGATATTGAAAAATGAACTCATTAGAATATATCAACCATAACAATTTATCAAATAAATAATATATATGATTAATCATCATGGTTGATGCATTCACCTTGTGTGATTCATCTCATGAGTCATTAGCTTCATAAATGAAGCATTAACTCCATGGATGAATCATACAAATGATTCATTAAGCAATAAATGCTTATGCCACCTTAACCCCCAAGTCACCATGCTTCTAGAAGCTTCCCGGAAAATTACGAGAACGCCTCTCCAATCCGTGAAAACACGGAAAAACTTTAGACTGTATAAATCCAATAACCTGATACTAGAATCTGGTTTAAACCAAAGCCGGCTAGTAAAAACTGTTCGAACGCCGTACGTGCGTTTAAACACGTATGCGTCCGAACCCTTGTCGTAAAATCATACGACCTCTATATCGTTTCGCCTGGAGCAGGGAAACTCTCTGTGTGGGACTCTAAAGATTCGACACTACACTGGCAGTGGGTTTAACCATAGACCGCAAGCGGCACTAGCTGTACGTAACGGTCCCCAGGTAGATGTCGATAAGAATGCCGATGAGGAAAACCATCCGAACTCCTACTGAGCCTGATGTGACAATCTCCGTACAGTCCGGTCTGTTCGTCTAAGACCATCGCATATCAAGCCTAGGGGGCGGCAAGCGTCAGTCCCTTAATAGCGGTATAAGTCGTGTTGGAGCGTAGCCCATTACACCCTGAGAAACTACTGGAACCTACCAGTAAATCTCGCTTGCCCTGGCCAGGGACTTTGCGTAATGGCTCTCTGACACAGCGCGATATCAACTCCCAATACCGGGAGAGACGAATCCTGTCTAACCGCCACTGCCTCCAAGTGCTCGGGACTGCACCCAACTGCTACCTGTTTGCACGACTCCTTTGAGCCGTGGTAGGGTAGCAATCTAAGAACAGTGGGACACACTCGAGGAGAAGTAGCAGTGTCAAGTCTGCGGACTATGCTGTACTCATGTCACCTGGGAACTGTTAACTGACGATGGGTACAATACCAACCAATCAGTTCCCCTGCGAGTCCTGTCCGGTGTACCCGTATCCTAACGAGCACCTGTATATTATCTCCAGTACGACGTACTGATGGCTTTGGGACAGACCATCTCCCCAACTGGGATGAGAAGCATACACACTAGTCTACGCTGGAGTATCGATGCCCTATCTCGATAATCCTACGACTAGGGACAAGTATAGGATGTTGCTTATAAACTACCCAGCCCCCACTAGTGTGACTGCCATCACAACGCTGGTAATCAAGTAAAGATCCTATGGGCTCTACTAATATGTATAAGTGATACGTTACAAGAAACATATGCACATATTTAAAGTAGACACAAACCAAGTAGCATACTACCATTTTTAGCAAGACTGTATATACAACTGTGAATATTCCAAGCTTCCATTAAGTAATATACATACAAGTATGATACAATAATGGCCCCTAGGGTATATACACTAACAATCTCCCACTTGCACTAGGGCCATGAGCTGGCATATCGTAGACCTATCATCTCGAATAGCCTCTCGAACTGCGTCTGAGGAAGGGCCTTTGTGAATGGATCAGCAATGTTATTCTCCGTCTCTACTCTCTTCACCTCGATCTCCCGGCGATCTACGATCTTCCTGATCAGGTGATACCGCCTTAAGATGTGTCTGGACTTCTGATGAGACCTGGGTTCCTTCGCTAAAGCTATAGCTCCGTTGTTGTCACAATACAGAGGTATTGGATCAACACTGGTAGGAACCACCTGAAGTTCTGTGAGGAATTCTTCATCTAGACAGCTTCTTTTGCGGCATCGCAAGCAGCTATGTACTCTGCTTCCATTGTCGAGTCAGCAACGGTCTCCTGCTTGGAACTCTTCCAACAGACCGCCCCTCCATTGAGGGTAAAGACATAACCCGACATGGATTTGGAGTCATCTTTGTCACTCTGGAAGCCGGAGTCGGCAAAGGCCTCAATCTGGAGGTCTTTTCCGCCATACACTAAGAACATCTCCTTAGTCCTCATCAGGTACTTGAGAATGTTCTTCACGGCTATCCAGTGCTTCTCCCCTGGGTTTGCCTGATACCGGCTTACAACGCTTAATGCGTATGCTACATCTGGTCTGGTACATAACATCGCATACATTATAGAGCCTACCGCAGAAGCGTAGGGTATAATTGACATGCGATCCCTTTCCAAATCAGTCTTAGGAGACATCTCTTTAGAGAGGGTGATTCCATGACAAGACGGTAGGTTACCGCGCTTAGAATCATCCATATTGAATCTCTTCACTATGGTATCTATGTACCTGGACTGCGAAAGTCCCAACATCCTCTTTGATCTATCACGATAGATCCGGATCCCCAGAATGTAGGTGGTATCACCCAGGTCTTTCATGGAGAATTTCTGTGACAAGAATCTTTTGACTGACTGTAACATAGAAATATCATTTCCTATTAGGAGAATGTCATCCATGTACAAGACGAGAAATACTATAGCTCTCTCTACAATCTTACTGTATATGCAAGGTTCATCTGGATTTTTGATAAAGTCGAATTCTTTGACAGCATCATCAAAACAGATGTTCCAACTCCGAGATACCTGCTTTAGTCCATAAATGGACTTAAGCAACTTGCATACTTTACCGCTGCTCCCACTCTGAATGAATCCCTCTGGCTGATCCATATAGACGTTTTCTTCCAAATTACCATTTAGAAAAGCCGTCTTTACGTCCATCTGCCAGATCTCATAATCGTGGAAGGCAGCAATAGCAAGAAGGACCCTAATGTATTTGAGCATAGCCACTGGAGTAAAGGTTTCGTCATAGTCCAAACCAGGTCTTTGACGGAAACCCTTTGCAACAAGTCCAGCCTTATAGGTTTCAACCTGTCTATCTACACCAATTTTCTTTTTGAAAATCCATTTGTATCCTACGGGTTTTACCCCATCTGGAGCAATGTCCAAAGTCCATACTTTGTTAGTGTACATGGACTCCATTTCGGTCCGCATTGCATCCAGCCATTTTACCGAGTCACCGCTCTGAATGGCTTGCTGGAAGCTAGTAGGGTCATCTTCATCAATGACACAATCCTCTCTATCCCCATCTATGAGAAAACCGTAGTATCTCTCAGGCGGATGAGACGACCTACTACTCCTGCGGAGGGGTGTGGGAATGTCCAATTCTTCTTGAACTACTGGTTCTACCATACTTTCAGTTGTAGTTTGTGGTTCTAGAATTTTTTTTAGTTCTATTTCGCTCCCACTTGTATCCTTTTCTAAAACTTGCTGTTCTAAAAAATGGGCATTACGAGAAACAAAAACCTTTTGTTCCTCTGCGTTATAGAACAGATACCCCTTGGAGTTCTTGGGATATCCCACAAACTTACACTGTACTGATCGTGCCTCGATCTTGTCCGCATACTGTTTTTAACAAAAACCGGACATCCCCAAATCTTCAGATACTGAAGATAGGGTTTCTTCCCACTCCACATCTGATATGGGGTGGTAGGCACTGTCTTGGTAGGAACCCTGTTCAGAAGATATGCCGCTAATTCTAGCGCATATCCCCAGAATGATCGCGGTAACTCAGCGTTACTCATCATAGAACGAACCATATCCAATAGAGTTCGATTCCTCCTTTCCGATACACCGTTATGTTGTGGCGTGTATGGAGGAGTAAGCTGAGAGAGAATTCCATTCTCTTTTAAGTAACCCAGGAACTCGGCACTTAAGTATTCACCACCTCGATCAGATCTTAGTGTCTTTATACTCTTACCTGTTTGTTTTTCCACTTCATTCTTGTATTCTTGGAATTTCTCAAAAGCCTCGGATTTATGCTTCATTAAGAAGACATATCCATACCTAGAGAAATCATCCGTAAAAGTAATGAAGTAGGAATAACCACCTCGCGCATGTGTAGACATTGGACCGCACACGTCACTGTGTACGAGTCCCAAGAGCTCGCTTGCTCTTACTCCGTGTCCAGTGAACGGAGTCTTTGTCATCTTTCCTTTGAGACAAGATTCACAAGTAGCATAAGATTGATATTCGAACGGATTCAAATATCCTTCTCTAAGTAACTTAATCAACCTTCTCTCATTGATGTGACCTAGTCTACAATACCATAAGAAAGCCTGATTTATTTCTGGAGACTTTCTTTTAAGTGTGTTCTGGATATTGAAAACCTGAGCTTGACTTAATACGTATATACCGTTATCTAATGTATCGGACCCAATCATAACTTGATTTAGGTGGATGTTAACTACATCGCTTACGAATGTAAAATCATATCCCTCTCTCGAAAGTGAGGACACTGATATGATATTACATGTCATACTAGGTACATACAAACAGTTACGTAGAATCAATATATGCCCAATTGTCAAATCTAGGCGATATTCTCCCACGGATTCAGCTTCCACGCTCATTCCGTTTGCAACTCTGAGAGACCAATCACCTACCTTTATAACTTTACGGTTTCTCAAAGCATGTATTGAATTACAAATATGAGATCCTGCTTCGGTATCTAGTACCCAGGAAGTAGAGTTAATTGACAAACAGTTCTCAATAACAAATACACTTGAGGCTGAAGCCACAACATGCTTCGAATCCTGGCTACTGGCTTTGCTAGCCCTGCAATCATTCTGCCAATGTTCATTCCTGTAACAATAGGAATGTCCCTCTTTTACTATATCCAGTCCCGAAACTTTTGCCCTTCTCTTTCCTTCTGCTTCCCTGGTTTCCTTCAGGGTAGGAGGCAGAGACCGTAGAATCAAGTCAGTATCTGACTCGTTTCCCAACGCGGTCTCCAGGTCCTGGAGCTCATCAATACAGCTAGTCATTGTAAGGACGTTGTCCCCTACAGATGACCTGTCAGCCAACCTCGCTTGAATTAATTCGTTCGAGGTCTCATATCTTGCGATATGAGATTGCTCTCCATATAAATCTTTGTTATGGAGAAAGATGGAAACTAAGTCCATCTTCTCGTGCTGCTTCTGGTATACACCATCAACTGAAGCTAACATGAGGCACTTAGCTTTCGCTTTATCTTTTTCCCTTGTCTGACGGATATCCATATCTGCGACAGTGGAAACTGGACCTGGGACGGCGAGATCTTGAGTAGTAATAGGGTGGTCCAGCTTGTCATAGGCAATGAACATCTGGACAGACTTTTGCCACTCATATAAGTAAGATTCAGTCAAATTATTATCTAGATGTAACCTAGTCGTGGTCATAAGGTCGCTGCAATTAAGAGAGAGAAGAAAATACTATTATCATGATGCTCTTGCAAGTTTAGATTGGTTTTTAATTTATCTAAACAGGATGGCTCCCACTGTTTCTCGAATCCCTCCTCAAACCATAAAAGAAGAATTAGCCAGGACTATTCTCACCGTACAATTCTTGCTTAACCGTTCAGCCAGGTCAGTGTCGATACTTCGAGGGAGGTTTTCCAACGCTTTAGCGAAGTTCCTTAATTAAATAACCTCTTTTCTCTGGGAGCGTAACCCCGCTGACACCTTTCTAGGCACCTACTTGGTTTATAACATTGATCGTTAAGTGACGAATCTCCTGATAAGTAGTATATATTCACAGTAGGATCGGGATCCAAAATATCATCGTATGATAATGTTGAAGGAATCCTACCAACATTTATCAAACTCCAAAATGGTATGCTCTCTCTGCAAATTTCAGTTTCTTTAGAAATTCCCGATATAGATTTTTGCCCATGCTCTTATGACCTTGGCGTTGGTCAAAATGTCATAAGTCACATGTCAAGTTCTACCCATCATTGTCCTTGTTAATTTGAACCCATCCGTACATATCCCTGATGTTGGCCAAATGATAATACGACTGTCCCAAACTAACACATCTATCTATGCAACAAATGAAATATCCCAGCAGCTACCAAACACTATGCGCTGGCGTTGGTCAAATGCATAGCTTGAATACTACTGAATATCCAAATGAAATGACGGAGGGCTACGAATGGTTTTGGCAAAACCGTGAACGTAGTGAACTTGATATAATCGAAGGAACCTGATACTTTTTAAAAGGAGTGGTTAAAACTCCGCAATTTAAAAATTTTGATCTTTTTTAAAATAACTGAGTGGTTTCTTTTAAATTTGTTCCAACGATTAAACAATGGTTTATTTTCTTTGCATTATAATAATGCGTCCCATCTTTATCCTATCATTGCAAAAAACAACGAAAATACCATGTCCTCTTATGCCATCCGCATTTGCCACGGGGTCCCGTCATCACCCGTTAGGTTACTTAACTAACGACAGAGCGGGGGCTGGGCTAGCGCGGGTGTAAAACATAAGTGACGTCTAATAGCTATCATATATAGATATTGTACATTCGTCAGACACAATAATAAGCATTCCAGATCACTGATGAACTTTATTGGATACTAGCAATCCGCATTTGCTTTGAGCCTGCAATAAAAAATGGATTACACAGTTGTGATGAATAGCCATTACCCCACCCTAGACCCCTACAGGTACGGCAAACTACCCGTCAAGTACCCGAAGTGAAGCGGTCTCCCTCAACAAAGTGAGTAGGCCACTAAACACTTTAAAGTACCCGGTAGTTTTTGCACCCCGCCTTGGGTCTATCCTAGGAGCAAAAACAGTAAAAAGAAATAGTACAACGGTGGCTACAACCGCAACCTGGATGTGCCCCGCAAAAGAATATTACATCATATTACATTTACATCGAATGAATGAATATTAAACCCATCTCAAACCCCGGCTAATCATCACAACACTCCAATCAAGTCCATATACACAAACAGTAAATATTACATAAATGTGCAACCCCCTGCCAACCGACATACTAGCAGTTAGGGGAGGTTTATGAACACATTAAACATTACAGATAATAACCCGATTAGCAATTAGTTTAGAACATCGATCGACAACCTTTATCCGTGTCTACCCCAAAAGCAAACCTGTACTGAAGTAACCTGGGTAGAAAACAGAATATACAGGAAAACAGAACACCAGAAACTATGAATTACTGTGAAACTCCGAGTCAACTCTGCGTTGACTCGGCGGCGGATCCGCCGCCAAAAGCACCATTTGGCCGCGGTTCCGCGGCCGTCTTGCCGAATTGTGTCCTCGTATTTTTCCAGAACTCTTATAATACCCTGCTGTGAATTTTAAGGCATATCAAAAAAAATTTTAGACACGTTTAAAATTTACAGAAACTGTTAGGGTTCGGGGTGTTTCGTTTTCGTGTTTTCCATCGATCGAACTTCTAATTAGTTGCTAACAAGCTAGTAATGGTTTAGTTGGCTCTGATACCACTGTAAGTCCATGTCACGCACCCCACGAACTTGCGGGGAGGCGGAATATATGAAAAACGATTATCAAACCTTCGTAATACGGACTTGAGTGCATGAATCATTTCTAAACCGTTACTAGCAAACTACGAAAGGTTTAACTACTCGGATTCAAAGTTATACCTCACGTTACTTGTCTTTCGGGTCTTCATCGCGGTCCTCCACTCCTCGTAGGCTCCTTAGAACATCGGCACCTCAACGACCTCCTCGAATCAAAGATGATCCACCCGAGAGCTCCTACTACAAGCTTGATTTCTAACTTGAGATAACTAGGTTGCTCAAAGTGCTAATCTAAGCTACCTAGGGGATAAAAAGTGAGGTTATGGATGTATTAGTCTAGCTAACCCTTGATCTCAACACATGAGAGCTTAGGGTTAGGGTTTCAAGAAAATGAGAGAGCTTGAGGAGAGAGATGGTGGTGATGAGAATGATATTGAAAAATGAACTCATTAGAATATATCAACCATAACAATTTATCAAATAAATAATATATATGATTAATCATCATGGTTGATGCATTCACCTTGTGTGATTCATCTCATGAGTCATTAGCTTCATAAATGAAGCATTAACTCCATGGATGAATTATATAAATGAGTCATTAAGCAATAAATGCTTATGCCACCTTCACCCCCAAGTCACCATATTTTTAGAAGCTTCCCAGAAAATTACGAGAACGCCCTTCCAATCCATGAAAACACGGAAAAACTTTAGACTGTATAAATCTAATAATCTGATACTAGAATCTGGCTTAAACCAAAACCGGCTAGTAAAAACTGTCTGAACGCCGTACGTGCGTTTAAACACGTATGCGTCCGAACCTTTGTCGTAAAACCATACGACCTCTATATCGTTTCTCGTGGAGCAGGGAAACTCTCTGTGTGGGACTCTAAAGACTCGACACTACGCTGGCAGTGGGTTTAACCACAGATCGCAAGCGGCACTAGCTGTACGTAACGGTCTCCAGATAGATGTCGATAAGAATGCCGATGAGGAAAACCATCCGAACTCCTACTGAGCCTGATGTGACAATCTCCGTACAGTCCGGTCTGTTCGTCTAAGACCATCGCATATCGAGCCTAGGGACGGCAAGCGTCAGTCCCCTAATAGCGGTATAAGTCATGTCGGAGCGTAGCCCATTACACCCTGAGAAACTACTGGAACCTACCAGTAAATCTCGCTTGCCCTGGCTAGGGATTTTGCGTAATGGCTCTTTGACACAGCGCGATATCAACTCCCAATACCGGGAGAGACGAATCCTGTCTAACCGCCACTGCCTCCAAGTGCTCGGGACTGCACCCAACTGCTACCTGTTTGCACGACTCCTTTGAGCCGTGGTAGGGTAGCAATCTAAGAACAGTAGGACACACTCGAGGCGAAGTAGCAGTGTCAAATCTGCGGACTATGCTGTACTCATATCATCTGGGAACTGTTAACTGACGATGGGTATAATACCAACCAATCAGTTCCCCTGCGAGTCCTGTCCGATGTACCCGTAACCTAACGAGCACCTGTATATTATCTCCAGTACGACGTACTGATGGCTGTGGGACAGACCATCTCCCCAACTGGGATGAGAAGCGTACACACTAGTCTACGCTGGAGTATCGATGCCCTGTCTCGATAATCCTACGACTAGGGACAAGTATAGGATGTTGCTTATAGACTACCCAGCCCCCACTAGTGTGACTGCCATCACAACGCTGGTAATCAAGCAAAGATCCTATGGGCTCTACTAATATGTATAAGTGATACGTTACAAGAAACATATGCACATATTTAAAGTACACACAAACCAAGTAGCATACTACCATTTTTAGCAAGACTGTATATACAACTGTGAATATCCCAAGCTTCCATTAAGTAATATACATACAAGTACGATACAATAATGGACCCTAGGGCATATACACTAACATCGTCTCCCTCTTCTCCTCTCCTCGAGAACCCACAACCTCTGACGACGACGACCCTGTAATGAACCCCGACCCGAGAACTCAACCCCTCGCCAAGCCATCGCCGCCGATCACCAAACCTCGTCGTCGACCTCACCCCGACCTCACCCTCATCATCCTTACCATCTCCAAGACCTCCTCTCCTCCTTCCCGACCATCCCTGCAACCCCGATGACCCCTGCAGCAAACCCCGACCCTAACCTCGCCATTACCCATCGCCGGAGACTCATCGTCGTCACCCTCACCATCCTCACCTCCCTCTCCACTCCCCGACACCACAAACCACCCCCACCATCTACCCTCGGCAGCACAATCCCCGACCCGACACCAACTCGAGAAAACCACATACCCCTCTTCGTTAGACCTCGTCGATGGAAACCCATCATCGCCGTCACCTTCTCTTCTGTCCTCGCTTCCCCAGAACTCAAACACCAGCAGCCACCCCCCATTCTTCCTTCCTTTTCTTCCTTCCTTTCTTTCTTACTTTCTTGATTTTTCTGGTCGTCTTGCCAGAGTTGCACACGTCACCGACGATCTGGACGACCCAGTCTCCGTCGTTGTCTAGCCTAGTCATCACGTTACGTCACTGATCAGCTAAGCCCTGTTCTGCACACATGTAAGTTGCATCGCGATGTTATTCCGACGTCGAACGTAGCATCCGTATCTCAACGTGAGATCCGATCAGACAAGTTAAACTTGCAACATGATATGTTATATTATATCGATACCTATATGAATAAAATAGTACATGTGTTTTATTATGCAGCGAATGTTATAGATTTACAATTTTACGATATCAGTTCGTATCCGTACTAATCATAGTTTATCTAGTTGCATGCCGGAATATCATGATATCATTACACTAGTATATTAGTACAACATGTTATTTAGTTTGCATCATAAATGGTAATGGACGTATAATGGTTATTACAGATAGATACATATGCATTCTGGTATCAATTGTGTCAACCGTGTTCCGGTATCGAGTATAGTTTCACATTGGGTATCTATTTGATACATATACATCATATGAATATCATGATATCTATTTGTTGGGGTAAAAATTTACACCCCGGTTGACCAAGTCAAAATCAAAGTCAACCCCAAGCCAAATGGGCTCAAGCCCAGATCCAGTGGGCCTATGCCCGGGTCGAGCCCGAACATGAAGCGGCCAGCCTCCCCCATGCCAAGATAAAAATTTTGTAAAAAATAATTTTGTTATATTTCTTTTATTTTATTTTATGGATAAATGTAAGAAAAATAGGCATAAAGCCAAATTTTTGTAAAGCCCATGGCTTATGTGCAAAAAGAAATGGCACATGAGCCATGAGATAGGCAAAATGTCATTTTGTGAAGCCCAAGGGGCTATGTGTAAAGTGTATAGTATATAAAGGCAAGGATAATGAAAATATCCCAAGAACTTTTTTTCTCTCTCCAAAGAAATTTAGATCTGAGATCTTTTCTACTTCCTCAAGGTTCCAAAACCTTTTTCTTTCTTTTGAATTAAATCAAGCGTTTTACTCTTCATTTTATATAACTAAATAGTTTTTCACCACAAAACCCATAAAGGGGAACTCAGATCTTCCATTAGATCTCAAAAAGAAGAGATTTTTAAAATCTCATATCTCTTGATCTTCAAGATCCAGCAACCAGAAGAGAAAGAAGAAGAACCCCTTTCATCAACCCCAAAACATCTTAGGAGTTTAACTCCACTCTAATTTCTTTTTCAAGAATTTCTAGGGCTAAAAGCCTCTTTTTCTCGCCGGCGTCCAAGCGCCAAGCGCCTACGTGCCGACACATGGCGCGCTAGCGCTCGAGCGCTTAGTGTTCAAGCGCCAAGCGCCCACGTGCCGACACGTGGCGCGCTAACGCTCGAACGCTTAGCGCTCAAGCACCCAGCGCTCAAGCACCAAGCGCCCACGTGCCGACACGTGGCGCGCTAGCGCTCGAGCGCCTGGCGCTTAAGCGCCCAGCGCTCGAGCGCAAAGCGCCCACGTGCCGACACATGGCGCGTTAGCGCTCGAGCGCCTAGCGCTCCAACGCCCTGCGCTCAAGCGCAAAGCGCCCACGTGCCGACATGTGGCGCGCCTGCGCTCCAGCGCAAAGCGCCCACGTGTCGACACGTGGCGCGCCTGCGCTCAAGTGCAAAGCGCCCACATGCCGACACGTGGCGCGCTAGCGCCTAAGCGCACAGCACCTAAGCGCACAGCGCTCAAGACGCTGACCCCACGCGTCCTTTGGGCGCTTTTTTCCTTTTTTTTATGTATATCTGTCTATATGTATATATATGTACAGATACACACACTCTACAACACTGTCCCCCGCAAGGGGGCTGCTAGCCCCCTTGACCCCCAGCCCGCTATCCGGATAGCGGGACCCCCGTAAAAACTCTGCGTGGCTCCCGATATATCCAAACCCCCTCCAAAATAATACACACGTACACTGCATATTGAGTTCGCATGACCAGTTTAACCCGTCAATCGGAGGTTCCCTCGCTCCAAAGGCGAGGGGTAATTAACGGTAGCTTTGTCCGCGGCTGCCGGAGATTCGGATCCCCACAATCATTAAACCCCGACTTATCCTAGGCAGGGGGAATCTGTAGTACGCCTGACAAGCGCGCGCGTATTCCCATCTCAATAGGATGACGAAAAACACCCTACAGATTTTAGCACGCCCGGTGGGACCTTTCTCTCCTCCCATATTTCGGGTTAAACGTTCATGCGAACTCAGTCAATATACATATTGATTGCCTATACTGAAATGATGTTTTTTTCGTGCAGCGATCAAGTTTCGACGACAATGTCTCCCAAGACGAATTTAGCTTCCAACGTGACCCCGATCCCGTACGTGGTCAAGATCAATGCTCGTATGGTTCTTCCCGCAAGCCTCAGTCGACAGTGGGAGGAACTGCCCTGCCAGTTTGGCTCCGTCATCATCTACCCTGCTTGAAGCGCTCATCTGGCAGAAATCCCGGCGAAACAGATAGCCAAGCCGGTCTTAAGGGGCAAGAGGCCGAATGTCGTGATCGCCAAGGCACCACAACCGAAACTTAAGATGGTGTCTGAACGACTCTCTGGTGCTCCAGCTGGGGGCAAGATTTCTGGTACAAAGGGCGACATCAAATGTTGCGTACGCGCTCAGGCGATGACTCCAGCAAATGCACAATCGAGCGTATCTCCAAAATCCTCCATTACCCGGTCTACGGCGTCTTCCCGAAGAGCCAAAGTCTGCCAAGTGCTTAAAGTAGAAAAGTTAAGGCAGAAGCGGCTCAGGTATCGAGCCAACAAGAGGGCCAGGGCTTCGGCCAAGTGGAATCTTGTGAAGTTCCAAGAGCAGGGTTACTCTGTGACGACGGCTGAGTCGGCCGTAAAAATCAGCAATTCCTTCGAACCTCTGAGGTGGGTTCAGAAAAATGACATGACCGCCAGAATTAAGAAGACAGCGGTCCGAACGTCGCTACAAAGAGACGTGTCCCGGCCCCAACAAAAAAAGTATGGCACTGTCTCTTCAAGGGTCTATCAGGCGCTCTATGCCGCACGAAAGCAGCGGGGCAAATCCAGAAAAGAAGCGCCAGTACCATTCAAGAATCCGGCCGGGCCTTCCACTTTCAATCGACTACCCGCTACTGAAACAGGGGTGGTCAAGACAGCGATCTGTGAAATCCACTGCCGACAATAAAAAGAGGGCTGGATATATTATCCATACGGTCTATATGGCGGGCGGGCGCCCCAGTGACAACCTTCGCAGCAAAAGCAAGGATGGGGCCACCACATCCCAAGTCCAATCTGGCTTGAATGTGGTTGCCGTTGCCCAAGAACAGCCGCTTCCGCTGGATGATGAAAATCCTCTCGAGGAGGAAGATAGGCAGAAAGACCCCTTGGTCCATGCAAAGTCGAGCTCGGACAGCGAGGAAGAGCCGACTTTCCGCCCCAGGACCGCGGAGCAAGAGCTGCTTCAGGAGCTTCAAAAACAGCTCAGGAGCAAAGATAAAGAGATGGCAAAGCTCTATTCGAAGATTGAGGACTTAACGAACGTTGTGATGCAGCTTACGGCTCAAATTGCTCGAGCGCCTCCCAATCAAGCACAAGTTGCTACTTATCAGCCGGGTGATGACAATCCGAAGCAGCCAATGCCTGTTCCTTTGGGTCCAAGACTGGTCGATCCGCACGAGAGCCAGCCACATTCCGCTTCTGGGGATGCTTTGGCCCCAGATAGCACCATCCCGCTAACACAAGATCGGATAATGGATTTGGTCACCAGCAAAGTTAAAACATTGGTGGCCGAAGCCGAAGCTCAGAAAGAAATTGGTAGTAGTGGGCGGCCATGTCCCGCACAGTACGATCTGATCGAGTTCCCGAGCGGCTACGTCATTCCAAAGTTCGGAAGATTTGACGGGACGGGAAATGCAAATCAGCACGTCGCCCACTTCAAAGCCTCGTGCGGAAATACAGGGGGCAATGACGCGCTCCTTCTTCGTCAGTTTGTCAACAGCCTGACTGGTGTCGCCTTCGACTGGTACGCGAGCATACCAGACGGGTCCGTCATTACCTTTGCCCAAATGGATTCACTGTTTCGGCAAAGGTTCATGAGTGTCAATGATAATTGCCGACCTTGTGAGGACCAAGCCGGGGAAGAATGATAGCAACACCAACTTTATCGCCCGTTGGCGTAATCTCACGGTCAAGTGCGAACCGCCGCTGGAGCAGGACCAGTCCGTTAGCCTTCTCATTGGGAACCTCAGCAATTGGATGGTCCCATTCTTGTGTACAGCGGGCCTCAAGACATTTCAGGAGCTAACCAAGAAAGTCCAAATGCTAGAACGCTCGAAGCAAGAGTCCCCACCGGACTCTCAGAGAGACAAGACTTGGAAAAGCAAGCGGGGACAGCCGTAGAAGCGGGAGTTCCAGCAGTACCAATGTCTTCAATGCGTTCGACAATGAAGAAAAACGAAGGGCGGGCGAATCCAAAACCAACCGGTCTCGAAAGCCATTGCTGGAAGGAGATGGGCCTTCCTTAGAGGAGAAAAAGAACAAGGTTTGCCCTTTCAGAAGGGACAAGGTCCGCAAGATATTTAAAGATGCCTTGAACAACGGCCTACAATTGCCGGAGTCGAAAAGACCCCAAGAAGCAAAAATGACCGACAATCCCCTGTATTTCCCGTACCACCGAGTAGTGAGCCATGCGATCGAGGATTGCTATATCTTCAAGGACTGGGTCGAGAAGCAGTACAAGGCTGGAGAGATCGAGCTGTCCAAAAGTATGTTGGTGAACAATCAAGTTGCAACCACCAACTTTATACAGACAAAAACTGAAGCCTTCTTAGAGCAGACAGCCGAGCCCGCTACCCTGAGAGATGAAACGGACCCACCGCAGCCTCCGTGGAGTACGCACATATTTAATAAGACGAAGAAGATGATGAAGCTACTTCGGAAAGAGCCCAGGATGGAATGGGAAGGGCAGAAGAAGCCTACCATTCCAGCTGCCAATGCGGCTCCATCAGGCTCAAAATCCAAAAAGCTCAAGAAGAAGAAAAGTGCAGCTCGGCGCGAAAAAGAGTCTGCAGGGAGATCGACCATTCAAAAATATATCGATTCCCTCGAAGATTATGAACAGAAGGAATGAACTCCGATTCAATTGAAGGAGTTCTTCCCTGCACAAGCGACTGAAATTCTGGAGGAGTTAGAGGAAGACTCCAATGAAGAGATCCCAGTAGTGACCTGCTATGCCATCCATCTTGGCAGCGACTCTGAGGAGGAGCTCTGTTTTCCCGAAGAGGACGAGGAGCTCGCCACAAAGGCCAATCAAATTCAGCTCAGAAGCGGCAGGGCTCTACGGCCAAATAAGGGCAACGCCCTAAAAGGGAAGGAAAAACAGGTGGCTAATGAGGAAGATGGCAGAGAGTCGGCTGATGAAAACTCAAGTCCTTCCTCGGTGGACTATAATGTCTTGGCTCATCTCCGGAAGCTTCCGTTTCTCCTGAGCATCTACGATGCCTTGGTCCTATCTAAGGAGCTTAGAGATGTCCTCATTCACGCTCTACAAAACCCTGAGCGGTATCAGGCTCGCTTTGCGGAAATTAATATGAAAGAAGCTCAGTACACTTTGCAAGCCGCAGCAGTCACGTTTAAGAATGAAGACTTACTACTGGGAACAGCTAAGCATAATCGGCCACTTTACGTGACCGGGTACAGCGATGGAGATCGAATTAATCGCATATTGATTGATCCGGGGTCCTCAGTGAACATCATGAACTTGCGAACTCTGAAGAGTTTGTCAATGGACGTCCGACACCTGTCAAGGGAAAGGATTGTCATTCAAGGCTTCAACCAAAATTGCCAGCAAGTTCTGGGGTCCATAGCTCTGCCAATCAAATTTGGGGATCTGCAAACTGAAGCTAAGATATACGTGATCGACGCCGACACATCTTATAAGATTCTCTTGGGACGGCCATGGCTCCACGATTACGGTATCGTCCCGTCAACTCTTCATCAATGCATGAAGTATACTAAAAATGGTGAAGAAAAACGCATTGACGGAGACATCCAGCCGTTCGGTGTGCATGAAGTCCGATATGAAGATTCTCGGTACTTTATGAACCACCAAAATGCCAAGCCACAACTGACCGAGGATAGAGTGGCCCCAAGACTCAAAGGCAAATCTGAGCCGGCTGTCACTTTCAAAAGCAAAAACGCCCAAGTGCGCCCGCGTTTCGGTAGCGACACTGATGAGTCCGACGCCGGAAGTCCGTCTTTCCGTAAAACTCGCCCTCGTTTCGGTAGCGATACGGACAAATCTGTTACTGAAACCCCATCTAGCAGTAAAGTCCGCCCTCATCTTGGCAGCGGCACTGAAGAGTCGGAGGAAGAGGACCTGCCATGCAACAGCGGTGCAGATTGGACCACCATGCAACAAGCGAAACTACGAGAGACCTTCGAAATTGCAAAAGGGTCCCTAGCCGTCACAAGGGTACCAGAGCAGATGTGCAAAGAGCTCGATGCGTTGTCAGTCTCCACCGTGGACCAGCTGAAAACTTTCTACGTTCCCGGGAGGAAAAGTGGACAGAAGGGCATCCTGTTTTATGGGTCAAACCCCGTTGTGCACCCGGACGATTTGTCTGTCGCATGCCTTCCATACAAAAGAGGCATAAGAGCCGTCCTCAATCCCAGATACTATGCGCCCACGATGCGGGAATACTTTAAAAAGTGCGGATGCCGATTATATCAAACGGAGTCCGAAGCAAAGTTTTACGAAGGGCTATGGTATCCACCTCAGGTCCGAGCACTCATCGATGGACGAATTCCAGATAGGCGGAGCATAGGTTTCATCCAGCCTGATTCTAAGGCATGCTATATGACCCATATTGGGGAAGCCAGCGAAGAGTCAAATGATGAAGACGAGCTAACTGAGCCAGAAGAAGCTCCTCAAGAGCTCGAAGATGGCGGACAAGCAACCTTTGACGAGCTAACCGAGATTGACTTAGGAATGCCCGATGATCCAAGGCCGACCTACGTCAGCTCACTCTTGTCAGAGGAAATGAAAGAGCAGATAATTGCCCTGCTGCATGAGTTCATCGACTGCTTCGTATGGACATACAAAGAAATGCCTGGCCTTTCCCCTGAAGTGGCCGTGCATAAGCTGGCTATATCTCCTGATGCTAAGCCAGTCAAACAAGCTCCTTGAAGAATGTGAAGGGAACTAGAAGGAAAGGTCATCGAGGAAACCAAGAAGCTCATCGATGCCGGCTTCATCAGGGAAGAGAAATATGCGGACTGGATCGTATGCATAGTCCCAGTGAAGAAGAAAAATGGGCAGATCCGAGTTTGTGTCGATTTCAGGGACCTCAACAAGGCATGTCCTAAAGACGACTTCCCGCTACCGGTTATGGAAATGATGGTCGATGACACCTCAAATTACGAACTGTTCACCTTTATGGATGGCTCGTCTGGGTATAATCAGATCAAAATGTCGCCTGAGGATGAGAAGCACACAGCATTCCGAACCCCGATCGGAATATACTGCTACAAGGTGATGCTGTTCGGACTGAAGAACGCAGGTGCTACGTACCAAAGGGAAATGACCAATATCTTTGATGACCAGATTCATAAAGTCGTCGAATGTTATGTTGATGATCTGGTCGTCAAGACTAAAACCAAGGCCGATCATATCCAAGATCTTAGGACCGTCCTCACCAGACTGAGGGAATACGATCTGAAGATGAATCCTATGAAATGCGCTTTTGGCGTGTCATCGGGAAAATTCCTGGGTTTTATAGTCCGGCATCGAGGGATCGAAGTTGACCCATCAAAGACAAAGGCCATCATGGAGATGCCCCCTCCGAAGAGTCTGACGCAGCTAAGATCTTTTCAAGGCAAGCTTGCTTATATACGGAGGTTTATCTCGAATTTATCGGGAAGATGTAGGCCCATCTCAAAGCTCGTGAAGAAAGGAGCTCTTTTTATCTGGTATGCCGAAAGTCAAGCAGCGTTCGAAAGCATCAAACAATACTTGTTGCACCCTCCAGTGCTGGCCGCTCCCATTCCAAATAAACCGCTGATTCTCTGCACTGCCGCGCTAGATGAGTCACTCGGTGCGTTCCTTGACCAGAATGACGAGGAGGGAAAAGAAAATGCCCTATACTACCTCAGTCGAACTCTAGTCGGGGCGGAACACAACTATTCCCCAATCGAAAAGCAATGCCTGGCTCTGATATTTGCTGTGAAGATGTTGAGGCACTATCTGCTCGCTCATCGGGTTATGCTGATCTCCAAGGTCAACCCGCTCAAACACTTGATGACCAGAGCAAGCCTAGCCGGCAGAATGGCAAGATGGGCTGTCATGCTACTTGAGTTTAACATAGTTTATACTCCTCAGAAAGCAGTGAAAGGGCAAGCTCTTGCAGAATTCCTTGCCGCTCATCCTATACCAGAAGGGTCGCCGCTAAATTGTGAGTTACCCGACGAACAAGTGCTGCACCTAGAGGAAGATGAGCCATATTGGGAGCTCTACTTCGATGGAGCCTCATCAATGAGGAGCTCCAGCAAATCAAGCGTCCCGTAGATAAAAGCAGGGATAGGAATGGTGTTCATCACGCCATCGATGGGAACCCTATGACGTTCTTTTGATCTCACTGAGCCTCGAACAAACAATGAAGCTGAGTATGAAGCTCTGATAGCTGGTTTGGAGCTCGCCATAGAAATGGAAATCCGTTGGCTACGGGTTTACGGTGACTCCCAGCTTGTCGTCAACCAAGTATGAGGCGATTATAAGATATACAAACCTGAGTTAGCTCGGTACAGAAGCCGAGTAGTGGAACTCATGAAACGGTTCACTCATATTGAGCTGATGAGAGTTCCTAGGGCGTTGAATGGAAAGGCTGACGTACTCGCTCGCTTAGCCAAGGAGCTGGCTGATCCTGACATGGACGAAATTCTGATCACAGTCAGGAGCCGGCAAATTCTACCCCCAGTCTCTCTACAAGAAGAGGAAAGTGCGGAACAGAAGAGCAGTTCTGTCGAAGAAGCTTCGATCATCCAAGACGAGCCCGATTGGAGAGAACCCTTCATAGAGTATTTCCGATACGACAAGCTGCCAGAAGAAAAATCTGCGAGGATTCAGCTGAAGAAAAGAGCTCTCCAATACGTATTTGTAAATGACACGTTGTACCGCAGGTCATATGATCAACTCTGGCTCAGGTGTCTGTCATTGGCCGAAACCCAAAAGGTCATGAAAGAAGTTCACTCAGGCGTCTACGGGGCTCACCAATCGGGCCCCAAGATGCGGCTTCAGATCAAACGGCTTGGATATTACTGGCCCGCCATGACACCGGATTGCGGAGAGCATGCAAAGAAATGTCATATCTGCCAAATTCACGGTGATTTCATTCACAAGTATCCCAATCCGTTGCATCCTACGGTGGCGTCGTGGCCCTTCGAAGTCTGGGGCACCGACATTGTTGGCCCTATCGATCCACCGTCGTCCAAAGGCCACCGGTTCATATTGGCAGCAACCGACTACTTCTCCAGATGGGCTGAAGCTGTCCCGTTAAAAGAAGTCAAGACAGAAGATATTCTGACGTTCTTCCAGCATAATATCCTATACCACTTCAGTACACCAAGAAGAATCATATCTGACAACGGGCCTTTTTTCAAGAGCTTCAAAGTCGCAAGGTTCGCTACTCAACATAAGATAGACTGGAGATATTCCTCCATCTATAATCCAAGAGCCAACGGGCTAGCTGAAGCCTTTAATAAGACTCTATGCAAGCTCCTGAGGAAAAATGCTTCAGCCAACAAGAGAGACTGGAATCTCAAACTTCACGAGGCGTTGTGGGTATATCGTACCACGCACCGTACTCCAACTCAGTCGACTCCGTACTCATTGCTCTTCGGAGTGGAGGTGGTCCTCCCCCTCGAAGTCGATGTTCCGAGCTTAAGGATGGCCATCCAGCACGAGTTGACGGAAGAGGAAAACGTACTCCTTCGGCTTGAAGAGCTCGACGCGCTCGAAGAAAAGAGGCTCGCGGTGCAACAAAATCTAGAGCTATACGGAGCCCAAATGTCACGGGCCTATAACAAGATGACCCGTCTCCGCGCTTTCAAGAAAGGTGAATTGGTGTTGGTCCTCAAAAGACCGATCATCCCCAATCAACATGCCAAGGGAAAATTCGAGCCAAACTGGGAAGGACCATACCTCATTGAGAAAGTGTTCGATGGAGGATCCTACCAACTAATAGGTGCCGAGAGAGAAAGGCCCATGCCACCCATCAATGGCCGATATCTCAAGAAATACTACACGTGAATGCTCCAAGTCGCAGGCGAATTGAGCACATCAGCCCTACGGTCTGGATCATACATCCTGCAAAACCGTATACAATCCACGGGCGTAAATGACCCCTATCTCTCCCAAATCCTGCCGGTGAGACTACTTTTAAAGTCCCACCAGCGGCAAAAAAAAGGGAAAAAAAAGAAAAAAAATGAAAAAAGAAAAAAAAGGCATGTCCACAAGCAAAACGGGTACGGATGAAAACCCGAAAGGGCTCCGTGAGTAAAAACAGTAGGATTACCGGCGAATTTGTGAAAACCTGAAAGGGCGCAAACTCGTGAAAAGAGATGAATACACTCGCAAAGTCCTCTTGACCTTGTGAGGAGAAAACCCCTGCGTGAGATCCTTACGACTCACAAAGGAGCAACACGCTTAGGAATCCCCACGATTCTTAAGGAGAAAATACACCTGCGAGATCCTCTCGACTCGTAGGGAGAAAATGCTTTTATGAGACCCTCACGGCTCATAAAATTGAAAAGCCTTAGGTGATAGGGACCCAAACCTGTCTCCTAAGCCATCGTTCCCCAACGGGTAACGGCAAATGATGAGTCGCTCCTGGCATTTTGCTTCAGTGTTAGCGGTGCTGATGCCGACCAAAAACCCAAATCCCAAGTGCTCCTAAGGCAAATGATGAGTTGCTCCTGGCATTATTCCAGTGCAGCAATGCTGATGCCAAATAAAATCCAAATCCCAAGTCCCCAAACGGCGAATGATGAGTCACTCCTGGTACCATATTCCAGTGTAGCGATGCAGACGCCAACCAAAATCCAATTTCTCAAAATTCTCCAGCCCTACGGCCAGTCCCCAAATTGACTGCCGTATACAATCCACGGGCTCAAATAATTCTCGTCATACCCATACCCCACCACAATCACCAGTTACGCGGCTGGTCTCTGCCTTTGGAATTATGCTCCATTGAGAAGACCCACTCATGTGTCCTCATGATACATGAGGAGAACAAACCTTTGTGAGATCCTTACGACTCATAAAGGAAAAACACACTTAGGAGTCCTCACGACTCCTAAGGAGAAAATAAACCTGCGGGGTCCTTACGACTCGTAGGGAGAAAATGCTTTTATGGGACCCTCACGGCCTATAAAATTGAAAAGCCTTAGGTGATAGGGACCTAAACCTGTCTCCTAAGCCATCGCTCCCCCAACAGGAATAGGCAAATGATGAATTGCTCCTGGCACGTGTGCTTCAGTGTTAGCAACGTTGATACCTACCCTAACCCCAAAATCCCAAACTCCAATCCAATAGACCCCTAAGTCTTTAAACTAGGAACAGATGACCCCTAAGTTGTTAAACTGGGAACAGATGACCCTTAAGTCGTTAAACTGGGAACGAGGGAAATCTCCTCATGGCAGATGATAATTCGCTCCTGGTACCATATTCCAGTGCAGCGATGCTGATGCCAAACCAAAACCAAAATCCCCAAATCCTATCATGACAAATGATGATTCGCTCCTGGTACCATATTCCAGCATAGCGATGCTGATGTCAACCCAAATCACATCAAGTCAAACAACCAATGACCTCCCTGGCAGAATCAAATTCCACCTCGGAAACAAGTTAACTTCATCCCTGACGCCGCAAGAAGCGGGGCAAGTCAAATCCAGAATCGACCGTCCACGTCGCTAAAATGCCAGCACCGACCGTCCACGTCGCTAAAATGGCAGCAACGACCGTCCAAGTCACAAAAAGGGCAGAACTGACCGTCCAAGTCGCAAAAAGGGCAGCACCGACCGTCCAAGTCGTTAAAATGGCAGCACCGACCGTCCACGTCGCTAAAATGGCAGCATCGACCGTCCAAGTCGCAAAAAGGGCAGTATCGACCGTCCACGTCGCTAAAATGGCAGCACCGACCGTCCACGTCGCTAAAATGGAAGCACCGACCGTCCACGTAGCAAAAAGGGCAGAACCGACCGTCCAAGTCGCAAAAAGGGCAGAACCGACCGTCCAAGTCGCAAAAAGGGCAGAACCGACCGTCCACGTCGCTAAAATGGCAGCATCGACCGTCCAAGTCGCAAAAAGGGCGGCATCGACCGTCCAAGTCGAAAAAAGGGCGGCATCGACCGTCCAAGTCGCAAAAAGGGCGGCACCGACCGTCCAAGTCGGAAAAAGGGCAGCACCGACCGTCCAAGTCGCAAAAAGGGCAGCATCGACCGTCCAAGTCGCTAAAAGGGCAGCATCGACCGTCCAATTCGCAAAAACGGCAGCATTGACCGTCCATGTCATAAAAAGGGCAGCGTATGATTCCTACAAAGCGGAAACCAGAGCACTCCGGGCCAGGGAAACGTCAATCACGGACACTCCGTCTCGGAGACATGTCAAGCAACGACCGTCCATGTCGTAAAAGGGCAGTGCCGGCTTCCCAAAAAGCGGGAACCAAATCAGGTCGCCTCCAACTAAAAGAAGATCCATCAATTTCATGCACACGACCCACATATGTGGTGTGCATTTATTGATGGGGGGCAATTTGTTGGGGTAAAAATTTACACCCCGGTTGACCAAGTCAAAATCAAAGTCAACCCAAAGCCAAGTGGGCCCATGCCCAGATCCAGTGGGCCCATGCCCGGGTCGAGCCCGAACATGAAGCGCCCGGCCTCCCCCCATGCCAAGATAAAAATTTTGTAATAAATAATTTTGTTGTATTTCTTTTATTTTATTTTATGCATAAATGTAAGAAAAATAGGCATAAAGCCAAATTTTTGTAAAGCCCATGGCTTATGTGCAAAAAGAAATGGCACATGAGCCATGTGATAGGCAAAATGCCATTTTGTGAAGCCCAAGGGGCTATGTGTAAAGTGTATAGCCTATAAAGGCAAGGATACTGAAAATATCCCAAGAACTTTTTTTTTCTCTCCAAAAAAATTTAGATCTGAGATCTTTTCTACTTCCTCAAGGTTCCAAAACCTTCTTCTTTCTTTTGAATTAAATCAAGAGTTTTACTCTTCATTTTATAAAACTAAATAGTTTTTCACCACAAAACCCATAAAGGGGAACTCAGATCTTCCATTAGATCTCAAAAAGAAGAGATTTTTAAAATCTCATATCTCTTGATTTTCAAGATCCAGCAACCAGAGGAGAAAGAAGAATAACCCCTTTCATCAACCCCAAAACATCTTAGGAGTTTAACTCCACTCTGATTTCTGGAGCTAAAAGCCTTTTTTCTCGCCGGCGCCCCATCGCTCAAGCGCCTACGTGCTGACACGTAGTGCGCTAGCGCTCGAGTGCTTAGCGTTCAAGCGCCAAGCGCCCACGTGCCGACACGTAGCGCGCCAGCGCTCGAGCGCCCAGCGCTCGAGCACCCAGCGCTCAAGCGCAAAGCGCCCACGTGCCGACACGTGGCGTGCTAGCGCTCGAGCGCCTGGCGCTCAAGCGCAAAGCGCCCACGTGCCGACACGTGGCGCTTTAGCGCTCCAGCGCCTAGCGCTCCAGCGCCCTGCGCTCAAGAGCAAAGCGCCCACGTGCCGCGCTCCAGCACCCTGCGCTCAAGCGCAAAGCGCCCACGTGGCATGCCTGCACTCCAGCGCCCCGCGCTCAAGCGCAAAGCGCCCACATACCGACACGTGGCGTGCTAGCGCCTAAGCGCACAGCACCTAAGCGCACAGCGCTCAAGGTGCTGACCCCATGCGTCCTTTGGGCGCTTTTTTTTCCTTTTTTTTATGTATGTATACATGTATATATATGTACAGATACACACACACTCCCAACACTGTCCCCTTCGAAAAAATTTTTGGGCCGGGACGCTGCCCCGCACCCCGCACCCCGCACCCCGCAAGGGGGCTGCTAGCCCCCTTGACCCCCAGCCCGCTATCCGGATAGCGGGACCCCCGTAAAAACTCTGCGTGGCTCCCGATATATCCAAACCCCCTCCAAAACAACACACACGTACACTGCACATTGAGTTCGCATGACCAGTTTAACCCGTCAATTGGAGGTTCCCTCGCTCCAAAGGCGAGGGGTAATTAACGGCAGCTTAGTCCGCGGCTGCCGGAGATTCGGATCCCCACAATCATTAAACTCCGGCCTACCCTAGGCAAAGGGAATCTGTAGTACGTCTGACAAGCGCGCGCGTATTCCCATCTCAATGGGGTGACGAAAAACACCCTACACTTGTTACTTAGATTTTATTACTAATTCCGACAATCCTGACTTGTTGTCTTGACGGACGTGACTTGTTATCTACATAAACAAGACCTGTACCTACTTGATCCTGTGTTGGCATTAGTTTCACATCTTAAATACCTGACTTGAACACATAATTTTGGGGGTAAGGGGAAATCAATAAAGGAAAATTAATAATAAAACCTGAATTGTAACTCAACAGTTCGTTACTTATACTGATCAGTCTTTATGGGCTCGGCCAGCCCCGGAATGATGCTGCTGACATCATTCTTCTGTGCATGTTACCTATTTACTGCTTAGTAGCTCGTCTCGAATTCAGGCCGAGAGTCTTGACCATGATCCCGGGCACGCACGAGATACTATTGAATTATATCGACGATTCCATTAAATTGATTTCAAATACTTGTAGAACAGATAACCTAGACGCGCAGACTTTAAGATACACATCGCATACATACAGCTCACTATTTGTATTTGTGTTATTTATTTATATTATGGTTTAATTATATCATTGTATCCTGGTCATTACTGTTATTTTGATATTATGACGCACTGATGTCTGGGTTTTACATGGCTCGGTTCCTCTACCTTTATCGCAGGCTGATCCAGAGTACTTTAGCAATCAAGCCGAGCAATGAGGAGTTGAACGTGTATTTAGAGATGTTTAGTTTAGTCTATTTCCGCAGTTTTATTTTTTTGATGTGAGCCTATATTAAGACATGTTTCAGATGTTGTTTATTGGAGCTTGATTCATTTCCGCTTATGCATTTTACTTATTTTATTTACTGTGGCAAATGGACATGTACTAGATAGATTATATATTTTATTGTTCTTGATATCCTATAGACAGCCGTAATATGATTGTGGAGGGACGATTCCTAGCCACAGGTAGCATGGTTGACTCTGTCACGTGCTGTGTTTACGTATTTTGGGAAGCGGGGCGTGATAATATACAAATGGGCAACATAACGGCGATGAAGAGTTCATAAGTCTAATATTGAAAAGGGGTTAAGATAGGTCATTACCCTAATCTTAAGATTCCAAGATTTTTTTAAGGCAATGATGTGAAAGCTAAATGTTGAAGTGCCCGTTCGTCGCAATTAAAAGATTATAATAATATAGGTGCGAGCATGAGTCTATCCATATTAAAATTATCATACAAGTGTGCAAAAAAGGTCAGATTATAGCATAAAAGAAGAATGACGGGAACGAGAGGGAAAGAGGCGGAATCCTACATTTGAACGTGTTTGAACGAGACGGATTGATAATCGTCAAGTCGTACTGTAACGCGAGCCTCTCTCTCCTCGAATTTTTGTTGATCGTTTTATTGGAACCGTTACGAAGGCATCGAAGAGATGAAGAAGCCGATATTTTTTTTTCAGAATTTTGTGAAGAGTAGAATGAAAGAAAAAGCCAAAAGAAGTCGAGCAATTTATAGGGTTTAAAACCCTAGCCCGAGCCGGCAATTTGGCCGACCACGAACTGGAGATCGTACAACGCTTCCACCCGCGCTCGCCCTGGCCGTCCGATCTCATGATCGACCGGTCCGTGATTACGCATGTGGCCGCAAGCCACCAACGTGGTTGCATGCGCTTGCGTGTGCAAGCACGTGAGGTCCACTCGCCAGCGCATGCTGGCGCCAACGAGAGACGGGGCGGGCCTGTTGGGCCAAGTCTTATGGGCTTGCTTTGAAAGACCCGGTTCTATAATTTTTTTCTTTTCTTCTCTTTTTGAAATTTCATTTAAAACCTGTTTTTAAATTCAATTTTTCTTTCTAAAATTTAATTAAAAATACTTTTAATTATCGGAAAATTATGAAAAATATCTCGAAAAATTCTAAATAAATATTTTATCATTTTCAACCACTTTCTTCTCAAGATAATTCTTTTTCTTCAAAGTTCCCTATTCTAAATAAATCTTAGGAAATACTAAAAATAGTATTTAAATTCTTTTTTCTTTCTCCCAAAAATTATATTAATCATTTATAAACTCAGAGCAACCTTTTTTCAAACTTTTCTATCAAAACAACTTAGAAAATAATTAATGACTCCAAATAATTATAAAAAGCTACAGTAAAATAATTAATGACTCCAAATAATTATTCAGTATATGAAAATTACAGTCATTACAATCTACCTTTCTTAAAACAATTTCGTTCTCGAAATTACAATGGAGGTTATAAGGACGGGGTTACACAAAAAAATAAGGGTATTGTTGTCTCAAAATAAATTCTTTAAAACAATTTCTCAAAAATAATTCTCTTTTATAAAACCAAGAGAACGTAAATGAATTTAACAAAATTCTATTTTTTTTAAAAAAAAACACGGTCGTTACAATTTACCCTCCTTAAAAATTTCGTCCTTGAAATTTTTAAAAAGGAGGATGTTGTAACGGGGCAATAAAAGGTAAGGATAACGCGGTTGTAATTCATCTTCGCGCTCTATCGGTTGATATGAAGGGATATGATCAGAAGTCACAAGGTTTGAAAAGCAGGACAAGGTCACTAGGAAAAGTTCTAAGCTAACGGGCATGGTACTGTTCAGTCAAAAATATCGCACTTTTGATATAACATTTTTCTTACTTTTGATAAATATTTAAGGGTGTTCATTATAAATATGAACCATATGAGGGTTTACCTGTAAAATATCTATTGTCATATGTTTATATATTATAATTAATATTATGAAGGAAAATATATGCATATAATATTTATATAATATTTTGGTAATTAAAATATGCATATCATATAAAATATTCTAATCAAGATTCTTAAAATATAATATCATACAAATGGTTAAGATAATATCTCAAGATATAACAAATATTACTAATATTATAAATTGAGATATTGTGTAGATTTGGCTCAGGTCTAGAGATTGGGATATCCGAGATGTCTGGAATATTCAATCTACCGATGAAGTTAAATAAAATCGTAAAATCAATAATGGCAAAGCCTTAGAGTAAGATTTCCAAATTCCAGACATCGAAGAGATCTACAAATGTCAACACCAGAGAGCACAAAATATCCCAAGACCTGATCTCACTAGATCGCGGCGGAAGGGCGGCAAAATAGGGGTTTGGCGGTGGATTCGCGGCACTTTGGTGGCCGTAGGATGTGAGATTTCAGTATCATGATCACAACAGCAAATCCTAACATATGGGATCTAGGGTTTCGGGTTTTGGGACTATTTAAAGGACCGAGAGCCTCACTTGGAAAATTATCAAACCGAAGAGATCACGAAGTCCAAGTCGACTCACGCATCCAGGTTGATCAATCAGCTGTACATCTACCTCTTTCAAGGTAGATCGAGAAGCAAACTAGGGTTTTCTATTCCACTTTCTAAAGGAACAAAAAGTGTAATTGATCAACTTGATTAATAAAAGTAGTTGTTTTTATTCTTATCACATTTATTTTCTATATTTACATTATGATCTCTGTCCGTTCTTCTTCTATCTCCATCATGCACGAGTAATTCTCCACTTGTTAGGGTTCGTAGAATTAGGATAAATCAATGGAAGATAAAAAATTTCTTAACTCCTTTTACATCTTATGAAGTTTATAAAAATTAGCAAAAGAATTGTTAACATGCTAATCGGGTGCACTATCAATTTATTGATGGCCTTGACCGCGATTTGAGATTAGATTAACAGTTATTTTGTTAAGGGCTGGACATGAATAGAGATCAATGAAGAGACAATGGTCAATAGTGTGGAAACCCTAGTTTCTTCCAAGAACCCTAATTCTTATTCATCACTATCTATCTAGTATTAAATCTATCAAAAGATAAAAATGAGTCATCTTTAATTAATCATCCATGACTACTAAATCCGATGAACCTTACAAGCCCTCTTCTTTATATATATTCTACATCCGTGTTTAATATAGATCTAGAATCTATTTTCTATTCTTCGTCTTTTTAATCAACTCGTCTAAAACAAGATTAAAAGATTCGACGTTTTCCCGAGAACGACCCGTACTTATCTCGGCTAGCTACACGTGACACCGTTATTGATTGCGGTTACTACAAACACTTCTTTTTCACACATCAATCAAATGGCGCCGTTGCCGGGGATACGTGCGTAATATTTTTTATCTTGCTATTCGTGTTGAATTCTTATTCGATCCATATCATAAAATAAAACAAAACAACAAATTGTGTATTTAACGATTATTGTGCGAATTTTGCAAGGAGGTCTGGTGTCACTGGTTTAAGGAAACAGTGATTCAGAGACATCAAGAAAATTCCAGAGGAGCAAAGAAGGCACTGTAGAAAAAATTGACAAAAGGACCCTCCATTGCGCGGCGGGACTGCGGCAACAAGGCACTTTTGGCGGCGGAACCACGGCGGGGTTGAAGACTTGTACCCCCAAAGTTCTCTGGTATATTCCTCATATCCTTCTCTCTTCTCTGAAAACCAATAAAATATTTTTCTGCAGTATTCTTTGCAAAATATCTCCGCTCAAAAATCTTTTGCGTGTTTTGTAATTTGTTTATTTGTGCATATTTTAAACCGGACTTTAAGGGACAAGACCAAAATTCAGATTAGGTGGGGATTTAATCACCCTTCTTAGGCCCCACAAATCACAAAACGAGCATCCGCTTCACTCTACATTAATTAAAAAATATCTAAACCAAGACTCTAAGGTCCGTCGCGCTCAATTAGGACAGAGAAAGGTCATGGGTAATCTATCGCTTATCTGCATTTCTTTTATGGTGTCTAGGCAAGTGTGACTAAAGCAAGTGGTTACTTAATTAGGCCCGCTATTTTCGGTGATTCGTATAGTGGATACCTCCAACTTACCTAGCCACAAGAGTGATAAAAAGGTGGTAGAGGATTGATCCTACGACTTGTCCTTTGGAAGTCTAGGAGCAGTCTAGTGACTTCACCTAGGTGACCTTAGTTCTAGGGTTTTTGGTGCATTTTTGTGTGATTTGTCTCACGTATGACACTTTTTAAAACAAACCTTTTTTAAATCGTACACACGCTGCCGCGTGCGCTAAACCCGCTTAGTGCATGCTCGGCTGGACACGGAATTCTAGTGCTTGTCTTGTCCGCGTTTCTGCTATCGACTCCGAACTCGGTGCTTCTTCATCTTCTTTTTCCCCTCCACCCACATCTACCGTAATGGACAATTCTCCATCAGATTTCAATAACACCACTCTACCACCACCCGTCGGTGCGCAGAATCCACCGCTCATCTCTCTCCAAAAGAGATGCTATCCTATACGCGGTCCCCTTCTTACCTGTCTATCCCTTCCACCAGCTAATGGGGATAATTTTGAAATTAAACCCCACTGCATCAACCTGTAGCCTAAATTTCATGGGCTTGAGTCTTGATTGAAAGAGTTTTAGTTACCGCAATCAAGACGGTGTCGCTTTGCAGCTAGCCGGTTGAGCACGGGTCGATCCACAGGGAGACAGAGTGTTTTACATTCTTATCGTTACGAGTTAATGCGCGTGGACAGAAAGTTCTTTATCTACCCTAAGTGTTACATGAAAAGTAAATGCTTGTTAGGATAAGATAGGATAGTGTAAGTTAATGGATTCCGTATTCAAGTCCTTTGAGCCGAGTCTTGACCAATTGAAGCTAGAGCAATCGGCAATAACGTGGATTAGGGTGCTTAAGCATGGTATTCGTAGAATCCGGCTTATTGACCCTTGTCCATCCGTTCTTGTCTCTTGCTTTCGCCTCCGGCCAATCCGAACGCAACCGGTCGTGGTTAGGAATCACCGTTATCTTGGTAGGATAGGGTGCCTAACGAAGTGCTTGCGTAAGGTTTCGGTGGAGTTTCAAATGGAAAATACGGGAAAAGGATATGAGAAACGAAACCTTAACTTACAATATCCTTCTCTTTTCCTAACAACAATATTCACAACATCCCAAAAAAAGAGAGAACAAAAGAGAAGATAAACAAAGAAAAGAACAAAATTTTAAGAATGTAAATGACTTGGTAATAAATTGCAAGTAATAAAAGACAAGAATGAAAATGCAAGTAAGTAAAAAGAGCAAGTAAGAAATACTAAGAACCATTAGAACACAAGACAAGACATAGGTTCAATAACCTAATCTTAAACTTGCAAGCTCAATCAAGAGGTTGCAAGATCAAGAAGAGGCAAAGAACTCATGGTGAATGAAGACATAAAAGAGAACTTTATTAAACTTGAAGAATGATACAACCCTTGAAATCAATAACCAAGCTTTAAACTTGCAACCTCAATCAAGAGGTTGCAAGATCAAGAGAAGATTAAGAACTCAAGGGGAAGCTATGTACGAGAACTAAAGAAACAAAAAGAGTTACAAAATGTATGGCAAAACTTGGACAAAGTGAGACCCTTGAACCCTTGTCCACTGTCTGCTATATATAGGCACAAAAGAAAAGAAAATAAACAATAAAAATAAGGCTACGTGGCAGCAAGGAGAGGCCCACAGAAATATGGAAGCATTTAGGAGCAGGGGGGCCGGCGAGCTCGGTTTGGGTGAGCATGTGCTCGGGTCAAATCCGAGCATATGGGCTCGTATTTGCAGTGTGGTCTTGTGTTGTCCCCAGTATCACATTGGTGCTGTTTGATTTCTCAAATTAGGCTTAGTTTACACCCAGTTTTTGGAGGGACACAAGTAGATATGAATCGCATCAATACTTTATTGCATTAAATGCACATCACACCATGCCACTTGCTCTAGCCATCATGCCATGGCTGCCCCCTAGGTCCATGGTCCAAGCCCTAAGAGTTAGTGTGTACACATGTTATGTGTTGGACCAAAATGTTGTGCACACACTATTTTCAAAATAACTCTTGGGATATCGGTCGGTTTCCAGTTCTGGCTGCAGTGTCGGCTCACAAATGATATATCCGTGATTCTGGATGTATTTCTAGTATTTTATCACGGACACCTGTAATCTGTATTACTGAGAAAACACCGGTTAATAGTACCGATATATACAAAAAATAGATAATGAATGAGCGGTATTAAAATGCAATATTCTGGTCTGAACAAATACCCCCAAACTTATCTTTTGCTCGTCCCGAGCAAAACAAAATCCTAGCCTCACTTTCGCAGGGAACGCGATTGCACTGAGCACATGCAACAAGCTGTTAAACCTTTAGGTGTCCCTAGTATAAGGAGTGTTGTCTCCTGAGGGTTTTCAGCGGATACTACCCACAAAATCCTATCAAGCTAGTTTCATAAGTTAGCATCGATTCTACTCCTACAGTATAGTATCTACGTTAGAAATTCTATCATCCTCAGTTAGAAATATCCAACCCTTATGTTTCACACCTCCTATCTATTTAACCTTAGATTCTATACGTCCCAAAAAAGTTTAGAAAGATGTTGGTATCTCCTGAGTTTTCCTTCTAAAGTGCGGTCTTAAATCAGGGATTTTTATCAACTTTACGGAAAACACAAGTCTTATTCTTTATTTCTATTTTTCCTCCAAATATCGATTGTATACCCCTACGTGTGTGTATATTTGCAATCCTATACTCAAGAATTCAATTCAAGCTATAGCATCCTTGCCCTAATACCTAATACTACTTCTGTTCATTAATGATGGACGGATTTGCTTACACACCTTTCATGAGACTATTAATACTTCTTGAGACACTAACAGCCGATTACTGAATGTGTGAGCTTAAAGCGTAAATAGCAATTTTCAGGTCTTGACTTTATTTCTTTTTTCTTTTTCTTTATTTTTTCTTTTTCAAGACCGGATATATTTTTCAATAATGCTCTTTTGGTGTTTAGCTTTAATTACCGATTTTTCTTTCATACTAGGCTTTCAGGCAAGAGTATTTCTAGGTATCCTCTACTATCCCGAGTTTCAAGGTGCGTGAATGTGCAGTTTGTAGGGTATATACTTTCTAAATTTGGACTCAAGAATAGAAACTATTTTTCAGACTTATCTTTCTGTAAAGTTTCAATACTTTCCCTTCATCTCGATTTAACTAAAGAACTGAACTCAAGATTACCTATTTCTCAAAAAAAACTGTAAGGACGTATATTTACCAAAATTAAACAAAAAGAGGGTTATTTTTAGGGTTTTCAATTCCTAGGTCTAGGATTTAGTTATCTTTAACGTATCAACTAAACTTTCGGAATAAAAATCTAAGTTACCCTATTAGCTAACTTGACGACAAAGATTTTATATTTTTGGAAAAATTTTGATTTTTATGGGTTTTGTAAATAAGAATGAAAATGCAGAATATACAAATGAATGTGAAGGAAGAAAGCTTACTGAGCACACCCCCAAACTTAAACTTGACAGTTCCCTCACTGTCAGGCTATACCAAGAGGGTCAAAATTTCCGGCACTCCCAAAAACAAATTATATACAAAACAAAAAGGAAAACCAAAAATATATACACAAAAAGGGTTCCCCCAAACTTAAGTAAAACAGTGTTTCCACTGTTAAGCGTTGAAGTTCAGGATTAGGGGGGAAAGAACATTATTAATCTATACAATGCCCTACACAGGCCAAAAGTGAGCACCAACCATTCAAAAATTCTATCTCTGTAGTATGCTGGTTAGTGAAAGAATGCAGAGAGGAAAGAAATGGAGAATACGCGACACCGTATGGAGATAGAAGTGGTATACGGTCTCGGTATATGAGAAGAAGAATGGCGGAAGGGAAAAAGAAATGGAGTACGAACTTGAGGGCGAAAATGGAGTGAATATATTAGCACAATTTGTGATGACCGATGTGTAAGAAGCGTTTGTGCTAATCTATTAACCTGTCGAGAAATGGGGTCAAATCCCTCAAGATTCGTGAGAAAACATGGATACGCCAAACCTGGTAAACCAGACATAAGAAATGAAATTGATACAGTATCTTGCAAGGTCGGAACGATGGAAAGGATGGAGGGAAGTGGTTGAGGAAGTTTATCGGTTAAAGGTTCCAAAGGGTGTACACAGTCAATGAAGGGGATAGAATGAATTGGAAAATCTGACTCATCAAGCAAAACTGGTTCATCCTCAAAAATATCCTCAAAATTTTCCTCAAAATTCAGCACATCCATGCATTTATTCTCAAAATTCAGACGCATATGGAGTTCGGGAAAAACATTTAATGACTCGGGATGATGGATTGGAGAGAAAAACTCATCCAAAGCAGCGGGTTCATCATCCAAAATATTCCCAGCGTCAATATCATCAATCAACTGAAAATCAATTTTCTCAGACACCTCATCAAAAGCATGGATTTCAATCAATTCTGGTTCTAAGATGAGTTGTAGAGGTCAAAAGGTTGGGAATTGGTTTCACTTGGAAGGGTCCCTTCAAAATCGGGTAAATCAAACACTACAAAGTCGCACAACTCATTAAGCATTCTATCTTCAATTGATAATTCATTTGGGACACTCGATAGACATTCAAAACCGGAGTTGTGGGATTCAATTTGGAATGGGTAGGTTTGATTTGGAAGGGTGTACAGCTCACTCTCTCCACTCAAATTCTCAGCCTGTCCTTCCGCCTCTTCATACATTGGAAAATGTGGAGCTTGTTAAAAACTAGCTCCCGGATCACTAGGTTGTATGAGGGCGGCCATGGACACATTCAAATCCATCATATGTTGACATGATGCTACCCTAAAATCTTCCAACGACTGTTCCAGACTAGACATGGGTTGTGACGGGGTTTCAGTAAAAGATTGGAAGTTGTTTGGATACTGGAAAACCCCAAAAGGCTGTTCAGAAGCAATGTCTATGGAAGGTGCAAAAGTTGGGTAGGATGGATAGAAATTGAATGGTTAGACAGGGGTAGGATCAACATATGGATAAGAAGGTGAATGGAATTGTTGATCCAAAGAATTCGCAGTGGTGAAAGGAGTGAAAGATCGGTTACGAGATTGTTCAATACGTTCAGCAAGAGACATAGGTCTTGGAGTTACAACTGGACTCTTAAAAGGGGTATCAACGTAAGAAGGTGGAGTAGGTTGAAATAGTTGATGCAAAGTGGATTGCGGAGCCCAGTTGTTCGTCCTAGACGCGTCTATCCGATCTTTCAAAGAGATTTTGGGCATGGATGGATCGTTCGAAGTTCGGCTAAAACAAGAACCGTAGGAAGCAATGTCTGGTTGTGGGTACCAAAGTACGGCAAGAGTTTTACGAGGTGGGGTACCCATGATATAAAGAGAGAAAGAAAGAAAGGAAGAGAAAAGGAGGGGGAAAAGAATGTGATTTTTTTTATTGTTTTTTAGTTAGTTATTAACAAAAGAATGAAATATACACAAAAAGAATCTGGACAAAAAACAATCACGATACAAAAATACCACACACCTAATCGTTCTAGGGTTCACCTAGGTCAACTAGACATGCTCAAGAACTTGATTGGCGAAGTAAAACTATGTCGAGAAACAAGCTCAAGATATACTGATCACGAGGCCAGGTAAGTGCAGAGATAAGGGGAGGTTTTCCGACGCTTTCGCGAAGGTCCCTAATTAAATAACCCTTTTTCTTTTGGCGATTTCGCCGTTAAAACTTTTCTAGACACCCCGTAAACAATATACCGTTAAGCGGTGTTCTAAACACAGTTAAGTTCTCCTAGTGAGCGTGAAGTCCTTAAGGCTTAAAGTCTAATTTCTTTTAAAAATTTGTGCGGGTATACGTTATGCACAGTTTCGTGATTTGTGGACCACGGAAAAGGTGATGAAATTCTTTACCGTATGTTGTGGGGTTCGCTTGCCTTTAAGTCCGTATTAATGTATGCAATGCGCAAATCAAAAATTTTGTTCAAAGAATCAAACAATCGTTTTTTACGTTAAGCACGACACTGCAACAAATACGGGTTAGTCAATTTTGGCGTTTGGTAGCGAACTTGCAAAGATTCCTGCAAAGATATTATATTGGATGCGTCGGATTTGAGAAGAAGGTGTTTATAAAGTACGTACCGTTAAGTTTTTGGGTTAGGAAACCCCCGTTGAATCAAATCCGGTAAGCTTAAAAAGTTCGCTTGCGCGGGTCAAACTACCCGGATCTTTGGCACTGTACTTCGTAATCATCTTGGCCTTGAATGTATACATTGCTTCCCCACGATCGCAGTTCACAAATCCGAAAAAATCTATAAATGTCGGAAAAACGGATATTAGTGCGAAAAAGCGATACGAATGCCCAAATACCTGCACACTAAAAATTATAAAAAACAAACAACAAAATTGGGACAAAAATAAAACATTGGAGCACAGAGGAAAGTATTGGAGCAAATGGAGGCAACTTGGCCGGCGACGCCGGAAAAATTAGGGTTCTCGCCGGATTTCCTATAGAGAATGGACTCCAATCTTCTTCTGGTGTCACAATGTTCTACTAGTATCACACTGGTATTGTTTGGTTTTTTAGTTCAGATCCAGAGTGTTAGCAGGTATGAAATCCAGAGAGCAAAATGAGTTAAGAATGTTAGTTTTTGTTTGGTTTTTTTAAATTTTGAAATTATTAGTTGATTTTGAAAGTAGGGTTAGTTGTATAGATGAGATGTACAATGATTAACCCGGAATAACAAGAAGTAAAGCGTTACCGTCTCCCCGGCAACGACGCCATTTGGTTGAAAGAGTTTTAGTTACCGCAATCAAGACGGTGTCGCTTTGCAGCTAGCCGGTTGAGCACGGGTCGATCCACAGGGAGACGGAGCGTTTTACGTTCTTGTCATTACGAGTTAATGCGCGTGGGCGGAAAGTTCTTTATCTACCCTAAGTGTTATATGCAAAGTAAACGCTTGTTAGGATAAGATAGGATAGTGTAAGTTAATGGATTCCGTATTCAAGTCTTTTGAGCCGAGTCTTGACCAATTGAAGCTAGAGCAATCGGCAACAACGTGGATTAGGGTACTTAAGCACGGTATTCGTAGAATCCGGCTTATTGACCCTTGTCCGTCCGTTCTTGTCTCTTGCTTTCGCCTCCGGCCAATCCGAACGCAACCGATCGCGGTTAGGAATCACCGTTACCTTGGTAGGGTAGGGTGCTTAACGGAGCGCTTGCGTAAGGTTTGGGCGGAGTTTCAAATGGAAAATACGGGAAAAAGATATGAGAAACGAAACCTTAACTACAATATCCTTCTCTTTTCCTAACAACAATATTCACAACATCTCACAATAACAAACCAAAAAAAGAGAGAACAAAAGAGAAGATAAACAAAGAAAAGAACAGCATTATAAGAATGTAAATGACTTGGAAATAAATTGCAATAAAAGACAAGAATGAAAATGCAAGTACGTAAAAAGAGCAAGTAAGAAATACTAAGAACCATTAGAACACAAGACAAGACATGGGTTCAATAACCTAATCTTAAACTTGCAAGCTCAATCAAGAGGTTGCAAGATCAAGAAGAGGCAAAGAACTCATAGTGAATGAAGACATAAAAGAGAACTTTATTAAACTTGAAGAATGATACAACCCTTGAAATCAATAACCAACCCTTAAACTTGCAACCTCAATCAAGAGGTTGCAAGATCAAGAGAAGATTAAGAACTCAAGGGGAAGCTATGTATAAGAACTAAAGAAACAAAAAGAGTTACAAAATGTATGGCAAAACTTGGACAAAGTGAGACCCTTGAACCCTTGTCCACTGCCTGCTATATATAGGCACAAAAGAAAAGAAAATAAACAATAAAAATAGGGCTACGTGGCAGCATGGAGGGGCCTACAGAAATATGGAAGCATTTGGGAGCAGAGGGGCCGGCGAGCTCGGTTTGGGTGAGCATGTGCTCGGGTCAAATCCGAGCACATGGGCTTGTATTTGCAGTGTGGTCTTGTGTTGTCCCCAGTATCACATTGGTGCTGTTTGATTTCTCAAATTAGGCTTGGTTTGCACCCAGGTTTTGGAGGGAAACAAGTAGATATGAATCACATCAACACTTTATTGCATTAAATGCACATCACACCATGCCACTTGCTCTAGCCATCATGTCAAGGCTGCCCCCTAGGTCCATGGTCCAAACCCCAAGAGTTAGTGTGTACACATGTTATGTGTTGGACCAAAATGTTGTGCACACACTATTTGCAAAATAACTCTTGGGAAATCGGTCGGTTTTCAGTTCTGGCTGCAGTGTCGGCTCATAAATGATATATCCGTGATTCTGGATGTATTTCTAGTATTTTGTCACGGACACCTGTAATCTATATTACTGAGCAAACACCGGTTAATAGTACCGATATATACAAAAAAATAGATAATGAATGAGCGGTATTAAAATGCAATATTCTGGTCTGAACAAATCTGAAGACGCATACGTTTTTATCACCAAATTTGAAAATGTATGCGCAATGATGGGCACTTCACAACTTTCAGTGGATGATATGAGATTGCGTCTTCTCCCTTTTATTTTGTGCGATTTAGCATAAAAATAGCTTTATAACACTGCTGCACACTTTATTTCCAGTTGGAATGAATTCGTTATAGCATTCCTTAAGAAATTTTACCCCAATCATAAGACCGCCTGTGTTCGGAGCGAGATCAACCAGTTTACCCAGCTTCCCAACGAACCATTTTGGAAATGCTTTGAACGGTTTAAAGATCTGCTTGTCCAATGTCCTCATCACGGAATAAATAAATGGGATCTGTGCCGAATTATATATGAGGGTGTTAATCCAGCGACAAAGCAGATACTTGAAACCATTTGTCAATGCCATTTTATGTCCAAAGACGATGGTGAAGCTTGGCAGTTTCTTGAAGATCTCGCTGAACAAACTTTGCTGTGGGAAAGCGTTAGACCATCATCATTTAGGGGAGGTATCCATCAGCTCGATGTTTCCATCGCAGTAAAAGCCGAAATGACAGCAATGCAAAAGAAATTCGACGCTATAGAGAATAAATTCTCATCAGCCTCCCTAAACGAGGTTACGTTTCCTAAAACCGTGTGTGGTTGCTGTTCCGACCCATTACATCTGATGGATGAATGTCCTTTGAATTCTCCATTTCAAGGTCACGAACACACTAATGCTGCTTTTCAGCAACGACCTAGAAACGACCCTTATTCATCCACATACAATCAGGGATGGAGGAATCATCCTAATTTTATTTTGAACCAAAACCAAACTCAAAATCAAAACCAGTTCCCAAGAAATTATCAAAAACCTCCTCCATAGCAACAGCAACCACCACCACAGAGTCAACACCCCTTTCAATCATAACCTTTTTAAAATCCGGCCAACAATTCTACACTTTATAATAATTATTTCCAAACGGCCGGTACCGAAAACTCATCTACACTCGAACGAAGCTTGGAAATGTTTATTAAACATTCCATGCAAACGACGGCTGAATTAAAGTCTTCTATCTAAACATTAACGCAGAACATCACCTCCCATAGTAAAAGTATAAAATCGATAGAAGTACAACTTGCACAAATAAATACCGCGATGAGTGGGAGAGAAAAAGGAAAACTTCCATCTCAACCTCTACCGAATCCTGGCCACTCACAAAGTCATAATGTGAGTACTGTTACCAAGTTGAGATCGGGAAGAGTGTTGAACAATCAAATCGGTGAACAGGTTGATGATGAGGAATCAATTGAAACCCCGGCTTCCATTTCTTGCCCTAATTCGTCTAGTCTCCCACCTTCTTCCGAGCCTATTATCCATTTTCCACTAGGTTCGAACCCTTCGCCCACTTCCTCGAGTCAACCTAAAACAATCCCAACTCCAATTCTGGGATCGATTCCATCCCCACAAACTTCTCCACAAATGTTGGACCCAAAACTTATTGATAAAGCTCCTTTTCCAAATAGGTTGAGGGCCAACAAACCTAACGCACAAATGGAGAAGATTGTGGAAATGTTTAAGCAAGTTAACATAAATATTCCTCTTCTAGATGCTATTCAACAAGTTCCGTCTTATGCAACAATTCTTAGGGATTTGTGCACTAGGAAGAGAAAAACTCAAGTGCCGAAAAAGGTATTCTTGACGAGTAACGTGAGCACAGCTTTTACCCAACAATTGCCTAAAAAACGTAAGGACCCAGATTGTCCTGCAATATCTATAACTATTGGGGGTAAAAGCATCAATCGTGCTTTACTTGAACTAAGTGCTAGTGTTAACTTGCTTCCATATTCTGTCTATGAGCAGCTAGGTATATGAGAGTTGAAACATGCCCACTGCACTCTCCAGATGGCAGAACGATCTATCACCCAACCTAGGGGTGAGCTAGACGACGTGCTAATCAAAGTTGTGAAATTTATATTCCCTATGAACTTTATTGTTTTATATACACAGCCTGTGGCGAACACATGGACCAAATCCCGGTGATACTAGGTCGGCTTTTTCTAGCAACTTCCAACGCTGTAATTAATTGTCGTAACAATTCTATGAACTTATCTTTCGAGAAGATGACAAATGAGCTTAATATTTATAAGTTAGGAAGTCAACCATCTGAACCTTCTGCTCATCTAATCGATGTTTATTCTATCAACGAGATAGCTTCCGACAGCTGCGAAGTTGAAGAACTTTGCTATAATGATATCGACGACATGAGTGCGACATTGTTTGATCTAGCAAACTATTATAGTGAGGATACCTTCGACGAGTCCACCCCCGAGTTTGAATTCTTTGACTCGTCGCAAAAGTCAGTAGCGCTTTCCGAGTCAATATCCTACGCAAGTTATGAACCTCTTAGGGAGTCCGAATATCATTCCCTTACCCCACCTTCTATCATCTCTCCACCGACACTAGATCTCAAACCGCTACCTTCTCATCTTAAATATGCATATTTAGGTGAGAATGAGTCTTTAATCGTAATCATATCCGTTTCTCTAGCTTTAGAGCAAGAGAACGCTCTTTGGCGGTATTGAGATCAAATTGGAAACCTTTTGGTTGAACAATGGCGGACATCAAAGGGATTAGTCATTTGATTGTTGAACATTATATACATTTGATGGATGAAGCCAAAACAGCCCGAGACCCACAAAGACGGTTAAATCCCGTTATGAAGGAGGCTATAAAGAAAGAAATTGTCAAGTGCCTAGATAGTGGTATAATTTATCCAATATCTGATAGCCAATGGGTAAGTCCTATTCATGTGGTCCCTAAAAATTCTGGCATCATGGCCATAACTAATGAGGCTAATGAGTTGATACAAACACGTACCCAAACTGAGTGGTGCGTATGTATTGATTATAGGAAACTCAATGCAGCAACGAGAAAAGATCACTTCTCTCTACCTTTCATTGACCAGATGTTGGAACGATTAGCTGGACATGAATACTTTTTCTTCTTGGACGGATACTCTGGCTATAACCAGATCCCCATCGCCGAAAAGGATCAAGATAAGACAACATTAACTTGTACTTTCGGTACTTTTGCTTATAGACGCATGCCCTTTGGGTTATGCAACGCTCCCGCTACATTTCAGCGGTGTATGATGGGGATATTCTTAGACATGGTCGAGAATTTTCTGAAGATATTTATGGAAGATTTCTCCATATTTGGGGACTCCTTTGAGGAATGCCTACGTCATCTTGACACGGTTCTTACCCGCTGTAGGGATAAGAACTTAATTTTGAATTGGGAAAAATATCATTTCATGGTCCAAGAAGGTATTGTCCTTGGACATGTCATTTCATGAAAAGGTATTGAGGTAGACAGAGCTAAAATTGATGTCATCTATAACCTTCCTCCTCCCAAATGCGTCAAAAATATACGATCCTTCCTTAGTCATGCATGATTTTATAGTAGATTCATTAAGGACTTTAGCAAAATTGCTAGACCCTTAACTCTGCTTTTGGACAAGGATACAACATTTCACATCGATTCGGATTGCGAGGCTTCTTTTGAATCAATTAAAAGTTATCTCACTACAGCCCCCGTTCTATCATATCCGGATTAGAACCACCCGTTTGAGCTTATGTTTGATGCATCAGATTTTTCTATTGGTGCAGTCTTAGGACAGCACATTAATAAGATGCCACATGTAATTTGTTATGCAAGTAGGACCTTGAACAATGCCCATACTAATTACACAACTACCGAGAAAGAACTCTTGGCAGTTGTATTTGCATTAGAAAAATTCAGGCCCTACTTGATTGGTTCGCCAATAGTGGTTTACACCGATCACTCCGCCCTACGACACCTTTTATTAAAGAAGGATGCTAAGGCCAGGCTAATACGTTGGATCCTGTTGTTATAAGAATTTGATCTTGTCATACGAGACAAGAGTGGATGTGAAAACGTAGTAGCCGACCATCTTTCGCGCATCAATTCTTCACCAACGTTGACCTTCCCAATAAACGATTCCTTCCCTGATGAATAGCTCTTGACCGTATCTTGCGAAGCTTGGTTCGTGGATATTGTGAATTATCTAGCGACGAGACTTATTCCCAACGATTGGTCGAAACAAAACAATCTTCGATTTCTATCCCAAGTAAAACACTTTTACTGGGATGAACCTTATTTATTTAAGTATTGTCCTGATCAAATCATTCGCAGATGTGTCCCTAACAATGGATTTAAGAGTGCATTGTCTTTTTTTCATGATCATGCATGTGGCAGTCACTTCGGTCTACGTAAAACGACGGAGAAAGCTTTGCAATGTGGATTTTATTGGCCAACATTATTTAAAGATGCATATGATCATTGCAAAACTTGACCACGGTGCCAACACATGGGTAGGATTTCACGAAGAAATGAGATGCCGCTCCAACCTATCTTGGTTGTGGAGATATTCGAAGTTTGGGGTATTGATTTTATGGGACATTTTTCCAACTCTTTTAGGAATTTATATATCTTCTTAGCGATTGATTATATCTCAAAATGGGTAGAAGCAATACCGTGTCGCACTAATGACAACAAGGTTGTTATTAAGTTCCTTAAAGAAAATATCTTTTCGCGATTCGGACACTCTCGCGCTATAATTAGTGACAACGGGACGCATTTCTGTAATCAGTCTTTCGAGGCTTTGATGCGGAAATATTCAATCAACCACAAACTTTCTATGCCCTATCATCCCCAAACGAACGGGAAAGCTGAGATTTCCAATAGACAGATTAAACAAATTCTGGAGAAGACGGTTTCTAAGAACCGTAAAGATTGGTCAACCAAATTGACGGATACCCTTTGGGCATTTCGTATCGCTTATAAGACCGATCTTGGTATATCTCCATACCGACTTGTGTTTGGGAAGGCTTGCCACCTTCCTTTCGAGATCGAACATAAACCTATGTGGGCTATTAAAGATCTTAACTTAGATTTTGATCAACCCAGCAGCTATCGGAAGCTGCAATTAAATGAGCTAAGAGAACTCCGCAATGAAGCCTACGATAATGCGGTTATAATAAAGAACCGGACTAAAGTGTTCCATGATAAAAACCTTTTTATAAAACCTTCATACCGGGACAACAAGTCCTTCTTTACGATTCCCGTCTCCATCTTCATCCGGATAAGCTAAAATCTTGTTGGAAGGGACCTTTTGTGGTGCGGTATATATATCCGCATGGGGCAGTAGAAGTTGAAAATAGTAAAAACGGTTCAATTTTTAAAGTAAATAGGCATAGATTAAAACCGTATTTTTCTGCTGACCCAGCGAAAGAGCTCCTGCTTTTACAGAAGCCGCTTTATCATAACTAAATTTTCTTCGCCTCATCTCCATATTTCGGTAACATTATCTCATCTTAAGAATGGGGGTGAGTGAAAAAGGACTTAACTGAATATCCGTGCGTACCAAAGTATAAGTTTGGGGATAGTTTTCATTTAACTATTATGTTACCCCTATTATTTTCTCTCTCCAAGTCTACAGGTCTATACATTCGAAGAACAACATCAGTGAGGACACTGCTGAAAGCAAGTTTGGGGGGAAGTTTGTATTTACTGAATTATCTTTTGGCAATAGGCACTAAATTTTTTTCTTTTTTTGATAATGAAAGATAGAAAGTGAAAAAAATTACATATGAAAAATAGGAATAGTTTGAGAAAAGCAAGAAAGTTAGATATTTTCTTAAACGAATCTAGTAATAAGTAGTTGTGAGCCGTTGTCCCAAGGGTTAGTAAGATAAAGGAAATTACTAATCTGAGGATAAAAATAAGTCTGAAAAATAGTCCATATTCTTGAGGCCAAACATTTAAACGTTGATACCCTACTATATACACTATCACACATCTTGAAACTTGGGATAATAGAGGATACCTTGAAATGCTCTTGTCTAAAAGCCTTAGTATGAAAGAAAAAAAATATAAGTGGTGAAGAAATAAATAAACACTGGTTTTGTAATTGCTTAAGGCAACAAAAAAAATACAACGAGGGTGCTTTATCACCTGGTGCTTTAGACCAACTGGTTTGAGGGCCACTGATAAGCCTTAGGTGTTGCAAAACGAGGAATTACACCTAAATAAGCAAGCACATTTGATAATCGATCGGTTAGTACCTCAAGAAGTATTAACAATCGCATGAAGGAAGTGTGAACAATTTCTTCTAAAATATTCACCGACTAAAAAGTACTAAGGAAGATGGATAAGAGTATGATAGTTTGAATTGAATTCTCTAAGTGTATGGATGTCTTTTACACACACGTAGGGGTATATGATCGATGTTTGGATAAAAGGTAGGAAGGAAGACTGAATACGATATTTTATTGAGGGATGATGTGATTTCTAACATCTTTTCATGACCATTAAGATAGGGGTCATGGCAACTGAAAAGCTAGTGTAGTTGGAAACTCTTATTTTCAAGTTCTTTTTTTTATAGCTCTTATCTTTGTATATAACTTTCACCATCTTTCTTTTATTATGGGATTTTGTGGGTGTAATCCGCTGAAAACCCTCAGGAGACAACACTCCTCCTACTAGGAACACCTAGAGGTTTAACGGCTTGTTGCAAGTGCTAAGTGCAATCGTGTAAAATATGATACATATGAGGGTTTATCTATAAAATATCTATTGTCATATGTTTATATATTATAATTAACATTATGAAGGAAAATATATGCATATAATATTTATATAATATTTTGGTAATTAAAATATGCATATCATATCAAATATTCTAATCAAGATTCTTAAAATATAATATCATACAGATGGTTAGGATAATATCTCAAGATATAACAAATATTACTAATATTATAAATTGAGATATTGTGCAGATTTGTCTCAGGTTTGGAGATCGGGATATCCGAGATGTCGGGAATATTCAACTTACCGATGAAGTTAAATAAAATCGCAAAATCAATAACGGCAAAGATTTAGAGTAAGATTTCCAAAATCCAGATATCGAAGATATCTAAAAATGTCAACACCAGAGAACACAAAAAATCCCAAGACCTGATCTCACTAAACCGCGGCGGAAGGGCGGCAAAATAGGGGGTTTGGCGGCGAATCCGCGGCGCTACGGTGGCCGTAGGACGTGATATTTTAGGATCATGATCACAACAGTAAATCCTAACACATGAGATCTAGAGTTTCTGGTTTTGGGACTATTTAATGGACCGAGAGCCTCACTTGGAAAATTATCAAACCGAAAAGACCACGAAGTCTAAGTCGAATTACGTATCCAGGTTGATCAATCAGCTGTTCATCTACTTCCTTCAAGATAGATCGAGAAGCAAAATATGATTTTGTATTCCACTTTCTAAAGGAACAAAAAGTGTAATTGATCAACTTGATTAATAAAGGTAGTTGTTTTATTATTGTCGCATTTATTTTCTATATTTACATTATGATCTCTATCCTTTCTTCTTCTATCTCCATCATGCACGAGTAATTCTTCACTTGTTAGGGTTCGTAGGATTAGGGTAGATCAATGGAAGATGAAAAATTTCTTAACTCCTTTTACGTCTTATGAAGTTTATAAACTTTAGCAAAAGAATTGTTAACATCTTAGTCGGGTGCGCTATCAATTTATTGATTGTCTTGTCCGCAATTTGATTAATAGTTATTTTGTTAAGGGCTAGACATGAATAGAGATCAATGAAGGGACAAGGATCAATAGTGTGGAAACCCTAGTTTCCAAGAACCCTGATTCTCATTCATCACTATCTGTCTAGTATTAAATCTATCAAAAGATAAAATGAGTCATCTTTAATTAATCATGCATGACTACTAAATCTGATGAACCTTACAAGCCCTCTTCTTTATATATATTCTATATCCGTGTTTAACATAGATCTAGAATCTATTTCTATTCTTCCTCTTTTTAATCAACTCGTCTAAAGCAAGATTAAAAGATTCGACGTTTCCCTGAGGACGACCCGTACCCATCTCGGCTAGCTACACGTGACACAGTTATTGATTGCGGTTACTACAAACACTTCTTTTTAACACATCAATCAGGTACCATAGGTGCATGTAGAAAACGTTTTAAGAAGGCAGGTAAAAAAGAATAACAGACTGGAATTTTAGGAACTAGAATGTTACTAGAGCGTTCTACGGGTGACAAAGTGAAACCCTGACGCTTGGGCATGCTCTTCTGTGTTTGATGGGATACTCGCCACTGATGGGGTTAAAGTGGTTCTCGCTGTGATGCTCTATAGACTGTCGGTCTAAATGCTGGAGTAGCCATTGGTTCACGTCGAGGAAAACCGCTTGCCCTGTCCTCCGACGACCCATATATCAAATAGAGACCATTGAGCATACAACGGTCCTTTTTGAGATGCCACGACTTACTGCAGTAGTTGCTGATGACCGAGGAAGCATTAGAAAAGGACTCATCATGTCTCCTTAGATGGAAAACACTGGCCGACCTTGAGGATACTCCCTGAAATCTCACTGCCCGGTATCTTATTCCCGATCGGCTGAGCCTTTTACTTTATTCGTCTTTCCAAGTCCTCGAAATTACCGGCAGCATCGAGGACTTCGTCATATATGCGGAAGGATAAAGTGGACATTGATGACTAGATTTTCAAGTTCAAACTCTGTGGAACCGTTTAGCACGTAGCTCTGGAGTAGCCACAAGGTATGGTGCAAAACGGCTCAGCATTACAAACTCGGCGGTATGCTCATCAGCTGTTCTTTCCCACATAGATACCTGTTGGAGATGGACAAACCTCCTTATATCTCAAGATATGCCACCGCTGGGAAGAACTAAGTGTCAAAACATTCTTTAAAAGTCTTCCAGCAAATCGGTTTCACCAGCCGACCTTCCTCGGCCTGCCACCAGAATCTGGAGCTCACAGTTAACAAAAGCTTTGTAATGTCCACCCATGCTTCAACCGGAACTTGAGCTACAGCGAGGCCGTCGATGGTGCCCTGGATTTACTCTTCAGCTTCAAGTGGTGCCTTTTTATTGGTGAAAGACTTGGGGCGCAACGATCGTAACTGCTTGACCGCGACCAACCCTTGATTGTTTGGGACTAAAGCTCGCTCAATGAGAGCGGTCTGTTGCTCACGACTCTTGAGCAATTCCTTATGTAGGGTGGCGGTTTGTTGCTGCTGATTCTCGAGCAGTCCTTGCATCATTTGGATTAACGCTGCTTGATTACCATCACCGTTCATGTTTCTACGGCTGTTCCGGTTTCCGTTGTGTCCAGCCATCGCTTTCAAGAGAAACAAGGAAGGATCAAATTGGATTCAAAACATATTCAAAAGGAAAAGTAGACGTTGAGATGGGAAGTAGGTTCTATAAATAGAAAACGAGTAAGTATCAAGGATGGATTCAAGGGATGAGATTCAAGGGGCATAATAAATATTAGTTAATGTCTTGACTTTGTATACGAGACCTGCATGGGCCACCACTAAAATTTGTCATGCCCTACTTCCCAAGATACAAGAGCGGAGATGCGACAGGGTATATCTCCCCGATACAGTTACGCGAAGCGTTAATACTGCAGGAGTATACAAAAACAAGTAAAAGAAAAGCATCTTTATTTCATTAACCAATATTTATTACAAACGATAACTCTAAGGTTTATTATATCATTAATGCAAGCCTTAAACAGGTGGGCGAAATTAAAGGAAACAAAGAAACAAAAGTCATAATCGTAATTCGAGAGTTAAGCGTAGCCTTCCTCCATAGGTTCGACTTCAGCCAAGCCTTCTTTCAGTCCTAACAGACATTTCGGGAGAAAGGAAGAAAGAAAAAGAAATCTCCGTCAGCGAGATAAACTCGAGTAGGATTCTCAAGGGGGTTATGTGCAATAAAGTGGAATGTGTATATGAACTAGCATTACAATGTGCAGGTAAAAGGGTAAATAAAACTAGTGTCCCAAGTATATGAGTTAAAAAGTAGGTAAAGTGATAACAAATAATTATATTCAGTATTTTATCTTGTTTTAGTTTGGTTTCGTAAAGGTACAAGCATTTCGAGAGTATTCCATTTTAACAGCCGATGGAACAACGACACATAGTCATTAAACATGATCATTAAACACGGTCCATGAACACTGTCATTATACACGATCATTGAACATGATAAGAGAACACTTGAGACACATTGTACGACCTTACTATCCAAGCTACCCGTCCCCATGTAAATATGCGATCTAATTTATGTGATCAACTATCAGCTAGCACATGGAACCAACAAGACATAGAAAACACGTTCTCTTTCCAAATCGGGTAATTCCTCATTCACCCCATATCTAGCGTCCATGCGCTCACACATTACCACTCAAGTAAAACAAGTTATGACAGTTCAAGACAACTTTGGTTATGAAAGTCACATCAAGTGTAAAAGAGTTTTACAAAGTATAGTCAAAGAGGAAGGTATAAGGTATTTTACTGCAAGATATGGAATTTGAGAAAGTCGGGATATTTTAAAGTAGAAAGGGTTTCATAAAAGTTTCAGGGTATTTTAGTAAAATACAGTACTAGAATAGTTTGAGGTATTTAAGTGAAACACGGGATTCTGGAACTTGAGGATAATTTAGTGCAAATACAGGTTTTCGAAACTTCAAGGCATTTTAGTACAAATATGGGTTTTGGAAACTTTAGGGTATTTATTTTAAAGTACGGGATTTATAAAGCTTAAGGTATTTAAACAAAAATACGAGATTTAGAAACCATGGGGTTAAATTATATTCACCGAGAAAATTAGGGTATTTAAGCGTCAAAAGTTATTTGGAATTTCGACAGCATTTCGACTTAGAAAGGCATTTTTATCAATATACAAATGGGCAGCATAATTGTGTGGCAGAGTTTACGAGTCTAATATTCAAAAGGGGTTGGGATAGTGTAACGACCCTAAAATTGCTATACCTTCATGTATCATTTTTTAATAAAATATTGTAATTATTTATTTTTGGTATATTTTGTTTTCTAGTAAATATATTATTTTATCACTTCATCTACTTTGTCCATTCTATAATTTTTCAAAACTAAAAACTTAAGCCTAGACAATTCCATTTGATTTCTTTCTTTTCTTTATCAAAGCCACTTTCTTTTCAATCTATGGCATATATTTAATTCTTATTAAATATATGCATGAACAACCTTGTAGTTCATTGGATAAGTTCTTTCATTGTTATTCCATAGGTCACATATTCAAATCCATATTCTTGTAATTATTATCATTTTTCTCATGAGACCCTTCATTTTCTTTAACTCCCAAATGAATGGTCACCCTTTCAATTTCTTTTACCTCTCAAAATAAATCCATCATATATTAGAATTATAGTGAATATCAAATGTTCTCTCCCTCTCCTTCGTTTTCTTTAAAACCTCCATTTCTTCTTTTTCATTTTTCATACAAAAAATTGAGGAAAGATAAACCCTAAATAAAATCTAGGCACCTTCATTCTTAGAGCTATCATAATTCCGGCATTTTTAGAGTAATTCCTTTCGCTAGGATTCGAGACGAAGCGAATCGAGTATCGTTACCGCTTACAACTTTGTCGTCAAAATAAATCGCTTTCCACCAAATCGAATCGATGAGCCGGTTGCTATATCGACTTACACATCCTGTAAGTCCCTTCTCTCTCCTTCGTTTCTAGTTTTCTCCTTCATGGACCCATCACCTTGCCTTGTCGTAGTCCCTAATTAAATATATATTTATATATGTATTTCATTAAATATAGTTGTACATGTAGCAGTTAGTTGTATGTTCTTTTCATATTTTTGTGTTGAAGGTTATGTCCTGTTTATGTTAATTTATTGATTTATGTAAACTATTAATATTAGCATATTACAAATATATTCCACTGCTATTCCATAGATCACATGTTCGAAACCCTAGTTCTCGTAATTATTTAATAAAAAACCATAGTTTTTTCATTCTCAAATACGACCTTAAAATACCTTTATCGTTAATATAATTTTTTGAAATTAATTTCCAGTTCTGGAAATTCTTGGAACATTAGGAAAAAATAATAGAATTCCAAATTTACAAAATTTCATATCAAACCGAATAACGGTTAGGAGTGACGTAGTTTTTTATTCACTGTTTTTAAAACCAGAAAACTGCCATTAAGGGTCTTCTTCAAGAGATCATAACTCTGTAATTGTTGATCCAACTTAATTGTTTTCAGATATTTTGAATATCTACATCGAAAGATATGGATTTTCTTAGTTGTAAGTTGTTACTAAAAACCAACGTAAAATATAGAAAACTATGTTATAATATCAAGCGACGAATCTGGACAGAATCTGTCCTGATTCGCACACTGTTTTTAAATAGAACATAACTCGAACTCTCGATGTCCGTCGTGACAAAATTTAGATGTGTAGATACAAAATTGATAGAGCTATAATTTCCTATATATTAGATTACTTAGAAACACATGGAACAACCCGATATAGGGTTTGCAATATAATATATAGTTGATGTCATGAAATCTGAATTTTTGTTTTAAACGCTGATATTAAAATGATCATAATTAGAGCTTCAGAAATCCAAATTATGCGAGTCTTAGTGTTTTGGATAAGTACATCAAAAAACCTATAATTTTCTAATAATTTTCTTATCCAGAAACCTGATGGAAATTGACCCAAACTATATTTTAAAAATGTGTGACAATAATGAACAGATTCTTATCTATTTTGCGTGACGATACAAAAAAATATATATCTCCTAAACCAGTTTTCGTACTTAGGCAAGACTGGAACTTACGTATGCATAACACTTAAGGCTATGTTTTCGTTTATATTCTTATTTCAATTGACTTGATTAACTAGTCATACATATCATATATTTATAACATTGTTTTTTAGCGTTACTTGTATATTTATCTCATACCACGTTCTGTGATTACTTATTTATTTTTATCTATATGACTTATGATTAAACCATTACATGCTAAAATTGAATTAATCTTGAACTTGAACAATTAACTTGACTCGACCCAGGATTGCAACTGACATGACTCGCATTTTACTTGACTTACTCGACTTCATTCTTCACATTTTGCAATTTATGGTTTCGATCAAAACATTTTATAATTAACAAATCAAATCAACTAAGTCGATATATCAGTTATAATCTATTATACTCGGGGTGTTTGGGATAGTTTCATGTGTGAATCCAACGGAACTTCAGGAGCCCTGTATTGACCTACTCGAATTCTATTTACTCGAATCTCAGTTGGGTCAACTCCTCCACAGCTTGGAGTTCCGATACTAACACATGAAATGGCCCATGTTTCCTTGCTCCAAGGGCTCCACTCTTAATCTCGTGAATACTTCTACAGTTGCGTTGACATTCACACTTGGAACTTAACGTTAATATAGTGACCATATATAGACCTATAGAACATATACTCGTGTTCACTTCTACACACTTTTACTCGTCATTTACAATACTTCATTTTATTCTATACCTGTCACTTTTCACATTTACCTTACCTTTAGGATTTATCGAAAGTTTGTTTGATGACATACATTCCACCCACCTTTGTTTTCTTGGAATGTTCGTTAGATACTGTTAAGACGGAGGAAGTGGACGCCATGGAGGAGGATTACGACCAGATCACTGCTGAAACTTATCTTAGCTTATTTTTTATTTCAGTTTATGTATGCTACCAGTTTAGGTATTTCTGTTCTTGTATTTTCTTTTTAGTTGAACTCATGTATTGTAAATGTTTCAAGTTTGATTGTAAATAAAAAAGTTTGTTGAAAAATTTTCCGTCTCCATTTATTCTTGCATTGTGTATATTCGCTTCACTACTCTTAGCATATTTATTTAGAGAATGATCTTCTCTGAATAAATATATCATGGGCTTGCTACGTCACCGTTTCTGTCTACTAGGAAGTGGGGCTTGACAGTTTTTTTTGGTGGCTCATGCAGGTCAGTTATGCATAAAGTATTAAGCAAAATAACCATATGATTAATGAATTCAACAACTTTAAATTCCTTACATTTCATATCTTTTTGAATCCATCTTGATTTCACTTTCGACCCTCTTGAATATAACCTCTCAACTTTTAAATCCTTAATTGTTGTCCACCCTTTCTTTTTGGCCTATTAGCTCATCTAATTTGAACATCGATCGACGGAGTGTGAAGACAATGCCATTCTTAGCTTTTCCCATATTTGTTACAATGTGCTCCTTGGAAGAATTTCGCGGACGAAATTCTTTTAAGGACGGTAGATTGTAACGACTGTATTCTTGAATTCTATCTCGTTGAATCTTATCTTGTTTTCCCTGATAATTTTGTCTCGACGTAACATGAAACTGCGAACCCTTGATTTTCATTTGATCTTATTTTTCTTGATTATTTTCTTAAATCTTATCCGATTGACTCTAATAGTAGGATTTGGGTGATTTAGATGGAGTTACGTGATTGTAATTATGTACCGCGGTATGATTACAATGCGGTACTCTGTATAAGTAAGTTAGAGTCCTACTCTTGATTCATTTTTACTTGACTTAATTACACTGTCCTATCTTATTTCCCTCTTTATTCAATTTCTTTCAAATCCATCTTGAACCTTAAATCGAACAACCGTGTTATTTTTATCTTGTCCAGTATCGACACAAATTTTCTTGTAACTTCCTTATTTCTTTCAATTCATAATTAGTTTTATTTGTTTGAATCTGTTAACCAATTTCTTCACGCGTTCCTAAACGATATTTGTTAACTTAGGTACTATCCAAGCAGTTCTTGTTCGGCTTTCGAAATTTTCAAAAACGTTCCTTATTTACGCCTTCTTATCGATAAGAGTACAGATTGATGGACGGGGCGAAGAAACGCGACTGCATTCTCGAATCCCATCTCTTTGTTTCCCTAATGATTATGTCTCGACGCGACGGAAATGGAGGTAAAATCTTTTATCACCATCTCGATCTTCCTTATTTCTCTCTTGTTTTCTTGTTCGGTTGCATCATTCTACCTAAGTAATTTTGAGGACGAAATTATTTTTAAGGAGGGTAGAATTTAACGACCCTAAAATTGTTATACCATCGCATATCATTTCTTTAATAAAATATTGTAATTATTTATTTTTGGTATATTTTGTTTTCTAGTAAATATATTATTTTATCACTTCATCTACTTTATCCAATCTATAATTTTGCAAAGTCCAAAACCCAAGTCAAGACGATTCCATTTGATTTCTTTCTTTTATTTTTCTAAGCCACTTTCTTTTCAAGTTACGACATATATTTAATTCTTGTTAAATATATGCATGAACAACCTTGTAGCTCATTAGTTAAGTTCTTGCATTGTTATTTCATAGGTCACATGTTCAAATCTCCATTTCTCCAATTATTTTTTCATTTTTTAAACGCTTTCATGAGACCCTTCATTTTCTTTAACTCCCAAATGAATGGTCGCCTTTCCAATTTCTTTTGTCACGCCCCGCTTCTCGGTTTACGGGCAAGGGGACGCGACGAGGTCCGCTACGTATTTACTCAGAAGTAAATACGCTAAGCGTAACTAAGCAATATAAAGTAAAAATGTACACAAGAGACATGAATATAAATGAACATCAACTTTTATTTATTTAACAATTCTTTACAAGTACAACTGGAAATGTAAATACAGGAATAGAAAGCAATGCCTAAACAATGGTATAACTGAAATGAAAATTATATACAAGTGCCTACAGCTCTGGGTTGATAGCAAACTGCTCCAAGTGCTCCTGGCTGGTCTCGAACTCTTCAGAGTCGGGTCTTTCTGACAATATTCTAAAGAAAGAAGAGAAATAGGAATATCATCAGCGAACAATCACTCGGTAAGTCCCAAAGAAAGAAGGAGAAAAATATACAGAGAATAGAATAGGTGAAGTAGATATGTTATATTTGTTATACTAACGTGTTGTTGTAGCTTGGTACAGAATATGCCAGTGTATACGAGAGGAGTTCAACTTACACCGTGGACTTTGGTAACCCGTAGTATAAGGCTCCGTCGATAATACCACGGAACAATGGCATGGATGTAATTACGTTTTTTAGTGACCACCTCGTGCCATCTTTAACATGTTCCATACCAGTCTACCCCTTTATAAACCCCGTAATGTTTTTATAATTGATTGTATTGATTGTACTGATTGTATTGTATTGTCTTGTAGTAAATGGAAGACTTGCCGAAACCATGATATCAGTAAACGGAATGGATATAAATGGATAGTCGTGTAAACAGAGTATATCCATGGTTTAGTTCAAGTCATGTTCATGTTGATATGGATTGTATGAATGGATTCATGTTGTATTGTAATTATACTTGAATTGGATTCAAGTCAGATCGATTTCATATTAGATTGAGATTCTGTCTGAGTCAGACACTTTAAAAGAAATTGAAGTTCTGAATTAATTTTGATGTTATCAGTAACTGCTGCACATGAACGGCAGGATTTGTGTCTTTTTCCAAGACAATTACCGTGTCGATAACACCGTTATTAGGTTGTCTACCTTAGATAGGAAATCGCCCATATTCTCGGCTCCCTGAGGCTCAAGAGAACCGGTCCCGCTTTAACCTATGTTTACTAGGCTCCTTATTGTAAATTAATATAACTTAGGGGGTTTTATGAAAAATAGTTTTGATATATTTTCAAAATACACCTCAAGTATATAATTATCGTCTTTAGGGTTTTCATAATTGTAATTTTTTTATAAAGTGAAATATTCTAGTGGATATAACCTAGTTTTCAATGTATATAGTATTTAGTGTAATCTTAGAATGGTATTGAATTGTAAAGATAGTTTCATAAAATTTATGATTCCTTTGATTTAGAAACATGGAATATATATAATATATTTAAAATAGATATTTTGATAATATATATATATATATAATAAAAATAATTTTATTTATTTTATAGAAATCTCATTTTCTTAAAAATTGCATTAAAAAATTTCATTGAGATCGAATGCTCCTTGTGGAGATCTGCATCTCGCTCTACTAGACCCAAGGATGTGTGATAACCTATACCATTCCGATCGGGGTTCCCCAAAATAGGTTGTAGAGGCGTATTTGCAAGGAATTAAATAACACACTTTTTAAAGAAAACGATTTTTGAATGTTCATGGTATTTAAATGTAAACTCGTATTTTCCCATAAACTAATGTCCCAAGAGTTATCGTGCTATATCAAAAATGTGTGTTGTGATGAGCTAGGTCATTACCTCGTGAGTTTTCTAAAGGTAATACAAGAGAATTATGTTGAATTGTGTTGAAAATAAAGTATATGGTATTTAACCGTAAAAATGCAATAAAAGATGCATAATAGATTCTTTTAAGATGAAACTTATTCTAATGTGTTTGTTAATGATTACTAAACACTCTATTAAAAATTTGTAGGTTTTTTATTAAGGAAAAATTAGAATTTTAAAGAAAAGAGAATCGGAAGTCGGAATAACTCTGCTTCCGACGAGTTTTGAAAAAGAGAAGTTTTAAAATAGCAAAAGAGGAGGGTAGAGGGGACTTACAGATTGAAAAACAAGATAAGAGAGAGGGGAAACTATCGGAATCGCCGGGGCATCATTTCGTCGCCGGATTCTTCCCGAAACTTCGCCAGAACTTCGACATTTGCCAACTCCACTTGTACAACTTTGGACTTGGAAATTTTAGACAGTTTTGGTATGGGATTTCTGAATGAGGAGGGGTGAAATGTAGTGTGGTATTTATAGGGAAAATTAAAGTTTAGGGTAATGAATAATGGAATTAAAATGTGCATTAAAAATAAATTAGAGAGAGGAATTATCACACTCTGGATATTTTCAGAGTAAACAAACAACATGGGGGTAGTAGGGTAGGCGAAGGGGTGCTAGGGTGAAATTTTGGGAGCTTTTGCAACGGGGGGGAGGGGGCGGTGCCGGTCCTATTGCCAATCTCGCCGGCCATCTTTGGCTTGGTTGGGTCTTGGATTCTTGCCACGTGTCCTAGTTGTCTCATATATCTCAGTGCACATGTTTGATTTTGTTGTGACTTTTCATTTTACGTGTAGTGGACGTGCAAAGTGTTGGGCTTCTAAAATTCTAAAAGAAAATATAATAAAAATAATATTGGGCTGAGGGGATTTGAACATAGGGGCTATGTCACTGCAGTGCAAGGCTTTACTAATGAGCTATAAGTGCTTTCTTGCTGTTTAAAAGCAAATTAAATTTATAACTTGTGCTCAGGCTTAGGTACTTTTTTCTGTATTTTTGAAGGAAAAAAATATGTACAAAAAGTTTAAGCTTGTTACATCTTTTTAACTCTCAAAATAAATCCATCATAAATTAGAATTATGATGAACACCATATGTTCTCTCCCTGTCCTTCATTTTCTTCAAATCCTACTCATAATTCTTTCCCTTTATTATGTGCATTGCATCATTATTTGTTTTCCTCTTCTTCTTTTTCTTTTTTCATACAAAAAAAAATCAGAAAAGATAAAACCTAAATAAAATCTAGCCACCTTCATTCTTAGATCTATTATAATTCCGGCGTTTCTGGAGTACTTATGTTCGCTAGGATTCGAGACGAGGCAAATTGAGTATTGTTACCGCTCATAACTTTGTCGTCGAAATAAATCGCTTTCCACCAAATCGAATCGGTGAGCCGGTTGCTATATCGACTCGCACATCCTGTAAGTCCCTTCTCTCTCATTCATTTCTAGTTTTCTCCTTATTGGACCCATCACCTTGTCTTGTCGTAGTCCCTAATTAAATATATATTTATATATGTATTTCATTAAATATAGTTGTACATTTAATAATTAGTTGTACGTTCTTTTCATATTTTTGTGTTGAAGTTTATTTCGTGTTCATATTAATTTATTGATTTGTGTAAACTATTGATATTAGTATATTATTCGTATATTCTATAGCTATTCCATAGATCACATGTTCGAAATCCCAGATCTCGTAATTAATAAGTAAAAAACCATAGTTTTGTCATTCTCAAATATGACCTTAAAAATACCTTTATCGTTAAAATAATTTTTAGAAATTAATTTCCACTTCTGGAAATTATTGAAAAATTAGGATAAAATAATATATAAGATTCAAAATATACAGTAAAAATTTCATATCAAACCGAATAACGGTTTAGGAGTTACGTAGTTTTTTATTTACTGTTTTTAAGACCAGAAAACTGTCATTAAGGGTTTTCTTCAAGAGACCATAACTCTATAATCGTTGATCTAAATTAATCTTTCTCATATATTTTGAATATCTACATCGAATGATATGGATTTTCTTAGTTTTAAGTTTTTACTGAAAACCGATGTAAAATATAGAAAACTGCGTTACAATATTAAGTGACGAGTCTGGACAGAATATGTCCTGATTCGCACACTGTTTTTAAATAGAACATAACTCGAACTCCCGATATCCGTTCATGAAAAAATTTAGATGTGTAGATGTAAAATTGATAGAGCTTTAATTTCCTATATATTAGATTACTTATAAATGCATGAAACAACCTAATACAGGCTTTGCAACATAACATATAGTTGCTGTCCAGAAATCTGAATTTCTATTTTAAACGCTAATTTTAAAATAATCATAACTAGAACTTCAGAAATCTAAATGTCATGCCCCGCTTCCCAATAGAAGGAAGCGGAGACATGGCAGGCCCGCAACGTATTTACTAAGAAATAAATACGTTAAGCGTAATCAAGCAATATATATAAAATGCACAAGAATGAGAAGAGATATAAAATAAACAACAATTTTTATTAACATTCATCTTTACAATACAACTGCTTTAAAAAAGAAAGATACAATGATATAAAGCAATGGCTAAACAGTGGCATACAAACTGAAATAAGTACAAGATGAGCTAGAAGTCCGGCTGGACAGTGAACTGGTCTAAGTCCTCCTGGCTCGGCTCGATCTCCTGAGAGTCCGGTCCTCCTGACGAACATTCTAAAGAAAGAAATAGACAGGAATGTCGTCAGCGAACTATCGCTCGGTAAGTTCCAAAAGAAAGAATGAAATAGAACAAGCAATGAAAATTGAAACTGGTAAGTTGTATAGGTATATGTTTGTTATTCTAATGTAGTTGTTTGTAGCTTGGTACAGAAGGTATTTATGTATACGAGAGGAGTCCATCTTACCCCGTGAACTATGGTAACAAGTAGTACAAGGCCACGTCAAAACCCACGGGACAACGGCACGAGAGTTCATGTAGGTGTCTTTTAGTGACCATCTCGTGCCACGTTAATACGTTCCGTACCAATCTACCCCGTTAACCCTGCGTAATGTATTGTATTGATTATAGTTACAAGTTCATGGCATTTAAATGAAAAAGGTTAAATTGTGATAGTTTTACAAAAAATTCTTGGATAAAATTTATTCTAGACATGAGTATTAAGCTTATAAGTGAAGTGGTACAAATTTTTTGATCAAATGGTAAAGGAAAATGGAGTTATATTCTTTTTAAAAAGGAATATCGGTAATAACTCCACTTTTTACCGATTTTGATAAAAATAAATTCAAGAAATAGAAAGGAAGATTGGAAGGGACTTACGATTTAGGAGGCTTAAAGAAAGGTGTAGGAAGAGGGGGTTATCATGGTGGCATCGCGGGGTCGGGGCAATTGCTTCGATTCTTCGCCGGAAATTGACCGCTTGCTAACTCCACTTGCACTTAGAAATTTTTTGAGAGTTTGAGTTAGGATTTTCAGAATGATGAAGGGCTAAGGCATGGGGTAGTATTTATAGGGTAGAATTAGGGTTTTGGAATTAAAATTGTGAATTAAAATGCATTAAAAAGGTGATAAATTGGGAATTGAAGGGGCTCTGTTTGATTCCAGGGCAATCTAACAGTGCAGAGGAGTTAGGGGTAGGGGAAAGGTTTTGTGTGCAAAGCACGGGGCACTTTAGCCTCGGTCCACCTGTCGGTACCGGCCCCTTTTGCATTTCGGTCGGCCGATTGTGGGCTTTGGGTCGTTGGATTTTGTAACAACCCCAATTTTCTTGTACAACTTTCTGTACAAAATTTTTCAAAAAATACAGAAAGGGGTACTTTTGCCTGAGCACAAATTATATATTTGTTTTGCTAATTAATAGAAAGAAGGAGCTTGTGGCTCATTGGTTATACCTTGCACTGCTGAACCAAGCCACCAGAGTTCAAATCCTATACTCACATTATTTTTAATATTGTTTTATTTTGAGTTTTTAGAATACCAAGAGTTTACACGTGCATATCTCACAAAAAACCCCACTATACCATGAAAAGTAACAGTACCAGAGGCCTAATGAACCAACGAGGAGTGCTCCGACCACTTGACTCGGCCGGACTCGGCTGAATCGACCGGCCGACTCGGCCCGCCACCGTCGGCCGGACTCGGCCGGACCGCCGAGTCATCAACATGGAAGATGTGTCTTTTGGCCTCCCCTATACACCTGCACACTTTAAAACTTTAGACCAGTAACAGAGACTGTTTAATACCCTATTTACTCTATTTTTATTACATTTAAATACAATTTATCATATTTTTTCATTTTAACTTTTCATCTATCCAACCATAGCCTAACCCTATAAATACAACCCCTAAATACTACCCCCTCACCCTAAAATTCTGAGTAAACTCTCAAGAAATTCCTAGAAACCCTAGTGTGCATTTGAAGTGAACAAAGAGGCGAAGCTACAACAATTTTTTTGGCGTCAACCCTAGGAGTTCCCGGTGACGAAACGACGCACCGAAAACTATGTCCACTCCCTCTCCCTCTCCTCTTTGAGCCAAACCTGTAAGTCCCACCTTCCCCCTTCTCCACTCTTTCTGAAAATACGAAATTCTAAAACCCGGCAGAATCGGAGCAAATCTGATTTCCGATTCGGTTCTTCCTAAAATCTCACTTTTTCTTTAATACAATCTTATTAAACCATTATATGTTGACTATTAAACACTAACTAATCATCTTGAACAAGTTCCATATCAAAAGAAATTGCTATTTCCATTTTACCGTACTTTTTCATTAAAATACCATATAGTTTCATTTTCGACATTTAAACATCACAAACTTGGTATACCTTTAAGTAGATCACGAGGTAATGACCTACCTCCTCACAATACTCATATGAAACATAGCACAATACCTTTCGGGAACATAGAATACGGGAAAACGAAACATTTCAAATAAATACCATTACTATTAAAACCGTTTTCTAAAAGATTAGTATTTTACACAAATCTTTGCAAAGCACCGCTACAACCCATTTTGGGTAACCCGACTGGGATGGTGCAGATTATTGCACATCCCTAGGCTTAGTAGTACGAGATGCAGACCTCCGCAAGGTGCATTCGATCTCGAGAGATTAAAACACGATATCTTAAGAAAATGAGATTTTTAGAAATATAATATATATATTAAAGTTATTTTTATATAATTATGTATATATGTAACATTAAAATATCTATTTTGAAATAATATAAATATTCCAACTCTTTTCAAAAATCACAAGAATCACTTTACATTAATATACCATGAATTCCGTACAAGTCAATATTACAAATAAATACCCTTTATTATGAATTTAGGATATTTTCAATAAAAATATCACAATTATAAAATCTATATTCATGATAACTCTAAAGACGATAAATAAATACTTGGGGAGTATTTTGAAAAGTATATAAAAGTATTTTTACATAAAACCCCCCTCAAGTTCTATAAATTATCTTAAGGATCCTAGTAAACATAGGTTTAAGCGGGACCAATCTCTTGAGCCTCAAGGAGCCGGAGAAATGGGTGCTTGTCTATCTAAGGTAGACAACTTAACAACGATGTTATCAATACGGTAATCGTCTTTGAAAAAGAAACAAATCCTGCCGCCCATGTGCAGCGGTTACCGATAACATCAAAACCATCAGGACTTCACTTTACTTTTCTAATTGTCTGACTCAGACTGAGTCTCATTAATAAACTGACTTGAATATGATTCAAGTACAATCTACAATCTGCAATCTACAATATTACAATTCAACATGAATCCATTCAATCTATATTGACCGAACCGAACTATGGATATACTTCCATTTACATGATTATCCAGTTACATCCATTTACATGATTCTTCACTTACATCCATTTACTAATATCATGGTTCCAGCAAGTCATCCAATTATACAATCTATATTACAAGACAATACAAGTTGCAATACAATTTACAATACAAACAATACAACCAAGATATCGCGGGGTTTAAGGGGTAGATTGGTACGGAAGGTGTTAGAAGTGGCACGAGACAGCAACCATAAGACGTAATTACATCCATGCCGTTGTTCCATGGTATTATCAACGGAGCCTTGTACTTCCATTTGCATTAGTCTCTAGTATATAGAGACTCCTCTCGTATACACTGGCATCCTTCTGTACCAAGATACAAACAACGGCGTTAACCATATAATACAACTTTAAAAACTACCTTCTCTTTCCGTCTATTCTATTTCTCCCTTATCTTTGGGACTTACCGAGCGATTGTTCGCTGACGACATTCCTTCTCTTTCTTCTTTGGAATGTTGTCAGGTGATCTGGACACTCAGGAGATCGAGCCTACTAGTGAGGACTTGGACCATCTTTCCTACGACCCAGAGCTCTAGCTTTATTGTACACACTTTTATTTCAGTACTTTTCATTTCTGTTATGCCATTGTTTAGGCATCGCTTTATTCCATGTATTTATCTTTCCATGCATTGTACAAAAGAATGTTAATAAATAAAGTTGTTGTTTCATTACATTTGTCTCTTGTGTATATTCTTTTATATTGCTTAGATACGCTTAGCGTATTTACTTCAGAGTAGATACGTAGCGGCCTCGTCGCGCCTTCTGCCCGTACGCTGGGAAGCAGGGCGTGACAGATTTGTGCCATGTGTACTTGTATGTATTTAAACCCTTGTGCACATGTTTGATTTTTTCTGTCTTTTTCGTTTTTGTGTGTATTGCACATGTAAACTTTTGGGCTTCTAAAACATTTTTTAAAAAATCAGAAAAAAATAATATGTCTGATGGGATTTGAACACAGGGCTACGTCATAGCAATGCAAGGCTTTACTAGTGAGCTACAAGTTGTTTCTTGCTATTGTTAAACAAAAATTAACTTATAATTTGTACTCAGTCTTGTAAACTCCTTTCTGTACATTAAACTGAAAAATTCCGTACAGTAAATTCAGAGTCGTTACATTCTACCCTCCTTATAAAAATTTCGTCCTCAAAATTTATATTTACATAAGGACTAATTTACAAATAAGTAAGGGTATTTTGCACGCATGTCTTCTTCTCGTTCCCATGTTGATTCTCTTGGCGAATCTTTTTTTCACATCACTCGGACCAACTTTACTTCCTTGTTCCGTAATGTATTTACCTTTCGGTCCAGGATCTCAACGGGTTGCTGCTCCCAAGTCAGATCAGTTTGGACTATGAGCTCTGAGTGATCAAGGATATGACTGGGATCGCTCACATATCTTCATAGCTGGTATATGTGGAACACGTTGTGTACTCCTTCCAATGAGGGTGGTAGTGCTAAATGGTATGTCACTTCTCTGACTCGTTCGAGAATGTCAAATAGTCCTATGAATCTGGGACTGAGCTTATCCCTTTTGCCAAAGCGGACCACTCCTATGTTTGAAGAGATCTTTAAGAAAATATGGTCTCGAGGTTGGAATTCCAGGTGTCGGCGCTTTGCATCAGCCCAATGTTTCTGTCTGTCTTGGGTTATGCGTTTTCTTTCCCTGATCGTGTGAACTACGTCCACAGTTGCCACGAGCATCTCTGGTCCAAGGAGTTCACGATTGTCACGCCCCGCTTCCCAGAGTGCGCTAAGATGGCACGTGACAGAGCCAACCATGCTACCTGTGGCTAGGAAACATCCCTCCACAGTCACATTACGGCTGTCTAGAGATATCAAGAACAGGAAAATAAAATAAACTATCTAGCACATGTCCATGAGCCAGAATGAACGAGTCAAGAAATAATATACGGAAGCAATAAATACAACAAACAAAACAATCTGGAAGGTACGTCCCAAATACAGGCTCACATCAGGAAATAAAAAAAATGCTGAAAGAAAACTAAACTAAATTGGAATACTAACAGGTCCTCACTGCTCGGCCTGCATCAAGGGTAAAGGATCTGGGCCATGCAGAACCCAGACGTCAGTGCGTCATAATATCAACAATAATACAATCAGGGGGTAACAAGATATGCAGGCATGAGTATAAACAGTAATAAAAGTATAACAGTAACACGAATAAGAAACAGTGAAGGGTATAAACACATGTGACGCGCGGTGAGTAATCTGAACTAAACAACTGGGTTAACAACTCTCAAGTCTTTGAAATCAATTTAATGAACCGTCGATATAACTCAATAGTATCCCATGCATGCCCAGGACCACGGTCAAGACTCTCGGGCTGAATCCGAGACATGCCGCTAGGCAGTAAACAGGTAACATGTACAGACGAATGATGTTAGAAGCATCATTCCGGGGCCATTGCCTAGACCGTAAAACTGATCAGTATAAGCATCGAACTGTCGAGTTACAAGTCAGGTTTCATCATTGATTTCCCCATACCCCTAAGTTATATGTTCAAGTCAGGTATTGATAAATCTGGAGCTAATGCCAACACAGGATCAATCAGGTACATGTTTTTCTATACAGACAACATGATATGTCCATCGGGACAACATGTCAGGATTGTCGGCATTAGAAACAGGATCAGGTATCAAGTCAAGTAATGATATATCAGGTCATGTCAGGTAGTGTACATGTATCTAGTGGGTGCCCACCAGTAAAATGTAGCAGTATTGAATCAGGGTAGAATACAGATCCACGATAAAAGCATGGGTGCACAAATATCTACCAGGGGTTACACCATGACTAAGCAGGATGCACAATATCAAGCATGGGGTACTAATGTATAATAATATGAGTTAATGTAATATGGCATGCAACTAGGTGTGCAGAATTAATGGTATCGATACACAATAAAGCATGGATGCATAAATAACTATCAGGGGTTACAACTACAGCTCCAAGACTAGGTGGGATGCACCTTATCTAGTATGGGGTATCAGTATAACAGTAATATGAAATAATGTGACATGGCATGCAACTAGATATATGATTAATAGTATGGATGCACAAATATCGATTAGGAGTTACATTTACAGTTCCAAGTCTAAGTGGGATGTACATTATTAAGCATAGGGTGTTACTACATCAATAACGTGAATTAATATGATCTATAGATGCAGCTATATATATTTTAAATGATATTGATGCATACGGGTAACCGAAAACGGTAAAACTTTAGTATGGATGTATAATGTGATAAACGGGCATTTTACTCATATGGATGCATAATAATATACCTAGCATGTAGCAAGATGAATTAGCATGCGACTTGATATGTAAATAACGATATGGATGCACACGGACGTCGTAAAACAGTAAAATGGTAACAGGGGGTGCACAATACACTAAACATGTAATATAATTATTAATATGGTTGTAAAATATATCATAGCATGTAGAAAGATTAACTTGCCTCGATCGGATCACACGACGGATGCGTATGGCACGTCCGACGTCGGGAATCATCGCAACGCACACACGGCACGCGGGACGGGTCCAGGCAAGGTAAGAGGGGTAATCACGCAGGCAAGGAACGTTCACTGTTTCGCCTGAATCGACAGCGGCGACACAAATCCCGCGACGGATGTAAAAATTAAGAATCAAGAAACAAGGAAAAGAAAAGAAGAAGAGGAAGAAGAAGAGAGGGAATGCTCACTGGAGTTTGGTGTACTGGGGTCAGGGGAGACGAGATGAGGGTGTCGGGGTCACCGGCGATGAAGTGCAGGTGAAGGTTTTGAAAAAGGCAGTGGGTGCCCTTGGGTTGCCGGGAATGGGTATGCAGGTGCTCGGGAAAGGAGAGAGGGAGAGAAGGAAGGTGTCCACGAAGGAGAGGGATGGTCGACAAGGTGGTGACGGCGAGGTGAATCGGAGGTGAGGTCGGGCGAGGGTGCCGTGATAGGTAAGGGTCTTGGTGATGGGTTGCAGGGATTTGTGGGGCTCGGGGTTAGAGAAAAGGGAAGAGGAAGAGGGAAAGAGGGCGAGGAGGTGAAGAAGGAGGTGAGGTCGATGAGGATGAGATGAGCGACGACGAGGAAGAAGAGGCGGCGGAGTTAGGGTTCGGGTTTTATATAGGTTCTCGTAAGGGGCGCGGGGATTTAAAGAAGAAGAAAAGAAAATAGAGGAGGGAGGTGAGCGTAAGGGAGAGGGCGGTGACGAGAGTCGGGGAATGCACAGTAAGTGCGAGAGGACAGAGAGAGTGTTCGAGAGGAGAGAGAAAGGAATAGAGAGAGAAAGAAATCTGTTGTTTAGTGGTTAGGGTTTTAATTTAAAAAGATATGTTTAGGTAACTAAATTTTAAACGGTATTAATATTTAAAATATTATACTGATAAAATCGATATCCTGGCAAAATACCAACTTACTCCAACATATGCCCGGGTTGGATCTAAAATTCAGTTTCAAAATACGAAAAATATATGTGTCGACCAAAACTAAAATTGGATATCCGGATAACGAAAATGCATACCCCCAAGAACGGATGCATGTACGTGCGCGTAGCCATCCAAACAAGTCCGTTTCACTGAACGGGACGAGAACAAGATGCGCGGATGCTACGACAGGGTTAGGGGTATCATGCAGGCCATGCAACGTATTTTAAAAATATTTTATGTGACTTTAAATGTTATATTAAAATATTCAGATACCAGATATAATGCCAGTTTGCAGTATGTAATATGTATAATATTAAAGTGCACGGATCCACGTAACAAGCCAGGATAAATCACAAACATGAATCAAGACTGGTTTCAAGTATGGCGGTCGGGTCGGATGCAAATACAGATGTCAAATACACTATTTGCATCCAAAACACGGTAAATAAAGAAAATACCATAAATAAAGAAATACTTGAACTAGAACTGGTATAAATGAACTAGGGTGTTACATTATACCCAACTACAAAAAGAATTTCGTCCTCGAAATCCCAAAACAAGAAAGGATAAACAAATATGAAACTACAGGAAACGATCTGGAAACTTCTGTTGAATCTCATCTTCTCGTTCCCAAGTCGATTCTCCGTGCGAGCGATTTACCCAAGAAACAAGTACGAGAGGGATAATTTTTTTTCTTAAGGACATTTTCTCTTCGATCAACGATCGACATCGGTCGTTTCTCAAAGGTCAAATTCTCCCTTACAGTCAGCTCCTAATGATCTAGCACGTGTGTCTCATCTCGAACATACTTACGGAGTTGAGATACATGAAACACGTCATGAACATTCGCCAAAGAATACCAGACCACTAACAGCGAACTCTAGAGGTCTTCTTGATGTGTCGGCCCAACTCTTCTGCCGATCTTGTGCTGCCTTCATGTGATTCCGGATAGTATTAACCTTCTCAACTGTTTGCACGATCAAATCCAGTCCCAAAAATCTTCGTTTTCCAACATCGTCCTAACAAATGGGTGAACGACACTTGCGACCATACAATGCTTCGAATGGAGCCATCTGAATAGTCGCCTGAAAGCTGTTATTGTAAGAAAACTCCACCAAGTGTAGATGATCCTCCCACGAACCCTTGAAGTCTAACATGCAAGCTCTCAACATGTCTTCAAGAGTTTGGATCGTTCTCTCCGACTGGCCATCTGTCTAAGGATGCTAAGCTGTGCTGAACTTCAATCGCGTCCCCAAACTTTCCTGTAAACTTTTCCAGAAGTGCGATAAGAATCGGGTGTCACGATTGGAAACGATGCTCATAGGTACACTATGCAATCTCACAATCTCCTGCATGTACCTTTCAATCAACTCTTCTGTTGACTGACCAACTCGAAATGGTATGAAATGAGCTGCCTTGGTCAAACGATCAACAATCACCCAAACTGCATTGTGGCCCTTTGGACTCCGCGGTAAAGCTGTCACGAAATCCATGGTTATATGTTCCCACTTCCATTGAGGAATCGGAAGTGGTTGCAATAAACCAGCAATCCTTTGATGTTCAGCCTTAACTTACTGACACACCAAGCACTTCGTTACAAAACGAGCAATCTCCCTTTTCATGCCTTCCTACCAGAAATGCAGTCTTAGATCACGGTACATCTCCGTGCCACCTGGATGTACAGAATATGCGGAACTGTGTGCCTCCTTCATAACTTCTTCATGAATGTCTCCTTTTGGTACACACAAACGGCTACCATATCGCAACGAACTATCTTCATGAATCAACAAGTCCGTTCGAAGTCCCGCTTCTACCTGTTCTCGAAACCTTTGCAATCTTGGGTCATGCGACTGTGTTGCTTTAATATTATTGATCAATGACGACTGTACTTGCAGCTGCATCAACTGTCCTGAAGAATGCGGCAGCACAACCTCTAACTCGAATCTCCAAAAGTCTTCGATAAGCTCCTTCTGTGCAATCAACATCCGAATTGCTGACAACTGACTAAGCGCATCCGGCACCATATTAACCTTCCCCGGATGGTACTTAAGATCAAGATCATAGTCAGCCATCAGCTTCAACCATCTACGCTGCCTCATGTTAAGCTCTTTCTGCGTGAACACATACTTTAGGCTTTTGTGATCGTTAAATACTTTGACCCATTTGCCCAATAAGTAGTGTCTCTAAATTTTCAGAGCGAAAATCACTGCTGTAAGCTCCAAATCATGAGTTGGGTAATTCTTCTCATGGGTCCTCAACTGTCTCGATGCGTAAGCTATAACTTTCCCATGCTGCATCAAAACACATCCTAAACCTTTCCCAGATACGTCACTGTGAATCACCAATTCTCTGGAACCGTCTGGTACGGTCAAAATAGGAGCGGTTATCAATCTCTGATTCAACGCCTCAAAAGTTGATGCACACCTATCCGTCCATACGAACGGTACCTCCTTATGCGTAAGCTTGGTCAAAGGCTCAGCTAAACGAGCAAAATTCTCCACGAACCTTCTGTAATAGCCGGAAAGTCCAAGAAAACTTCTGATTTCTGCTATGTTCTTCGGAATCGGCCAATCTTGAACTGCTGTAATCTTTTCAGGGTCAACGGCGATTCCATCTCCGGATATGACATGCCCTAAAAATTTCACTTCTTCAAGCCAAAACTCGCACTTGCTCATCTTCGCATATAATCTTTCTTGCCTCAATATCTGCAGTGCGATCTTCAAGTGTTCTGCATGCTCTTCAAGGCTCCCCGAGTAGACCAGAATATCATCGATGAACACTACTATAAACTGATCCAAGAACGGTGAAAAGATTCGGTTCATCAAGTCCATAAATATCGCCGGTGCATTCGTGACTCCGAATGGCATTACTAAATACTTGTAATGGCCATATCGAGTTCGGAATGCAGTCTTGCAGATATCCTCTGATTTAACTCGGACCTGATGATATCCGGACCGCAAATCCAGCTTCAAGAATACCCTCGCGCCACTAAGCTGCTCGAACAATTCCCCAATGCGAGGGATCGGGTACTTGTTCTTAATAGTCACCCGGTTTAATTCTCGATAATCGATGCGCAACCTCCTTGTGCTATCTTTCTTCTTGACTAGAAGAACCGGAGCTCCCCAAGGTGAATTGCTGCTGCTAATCCAACCCTTCTCTAGCAAATCGGTAACCTGCTTCTTTATTTCTTCCAACTCCACTGGTGCCATCGGATAGTACGCCTTTGAGATTGGCGCTGCACCAGGAACAAGATCGATCGTGAACTCCACATCTCGTTTTGGCGGTAAACCCGAGATGTCCTCGAACACGTCCATGAACTCTTGAACTACAGTTGGCGCTTTCTCCTTATCAACTTCCATCGACGAAAGAATATTGTTTGCCGGCCTAGCCCTAAACTTGACTGGCCCGACAAAACTGCTACCTCCAGCAAAAACAAACTCCGGATGTCCGGGAATCTGAAAAATCACTTTCTTTGCCCTACAATCAATATGAGCGTGGAAAGTGCCGAGAAAGACCATTCCCAAGACAACTTCATAACTGCCGGTATCGATCACCAAGAAATCTGCAAATAACTCCCGTCCGCAAATAACAACTGAACAATCCTTACACTCACTACTAGCTATGATCTTCCCATTCCCAGTATGTATGTCTCAACAACTAGACAGGGTCGTGCAAGAAATCGAGTGTGTAGCAATAAACTTGGACGACATAAAAAAATGGGATGCACCAGAATCGAATAATGCTAATGCGGGAAAATCATGAACAAGTAGGATGCCTGAAACCACTTCGTCTGAAGCCGTGGCCTCTTCAGCTGTCAGGGTAAAGGCTCGATCTTGATTGGGTCCCTGAGTTAAATGCTTCTGCCCCTAAAGCTGCCTCTGCGGTGGCTTCTGAACATCATCCTTCAAACGAATCTTCGACGGACAAGCATTTATAGTATGATCCGCTGATCCACAAACTAAACAAAGTCCCCGCATCCTTCAACACTCTCTCTGCACATGTCCAGGTAAATGGTAGTAGTAACAAATCATGCACTTTCTCTGATCAACGATGGCCTTCTTCATCGATACTACACCACATCGGTTCACCGGAATTCCTCTACGTATAAGCGCTTGGTTCGGCGCAAACACCGGGTTCCGCACCGCAACTGCCTGCTGCTGCGTACCCTCTGTCTTCAATGATAAACTCTGCTGCTATCTGACTGCTTTAAGAACTTACGAGAAAGTGGTTAATCCCAGAGATATAATGTGCCTCTGGATTTCCACGTCCAAACTGCGCATAAATCTTCGTGCCCTATCAGCTTCTTTGGCCACCAAAGGTCCAGCGAATCGACCGAGCCGTGTCCACTCAGCTGCATGCGCATCCACGGATCTGCCATTCTGCTTCAAGCTGATAAACCTTTCTTCCATTTCTTCCCGTGCAGTCTGCGGAAAGAACTTTTCCAAGAAACTCTGTAAGAAAGTAGCCCAACTGATCGGCTTGGGCAAATGGGTCTCTTCCACAAGCCACCATTCGCGGGCATAGTCCACCAATTGGATGCATACAACCTCCACTCTCTTATCCTCTGGAATCTGTGCTGCAACGAGCAGATTCTCCGTATCGACTAGCCACTGCTCCGCTGGCAACGGCTCCTCCAAACCAGTGAAAATGGACGGACCAAGTCTCCAGAAATCCGCCACGGTACCCACACGCTTGTTCAGTTGATAAAACTGCACATTTAATATGACATTTTTCCTACTATTTTTATATAATAAAATGTGTTTATTATAATATATGATGCATGTGAGGGTTTATCTATAAAAATACTATTTTCATGTGTTTATATATTATAATTAACATTTGGTAGGAAAAAGTAAGCATATAATATTCATATGACATTTGGCCCATTTAAATATGCTTACCTTATTAAAAGCCTTTAACATATTCTTAATGGTTAAGTTAAATATCTCAATAAAACAAACTCTACTAATATTATTTGAGTTATTGTGCAGAATTTGCAGGGCTGAAATCAAGGAAATCAAAGTTGTTAAAACAAACCTGCCTAATTAAGAAAGTAAACTAAAGAAATCAATTCCGGCAGTGACGTAGAAAAGATTTTCAGTTTCCAGAGATTCAAAAAATCACCACGTGTCACCAGAAGAAGTCACAAGAAGAATGAGCCCAAGATTCCCCTACTTGGCCGCGGATCCGTGGCCAAACCCACCCATTGGCCGCGGATCCGCCGCGCTTTTGATGAGTTGGGAGTTGGGATTTTGGTGGTTAGGATCTTAACCTCTGGTTTCCAAATTAGGAAGCTAGGGTTCTGGCTCTGGGACTATAAATAAGGACCGAGAGCCTCTTGGAAAAATCATCAAGCTGAAGAGATCACGAAGTCCAAGACGGCTCACGCATCCAGGCTGATTATCAACTGTCCGTCTACCTCCTTAGAAGAGATCGAGAAGCAAACTAGCATTTGTAATCATTTTCTAAGGGAATAAAATGTAAATGAATTTTGTTGATTAATAAAGGTAGTTTTTTTTCTTATTGTATTTCTTTGTAGTTTTTAATATGATTTCTCTCTCCATCTCTTCTTCTCCCAACATGCGCGAGTAATTCTCCGCTTGTTAGGGTTCGTAGGATTAGGGTAGGTTAATGGATGATGAAGATCCTTAAACTCTTTTTACGTCCTATAAAGTTTATAAACTTTACCAAAAGAATCATTAACATCCTAATCGGCCGCGCTACCAATTTATTGCTAGTCTCGACCACGATTAGAGATTAGATCAATAATTGTTTTGGTAAAGGCTAGATATGAATGGAGTTCCATGTCGAGATAGGGGTTAAGAGTGGGAACCCTTTTCCCTCCAGAAACCCTAATCTACCTGCATCACTGTCGTTCTAGTTTTAAATCTATTAAAGGATAAAAAGAGTAATCTTTAATTAATCATCCATAACTACTAAATCCTAATGAACCCTACAAGCCCCATTTTAATACTGAACTTACATCCGTAGTTAATCTAGATCTATATTTTGCATCCGTATTTAACGTAGATCTAGAACCTACAACCATTCTTTATTCTTCCTCCTTTCTTTCTCAACACGCCTAAAGTAAGATTAAAAAATTCAACGTTTCCCAGAGGACGATCCGTACTCATCTCGGTCTAGCTATACGTGACACCGTTATTGATTGCGGTTATTCTACAAACATTTTTTCATATCAATCAAATGGCGCCGTTGCCGGGGATACGTGCGTAATTTTTTATTCTTACTATTTGTGTTGAATTCTTATTCGATCTATATCATAAAAATAAACAAAACTGTAAATTGTATATTTAACGATTATTGTGTGAATTTTGCGAGGGAATCTGGAGTCTCAGACTTGAGGATACAGAGAGACAGAGACATTCATCAAGATCCAGAGGAGCAAAGGAGGCCACGTAGCAAAAATCTTCATCAGATCTTCCTAGTCGGCGGCGGAACCGTGGGACAAAGAGCCTATTAGCGGCGGAACCGCGGCTTATTGGGGGATTTAGGGTTGCAAACTTCTCTGGTATCTTTTCTATATCTTTCTCTCTCCTCTGAAATCTAATAAAATATCTTTTCTGCAAGATTCATTGCAAAATATTGCCGCTCAAAAATCTTTTTGCAAAGTTTTGAAATCGGTTTGTTAATTCATATTTTAATATGGATTTTTAAGGGGAAAGACCAAAATTTAGATCAGGTAGGGATTTTATAACCCTTCCTAGGCCCCGCAAATCACAAAACGAGCATTTGCATCAACCCTACATTAATTTAAAATATCTAGACAAGACTCTAAGAACTGTTGCGCTCAATAAGGACAGAGGAAGGTCGTGGGTAATCTATTGCTTATCCGGATTACTTTTGTGATGCCTAGGCAAGTGTGTCTAAGGCAAGTGGTTACTTAATTAGGCCCACTACTTACGTAGTGGAGAACCTCCCACTTACCTGGCCATAAGAGTAGTAAAGAGGTGGTAGAGGATTGATCCTGCGGCTTGTCCTTTAGAAGTCTAGGAGCGGTCTAGAGACATGACCTAGGTAACCTTAGTACTAGGGTTGTTTGTGCATCTTTGTGTGATTTGTCTAAGTCCGACGCACTTTTCAAAATAGACCAATTTTAAATCACACACACGCTGCCACTTGCGCTAAACCCACTTAGTGCATGCTCGGCTGGACACGGGATTCTAGTGCCCGTCTTGTCCGCGTTCCTGCTATCGACTCCGAAGTCGGTGCTTCTTCATCTTCTTTTCCCCCACCACACACCACATCAACCAAGATGAATGGTACTCCATCAAATTATAATACCACGCTGCCACCGCCCGTAGGTGTGCAGAATCCACCTCGCATATCTCTCTAAGAGAGATGCTATCCTATCCGTGGTCCACTTCCCACTTACTTATCTATTCCACCAGCCAACGGGGATAATTTTGAAATTAAACCCCACTACATTAATCTGTTGCCCAAATTTCATGGGCTTAAGTCTGAAGACGCGTACGTTTTCATCACTAAATTCGAAAACATATGCGCAATGATGGGTACTTCACAACTGTCCATGGATGCTATGCGCTTGCGTCTTCTCCCATTCATTTTGTGCGACTTGGCAGAAAAGTGGCTTTATAATACTGTCGTACACTCTATCACTAATTAGGATGAATTCGTAATAGCATTTCTTAAGAAGTTTTACCCAAACCATAAGACCGCCCATGTTAGGAGCGAGATCAACCAGTTCATCCAGCTTCCCAATGAACCATTTTGGAAGTGCTTTGAACGTTTCAAGGATTTGCTTGTCCAATGTCCTCATCATGGAATACAAAGATGGGATTTGTGACAAATTATATATGAGGGCATTAATCCAGCAACAAAGCAGATGGTTGAAACAATGTGTCAATGTAATTTCATGTCTAAAGATGATGGTGAAGCTTGGAAATATCCGGAAGATCTCGCTGAAAACACTTTGCAGTGGGAAAGCGTAAGACCGCCTTCATCTAGGGGAGGTATTCATCAGCTCGATATTTCCATCGCAGTAAAAGCCGAAATGGCAGCGATGCAGAAGAAACTCGACGCTATTGAGAATAAATTCTCATCGGTCTCCCTAAATCAGGTAACGCTTCCTAAGACCGTGTGTAGTTGCTGTTCAAATCCTTCACACTTGACGGAAGAATGTCCTATGAATGCACCGTTTCAAGGTCACGAACAAACTAATGTTGCTTTTCAGCAGCGACCTAGAAACGATCCTTATTCTTCCACGTACAATCAAGGATGGAGGAATCATCCGAACTTTGCTTGGAACCAAAACCAACCCCAAAATCAAAACCAGTTCCAAAGCAATTATCAAAGACCTTCTCCACAGCAACCATAACCACAAAGTCAGCACCCCTTTCAGTCACAAAATTTTCAAAATCCGGCCAACACTTCTGTACCGCAATTGGCCGGTACTGATAACTCTTCACTCGCACAAACTTTGGATTTGTTTATGAAACATACCATGCAAATGTCGGCTGATATGAAGTATTCTATTGATACCATAAAGAAAGACTCCGCCTCCCACGGTGAGAGTATTAAATCAATAGAAAACCAAATTGCACAATTGAACGCTGCAATGAGTGCGAGAGAGAAAGGGAAACTCCTGTCTCAACCCCTACCGAATCCTGGCCACTCACAAAATCATAATGTGAATGCCGTTACTACGTTGAGATCGGGAAAAGTGCTGAATAACCGAGTGGGTGAGCAATTTGATGATGTTAGTGATACCAATGATACCCAGGCTTCTACTTCTTCCCCTAATTCATCTAGTCTCCCACCTTCATCCGAGCCTATTCTCCGTGTTCCCCAAGGCTCGAACACTTCGCCCAATCTATCTAAGACGATTCTCACTCCAATTTTAGGATCGAATCCGTCCCCACAACCTTCTCCACAAATGTTGGACCCAAAACTTATTGATCAAGCTCCGTTTCCAATCAGATTAAGGGCCAACAAACCTAACCCATAAATGGAGAAGATTGTGAAAATGTTTAAGCAAGTTAACGTAAATATTCCTCTCCTAGATGCTATTCAACAAGTCCTATCTTATGCAAGAATCCTTAAAGACTTGTGCACTAGGAAGAGAAAAACTCAAGTGCCTAAGAAGGTTTTCATGACGAGTAATGTTAGCACAACTTTTACCCAGCAAATACCAAAGAAACGTAAGGACCCTGGCCGTCCTACCATCTCTATTTCTATTGGGGGTAAAAATATTAATCGTGCTTTACTCGACCTTGGTGCTAGCGTTAACTTGCTTCCTTATTCAGTATACGAGCAGTTAGGGATTAGAGAGTTGAAACCCGCCCATTGTACTTTCCAGATGGCAGACGACCAATCACCAAACCACGGGGTGAACTAGAGGATGTGTTAATTAAAGTCGGGGAATTCATATTCCCTGTGAACTTTATTGTTTTAGACACACAGCCTGTGGCAAACCCACGCAATCAAATCCCGGTGATACTCGGTCGACCCTTCCTAGCAACTTCCAACGCAGTAATCAATTGTAGAAACGGCTCTATGACCCTATCCTTTGGAAAGAAGTCAATTGAGCTTAACATTTACAAGTTGGGAAGTGAACCCTCCGAACCCTATGCTCATGTGTGTTCTATCGAATTAATGGATGTCGACAGCAGCGAATTTGATCAACCTCATGATACTGACTCTTTTCATATGTTGTTGTTTGACCCAACCATGTATTATACATACACGGACTCTTCCACCGAGTTGTCCGGGTCAACATCTAACGCCGATGAGGAACTTTTAATAGAGTCTGACGATCACCCCATTTTTTCTGATGACATTATTCTTCGGGGTATCAATGAAAGGTTTGAGGAAATCTTCACTGATGAACTCGCATTTTTTGCAAACACGGGTATTGAGATGAATCATCTACAAAACAAAGAAATTGAACCTCCACCCCTTCTTCTGGACTATAAAGAGAATGCGAGTAATCCATCACAATCATTGAGTTGTCTCTCCAAACTGAGACGCAAATCCATTCCATCCCACCACTTATCCTTTCCCCATTTCTTCTTGGCTCTTTTCAACTTGTTCTTCCACCAACCGGTGCACTACACTGATAAAATCTTCGAATGGTTAGTGTTGACTTTCAGTCTTTGCAAAGCTTGGCATTGACCAATAACTTTGACCCCCTCGTGTGATTTTAAAAGATTAATATTGTTTAACTCAAGTTTGGGGGGGATATTTTGGCTCTTGAAAGAAATTTTTTATAAGATTGTGAGCCAAAAATAAGTTTGGGGGAGGATTTCACTTTCATTATTTCTTATCCCCTTTTTCCTCCCAAGTCTACAGGTTTTTGAGCTTAACAGGTGACAACAGTGAGGACACCGTTGAAAACAAGTTTGGGGGAGGTTTGTGCTTATTTACACATCAATTTGCATCATACTTTGCATAAGCACAACATTTTCAAAAAATAAATTTTCTTTTATAATAAAAGATTAGATAGTGAAAAATTACATCCAAAAGATTGGAAAAATTTAAGAAAACCTAGAAAGTTAGATGTTTTCTTAAACAAAACTAATAATAAGTAGTTATGAGCCGTTGTCCTAAGGGTTAGTAAGATGAAAGAAGTCACTAATCTGAGGATAAAAATAAGTCTGAAAATAGTTCCTATTCTGGAAGCCAAACATTTGATTGTTGATACCCTACTATATGCACTTACACACGTCTTGAAACTCGGGATAGTAGAGGATACCTTGAAATGCTCTTGTCTAAAAGCTAAAGTATGAAGGAAGTAAAAAATGAATAAAAAATAAAATGGTGGAGAAAAATGAACATTGGTTTTGTTATCACCAAGGCAACAATAAAAAAATATAGCGAGGGTGCTTCATCACCTAGTGCCTTAGACCAACTGGTCTGGGAGTCACTGCTAAGCCTTAGGTGGTGCAAGACGAGGAAAATACTAATACACCTATTCAGCAAGCATATAAGTAATCGGTCGGTTAGTACCTCAAGAAGTATTAACGGTCGGATGAAAAATGTGTGAGCATATTCCATATAAATATCGATTAAAAAGTACTAAGGCTGATGGACAAGAGTATGATAGCTTGAATTGAATTCTCCGAGTGTAGGGATGTATTTTACACACACGTAGGGATATACGATCGATGTTTGGATGAAAGGTAGGAATGAAGAATAAAAAAGATATTTTATTGAGGGATGATGTGATTTCTAATATCTTTTCATGACTATTAAGATAGAGCTCATGACAACTGAAAAGCTAGTGTAGTTGGAAACTCTAAATTTTCAAAGTATTTCTTTTATAGTTCTTATCTTTATATGTAAATTTCACCATCTCTCTTTTATTATAGGATTTTGTGGGTGTAATCCGCTGAAAACCCTCAGGAGACAACATTCCTCCTACTAGGGACACCTAGAGGTTTAACGGCTTGTTGCACGTGTTCAATGCAATCGTGTTGCCTACGAAAGTATGCTTAGCTTTCTCCTTTCTTTTTCTCCTTCTCTTGAATAAACTAGTTTGCTCGGGACGATCAAAGATAAGTTTGGGGGTATTTGTTCAGTTGATAAAACAGCACATTTAATATGACATTTTTCCTACTATTTTTATATAATAAAAGGTGTTTATTATAATATATGATACATGTGAGGGTTTATCTGTAAAAATACTATTTTCATGTGTTTATATATTATAATTAATATTTGGTAGGAAAAAGTAAGCATATAATATTCATGTGACATTTGGCCCATTTAAATATGCTTACCTTATTAAAAACCTTTAACCTATTCTTAATGGTTAAGTTAAATATCTCAATAAAACAAACTCTACTAATATTATTTGTTGAGTTATTGTGCAGAATTTGCAGGGCTGAAATCAAGGAAATCAAAGTTGTTAAAACAAACCTGTCTAATTAAGAAAGTAAACTAAAGAAATCAATTCCGGCAGTGATGTAGAAAAGATTTTCAGTTTCCAGATATTCAAAAGATCACCACGTGTTATCAGAAGAAGTCACAAGAATAATGAGCCCAAGATTCCCCTACATGGCCGCGGATCCGCGGCCAAACCCACCTATTGGCCGCGGATCCGCCGCGCTTTTGATGAGTTGGAAGTTGGGATTTTGGTGGTTAGGATCTTAACCTCTGGTTTCCAAATTAGGAAGCTAGGGTTCTGGCTCTAGGACTATAAATAAGGACCGAGAGCTTCTTGGAAAAATCATCAAGCTGAAGAGATCACGAAGTCCAAGACGGCTCACGCATCAAGGCTGATCATCAACTGTTCGTTTGCCTCCTTAGAAGAGATCGAGAAGCAAACTAGCATTTGTAATCATTTTCTAAGGGAATAAAGTGTAAATGAATTTTGTTGATTAATAAAGGTAGTTCTTTTTCTTATTCTATTTCTTTGTAGTTTTTAATATGATTTCTCTCTCCATCTCTTCTTCTCCCAACATGCACAAGTAATTCTCCGGTTGTTAGGATTCGTATGTTCTCCGCTTGTTAGGGTTCGTAGGATTAGGGTAGGTTAATGGATGATGAAGATCCTTAAACTCTTTTTACGTCCTATAAAGTTTATAAACTTTACCAAAAGAATCATTAACATCCTAATCGGGCGCGCTACCAATTTATTGCTAGTCTTGACCGCGATTAGAGATTAGATCAATGATTGTTTTGGTAAAGGCTAGATATGAACGGAGTTCCATGTCGAGATAGGGGTTAAGAGTGGGAACGCTTTTCCCTCCAGAAACCCTAATCTACATGCATCACTGTCGTTCTAGTTTTAAATCTATTAAAGGATAAAAAGAGTAATCTTTAATTAATCATCCATAACTACTAAATCCTAATGAACTCTACAAGCCCCCTTTTAATACTGAACTTACATCCGTAGTTAATCTAGATCTATATTTTGTATCCGTGTTTAACGTAGATCTAGAACCTACAACCATTCTTTATTCTTCCTCTTTTCTTTCTCAACACGCCTAAAGTAAGATTAAAAGATTCAACGTTTCCCAGAGGTCGACCCGTACTAATCTCGGTCTAGCTATACGCGACACCGTTATTGATTGCGGTTAACTACTACATAAATACAGATAAATCAACGCTCAACTGGTTTGGTCGCAACATTGTTCACGGACTGTTGGACGGTCCGCAAACCTTCCTGAAAAGCATCGGCTTGCCGCTAGTTCTGCTCGGTCTGTCGCTTCTGGTCCTCAAGCATCCCACGAATTACTCCAAGCAATGCGGCGTCATCGACACGCCTCTAATACGATCGCAGATTTCTTTCCGCCATGTTCCTGAAACCAAGATACCGAAAAGGATTAGTATGATAAACAAGATTCAAAACTTACGATGAATAATGACCGTAAATCAAGGATATGAATCAAGACTAGAACTCCAAGTTACTTAAATAGAGTACAACATTGTAACCATGCCGCGGTATACAGTTACAATCACATAACTCCACTCAAGTCGCCCAAATCCTAGTAGCAGAATAGAGAGAAACAATTGGGAACCAAAAGTTCTAGTCGAGATGCAAAGTTGTTTGCATATCGTCAAGACAAGGATCAAGAGAAAGGTATGATTCAAGAATCATGATAACAATGTGGCAGGACATGTTCCTAATTACGGGTTTTCCGATTCGTGTATTGGGTCCAATACCCAACTACATAAAGAATCAAACCAGATTAACCTAAATCCTATGGCTCTGATACCAAACAAACCCTGTCACGCCCCGCTTCCCAGAGTGCGCTAAGATCGGCACGTGACAGAGCCAACCATGCTACATGTGGCTAGAAAACATCCCTCCACAGTCACATTACGGCTGTCTAGAGATATCAAGAATAGGAAAATAAAATAAACTATCTAGTAAATGTCCATGAGCTAGAATGAACGAGTCAAGAAATAATATACGTAAGCAATAAATCCAACAAACAAAACAATCTAGAAGGTACGTCCCAAATACGGGCTCAAAAAATCAAGAAATAAAAAAATGCTGAAAGGAAACTAAACTAAATTGGAATACTAACAGGTCCTCACTGCTCGGCCTGTTGACTGAAGTACTCCTGCTCGGCCTGCGTCAAGGGTAAAGGATCTGTGCCATGCAGAACCCAGACGTCAGTGCGTTATAATATCAATAATAATACAATCAGGGGGTAACAAGATATGCAGGCATGAGTATAAACAGTAATAAAAGTATAACAGTAACACGAATAAGAAACAGTGAAGGGTATAAGCACATGTGACTCGCGGTGAGTAATCTGAACTAAACTACTAGGTTAAAAACTCTCATGTCTTTGAAATCAATTTAATGAATTGTCGATATAACTCAATAGTATCCCGTGCATGCCCGAGACCACGGTCAAGACTCTCGGGCTGAATCCGATACATGCCGCTAGGCAGTAAAAAAGTAACATATACAGACGAATGATGTCAACAGCATCATCCCGGGGCTGGCCTAGCCCGTAAAACTGATCAGTATAAGTATCGAATTGTCGGGTTACAAGTCAGGTTTCATCATTGATTTCCCCATACCCCCAAATTATGTGTTCAAGTCAAGTATTGATAAATCTGGAGCTAATGCCAACACAGAATCAATCAGGTACAGGTTTGTCTATACAGATAACAGGATATGTCCATCGGGACAACATGTCAGGATTGTCGGCATTAGAAACAGGATCAGGTATCAAGTCAAGTAATGATATATCAGGTCATGTCAGGTAGTGTACATGTATCAAGTGGGTGCCCACCAGTAAAATGTAGTAGTATTGAATCAGGGTAGAATACAGATGTACGATAAAAGCATGGGTGCACAAATATCTACCAGGGTTACACCATGACTAAGCAGGATGCATAATATCAAGCATGGGGTACTAATGTATAATAATATGAGTTAATGTAATATGGCATGCAACTAGGTATGCAGAATTAATGGTATGGATACACAATAAAGCATGGATGCATAAATAACTATCATTGGTTACAACTACAGCTTCAAGACTAGGTGGGATGCACATTATCTAGTATGGGGTATCAGTATAACAGTAATATGAAATAATGTGACATGGCATGCAACTAGATATATGATTAACAGTATGGATGTACAAATATCGATCAGGAATTACATTTACAGTTCCAAGTCTAAGTGGGATGCACATTATTAAGCATGGGGTCTTACTGCAACAATAACATGAATTAATATGATCTATAGATGCAGCTATATATATTTTAAATGATATGGATGCATACGGGTATCCGAAAACGGTAACACTTTAGTACTTTAGTATGGATGTATAATGTGATAAACGGGTAACATTTTACTCATATGGATGTATAATAATATACCTAGCATGTAGCAAGATGAATTAGCATGAGACTTGATATGTAAATAACGATATGGATGCACACGGACGTTGTAAAACAGTAAAATGGTAACAGGGGATGCACAATACACTAAATATGTAATATAATTATTAATATGGTTATAAAATATATCATAACATGTATCAAGATCAACTTGCCTCGATTGGATCACACGACGGATGCGTATGGCACGTCCGACGTCGGGAAATCGTCGCAACGCAGACACGGCACGCAGGACGGGTCCAGGCAAGGTAAGAGGGGTAATCACGCAGGCAAGGGACGTTCACTGGATCGGCAGCGGCGGCACAACTCCGGCGACGGCTGTAAAATCAAGAATCAAGAAACAAGGAAAAGAAAAGAAGAAGAGGAAGAAGAAGAGAGGGAATGCTCACTAGAATTTGGTGTACTGGGGTCATGGGAGACGAGGTGATGGTGTCGGGGTCACCAGCGGTGAGGTGCAGGTGAAGGTTTGGAAAAAGGCAGTGGGTGCTCTTGGGTTGCCGGGAATGGGTGTGCAGGTGCTCGGGAAAGGAGAGAGGGAGAGAAGGAAGGTGTCCATGAAGGAGAAGGATGGTCGACGAGGTGGTGATAGCGAGGTGGATCGGAGGTGAGGTCGGGCGATGGTGACGCGATGGGTAAGGGTCTTGGTGATGGGTTGCAGGGATTTGTGGGGCTCGAGGTTAGAGAAAAGGGAAGAGGAAGAGGGAAGGAGGGGGAGGAGGTGAGGTCGATGAGGATGAGATGAGCGGCGATGAGGAAAAGGAGGCGGCGGAGTTAGGGTTCGGGTTTTGTGTGGGTTCTCGTTGGGGCGCGGGGATTTAAAGAAGAAGAAAAGAAAATAGAGGAGGGAGGTGAGAGTAAGGGAGAGGGCGGTGACGAGAGTCGAGGAATGCACAGTAAGTGCGAGAGGAGAGAGAGGGCGTTCGAGAGGAGAGAGAAAGGAATAGAGAGAGAAAGAATTCTGTTGTTTAGTGGTTAGGGTTTTAATTTAAAAAGATATGTTTAGTTAACTAAATTTTAAACAATATTAATATTTAAAATATTATACTAATAAAATCGATTTCCTGGTAAAATACCAACTTACTCCAAAATATGCCCAGGTCGGAACTAAAATTTCAGTTTCAAAATACGAAAAATATATGTGTCGACCAAAACTAAAATTGGATATTTGGGTAACGAAAATGTATACCTCCAAGAACGGATGCACGTACGTGTGCGTAGCCATCCAAACAAGTCCGTTTCACTGAACGGGACGAGAACAAGATGTGCGGATGCTACGAAAGGGTTAGGGGTATCATGCAGGCCATGCAACCTATTTTTAAAAATTTTATGTGAATTTAAATGTTATATTAAAATATGCAGATGCCAGATATAATGCCAGTATGCAGTATGTAGTATGTATAATATGAAAGTGCACGGATCCACGTAACAAGCCATGATAAATCATAAATATGAATCAAGACTGGTTTCAAGCATGGGGGTCGGGTTGAATACAAATACAGATGTCAAATACACTATTCGCATCCAAAACACGGTAAATCAAGAAAATAACATAAATAAAGAAATACTAGAACTGGTATAAATGAACTAGGGTGTTACATTATACCCAACTGCAAAAAGAATTTCGTCCTCGAAATTCCCAAAACAAGAAAGGATAAACAAACATGAAACTACAGGAAAAGATCTGGAAACTTCTGTTGAATCTCATCTTCTCGTTCCCAAGTCGATTCTCCGTGCGAGCGATTTCCCTAAGAAACAAGTACGAGAGGGATAATTTTGTTCTTAAGGACCTTTTCTCTTCGATCAAGGATCGATATCGGTCATTCCTCAAATGTCAAATCCTCCCTTACAGTCAGCTCTGAATGATCCAGCATGTGTGTCTCATCTCGAATATACTTACGAAGTTGAGATATATGAAACGCGTCATGAACAATCGCCAAAGATGATGGTAAAGACAATCGATAAGCCACTTCTCCAACACGCTCCAATTTCTCGAAAGGCCCCACGAATCGAGGACTAAGCTTGTCTCGACTCCCAAAACGAATCACTCCTCTAGTCGGTGATATCTTCAAGAATACCAGATCACCAACAGCGAACTCTAGAGGTCTTCTCGATGTGTCGGCCCAACTCTTCTGTCGATCTTGTGCTACCTTCATGTGATTCCGGATAGTATTAACCTTCTCAACTGTTCGCACGATCAAATCCGGTCCCAACAATCTTTGTTCTCTAATATCGTCCCAACAAATGGGTGAACGACAATTGCGACCATACAATGCTTCAAATGGAGCCATCTGAATAGTCGCCTGAAAGCTGTTATTGCAAGAAAACTCCACCAAGTGTAGATGATCCTCCCACGAACCCTTAAAGTCTAACATGCAAGCTCTCAACATGTCTTCAAGAGTTTGGATCGTTCTCTTCGACTGGCCAACTGTCTGAGGGTTATAAGCTGTGCTGAACTTCAATCGCGTCCCCAAACTTTCCTGTAAACTTCTCCAGAAGTGCGATAAGAATCGGGTGTCACAGTCGGAAACGATGCTCACAGGTACACCATGCAATCTCACAATCTCCTGCATGTACCGTTCTGCCAACGCTTCTGTTGACTGAACAACTCGAAATGGTATGAAATGAGCTGCCTTGGTCAAACGATCAACAATTACCCAAACTGCATTGTTGCTCTTTGGACTCCGCGGTAAATCTGTCACGAAATCCATAGTTATATGTTCCCACTTCCATTGAGGAATCGGAAGTGGTTGCAATAAACCAGCAACCCTTTGATGTTCATCCTTAACTTGCTGACACACCAAGCACTTCGCTACAAAACGAGCAATCTCCCTTTTCATGCCTTCCAACCAGAAATGCTGCCTTAGATCACAGTACATCTTCGTGCCTCCTGGATGTACAGAATATGCGGAACTGTGTGCCTCCTTCATAACTTTTTCACGAATGTCTCCTTTTGGTACACACAAACGGCTACCATATCGCAACGAACCATCTTCATGAATCAACAAGTCCGTTCGAAGTCCCGCTTCTACCTGTTCTCGAAACCTTTGCAATCTTGGGTCCTGCGACTGCGCTGCTTTAATATTATCGATCAATGACGACTGTACTTGCAGCTGCATCAACTGTCCTGAAGAATGCGGTAGCACAACCTCTAACTCGAATCTCCGAAAGTCTTCGATAAGCTCCTTCTGTGCAGTCAACATCCGAATTGCTGGCAACCGACTAAGCGCATCCGGCACCACATTAACCTTCGCCGGATGGTACTTAAGATCAAGATTATAGTCAGCCATCAGCTTCAACCATCTACGCTGCCTTATGTTAAGATCTTTCTGCGTGAACACATACTTTAGGCTTTTGTGATCGGTGAATACTTCGATCCTTTCGCCCAATAAGTAGTGTCTCCAAATCTTCAGAGCGAAAATCACTGCTGTAAGCTCCAAATCATGAGTTGGGTAATTCTTCTCATGGTTCTTCAACTGTCTCGATGCGTAAGGTATAACTTGTAATGTCCGGCTGGGCAGTGAACTGAAATAAGTATAAGATGAGATAGAAGTCCAGCTGGGCAGTGAACTAGTCCAAGTCCTCCTGGCTCGGCTCGATCTCCTGAGAGTCCGGTCCTCTTGACGAAATTCCAAAGAAAGAAATAGATAGGAATGTCGTCAGAGAACTAGCGCTCGGTAAGTCCCAAAAGAAAGAATGGAATAGAACAAGTAATGATAATTGAAACTGGTAAGTTGTGCATGTATATGTTTATTATTCTAACGTAGTTGTTTGTAGCTTAGTACAGAAGATATTTGTGTATACGAGAGGAGTCCATCTTACCCCATGGACTATGGTAACATGTAGTACAAGGCCTCGTCAAAATCCATGGGACAACGACACGGGAGTTCATATAGGTGTCTTTTAGTGACCATCTCATGCCATGTTAATACGTTCCGTACCAATCTACCCCGTGAACCCCGTGTAATTTATTTTATTGATTATAGTTACAAGTCTTGCCGAAACCATGGATACAAGTTGTTCAAGTAGTCAGGTTCAGGATATAATCTTGTAAACATGTCAAGTTATAGCCATGGTTCGGTCAAATCAAGTCATGTATTCTGGTTTGATATTGAAGATTGAATTCAGGTATTCAGGTTCATGTTCAAGTTATACATGTTAGAGTTTGGATTCATTTTTTAATTGGATTCTGGTTTGAGTTTGAATTCAAGTTTGATTTAGACTCAGACTTGATTCAGACATTTGTAAGTGATTTAGATCCTGAATTAGGTTCGGGAGTCATCGATAACTGTTGTATATGAACGGCAGGATTTGTGTCTTTTCAAAGACAATTACTATTGATAACTCCGTTAACTTTTCTATCTTAAATAGGAAAGCACTCACTTTCTCCGGCTCCCTGGGGCTCAAGAGAATTGATCCCGCTTAAACATATATTTACTAAAGTCCTTAATTGATGTTTTATGTAACTCGAGGGGGTTTTATGAAAATATTTTTAATTTAGTTAAAAATAAACCTCTAGAATTTATTTATATTATTTAAGGTTTTCATGGATATTAATTTTAAGGATTTGAGGTATTTTAGTGATAATAGCTTAGCTTAGAAAGTTCATGGTAGTTTAATGTAAAACTTGTCTTTTGTTGGCATCTTGATGGTATTTTGATGAAACTTATAATTCTTCATTTAAAAAATATAAGTTTATTATATTTGAAAATATATGGATTTGTAATATTTATATAATTATTAAAATTAAATTTTTAATTAAATAGAAAAAATCGTTTTTCTTAAAAACCGTATTAAAAACCTTTCGAGACCGGATGCTCCGTGAGAAGGTCTACATTTCGCTCTACTAGCCTAAGGATGTGCGATAATTCGTACCATCCAATAGCGGGTCCCCTAAAGAGAGTTGTAGAGCCTTATTTGCAAAAGAATTTAAAATACAATTTAAAAGAAAACCGGTTTTTTGTATAGTAAATGGTATTTTCTTGTAATATGGTATTCGTAACAAAAATTCATACAAGGGTATATCGTGCTATGGAACCATATGTGTATGTGAGGGGTAGGTCGTTATCCCGTGAAGTTTTCTAAAGGTATGTTTTAAAAAATACGAAATGAAGTGTTATCTAAAGTTCATGGCATTTAAATGAAAAAGGTTAAATTGTGATTGTTTTACGAAAGATTCTTTGATAAAATTTATTCTAGACATGAGTATTATGCTTATAAGTGAAGTGATATAATTTGTTTAATTAAAAGGTAAAGGAAAATGGAGTTATATGCTTTAGAAAAAGGAATATCGGTAATAACTCCACTTTTTACCGATTTTGATAAAAAGAAATTCAAGAAATAGAATGGAAGATTGGGAGGGACTTACGATTTAGGAGGCTTAAAGAAATGTGTAGGAAGAGGGGGTTGTCGTCGCGGCGTCGCCGGAATTGCTTCGATTCTTCGCCGGAAGTTGACCGCTTGCTAACTCCACTTCTACTTAGAAATTTTTTGAGAGTTTTGGTTAGAAATTTCAGAATGATGAAGGGCTAGGGCATGAGGTAATATTTATAGGGTAGAATTAGGGTTTTAGAATTAAAATGGTGAATTAAAATGTATTAAAAATGTGATAAATTGGGAATTGAAAGGTCTCTGTTCAATTGCAGGGCAATCAAACAGTGCAGAGGAGTTAGGGGTAGGGGAAAGGTTTTGGGTGCAAAGCACGGAGCACTTTAGCCTCGGTCCACCTGTCGGTACCGGCCCTTTTTGCATTTCCGTCGGCCGATTATGGGTTTTGGGTCGTTGGATTTGTGCCACATGTACTTGTCTGTATTTAAACCCTTGTGCACATGTTTGATTTTTTCTGTCTTTTCGTTTTTGTGTGTATTGCACGTGTAAACTTTTGGGCTTCCAAAAAGTTTTTTAAAAAATCAGAAAAAAAAAATGTGTCTGATGGGATTCGAACACAGGGCTACGTCACAGTAGTGTAAGGCTTTACCAGTAAGATATAAGTTGTTTCTTGTTGTTATTAAACAAAAATTAACTTATAATTTGTACTCAGGCTTGTAAACTCTTTTCTGTACATTAAACTTAAAAATTTCATACAGTAAATTCAGATTCGTTACACCAAATCATGCGAATCTTAGTGTTTTGGATAAGTATATAGAAATACCTACAATTTTCTAATAACTTTCATAACCTGAAATCTGATTAAAATTGACCCAAACTATATTTTAAAAATGTTTGACGATACTGAACAGATTCTGATATGTTTTGCGCGACGATACGAAAACAGATATATCTACCAAACCGGTAGTCGTATTTAGGCGAGACTGGAATTTACATGTGCATAACACTTAAGTCAATGTTTTCGTTTAAATTCTGACTTTAATTGACTTGATTAACTTGTCGTACATATCATATATTTACAACATTGTTTTTGGACGTTACTTGTATATTTATCTCATGCCATGTTCTGTGATTGCTTATTTATTTTTATCTATATGACTTGTGATTAAACCATTACATGCTATAATTGACTTGATCTTGAACTTGAATACTTAACTTGACTCGACCCAGAATTGCAACTGATATAACTCGCATTCCACTTGAGTTACTCGACTTCATTCTTCACCTTTTGCAATCTATGGTTTCGATCAAGACATGTTATAATCAACCAATCAAATCAACCAAGTCGATACATCAATTATAATCTATTATACTCGGGGTGTTTGGGATAGTTTTAGGTGTGGATCCAACGGAACTTCCGGATTTCCGTATTAACCTACTCGAATTCTATTTACTTGAATCTTAGTCGAGTCGACTTCTCCACAGCTTGGAGTCTCGATACTAACACATGAAATGGGAACATGTTTTCTTGCTCCTGGTGCCCCATTCTTGAGCTTGTGAATACTTCTACAGTTGTGTTGAAATTCACACTTAGAACTTAACGTTAACATAGTGACCATATAGAGACATATATAACATATACTCATGTTCACTTCCACACACTTTTACTCATCATTTACAATACTTCATTTTATGCTATACATGTCACTTTTCACATTTACTTTACCTTTGGGACATACCGAGCATTAGTTCGCTGATGGGCATTCCACCCGCCTTTATTTTCTTGGAATGTTCGTCAGGTACTATTGAGACGGAGGAAGTGGACGTCATGGAGGAGGATTACGACCAGATCACTGCTCAAGCTTAGCTTAGCTTATCTTTTCTTTCTGTTTAGGTATGCCAACAGTTTATGTATTTATGTTCTTGTATTTCCTTTTTGGTTGAACTCATATATTGTAAATGTTTCAAGTTTGAATGTAAATAAAGAAGTTTGTTGAAAAATTTTCAGTCTCCATTTATTCTTGCATTGTGTATTTTTGCTACGCTATGCTTAGCATATTTATTTAGGGAATGACCTTCTCTGAATAAATATGTCGCGTGCTTACCACATCACAGTTTCCGTCTTCTGGGAAGCGGGGAATGACAGGTTTTATAAATAATTATAATATTTTATTACCTCTGTTTTCGTCGCGTCGAGACATGATCTTTGAGGAAACAAGGGGATGGGATTCGAGAATGCAGTCATGTTTTGTTGTCCCGTCCATCTGTCTGTACTCTTGTCGATAAGAAAGCGTAAGTAAGGAACGTTTCTGAAAAATTCGAAATCCGAACAAAAACTGCTAGGATAGTACTTAAGTTAACAATGTTCGTTTAGGATCACGTGAAAAAATTGGTTAACAGATTCAAACAAAGAAGCCTAATATAAATTGAAAGAAATAAAGAAGTTACAAGAAAATTCGTGTCGATACTGGACAAGATAAAGATAACACGGTTGTTTGATTTAAGGTTCAAGATGAATTTGAAAGAAATTGAATAGAAAGGGAAATAAGATAGGACGGTGTAATTAAGTCAAGTAAAAATGAATCAAGAGTAGGACTCTAAGTTATTTAAGCAGAGTACCGCATTGTAACCATACCGCAGTATATAATTACAATCACGTAACTCCATGTAAATCACCCAAATCCTACTATTAGAGTTAATCGGATAAGATTTAAGAAAATAATCAAGAAAAATAAGATCAAATGAAGACCAAGGGTTCGCAGTTTCGTGTTATGTCGAAACAAGATTATCAGGGAAGACAAGAAGATATTCAACAAGATAGAATTCACGAATACAGTCATTACAGATAGGTCATTATCCTAATCCTAAGAGTCCAAGATTCTGTTATGGCAATGATGTAAAAGCTAAAAGTTGAAGTGTCGGTTCGTTGCAATTAAAAGATTATAATAATATAGGTGCGAGCATGAGTCTGTCCATACTAAAATTATCATACAAGTGTGCAAAACAACTCAAATTATAGTATAGAAGAAGAACGATGGGTACGAGAGAGGGAGAAGTGAAATCCTGCCTTTGAACGAGTTTGAACGTGACGGATCGAGAATCGTCAAATCGTACTGTAACGCGAGCTGTAACAATCCTAAACTTTCTGTACAAATTTTTTTCAAAAATACATAAAGGGTTACTTGAGCCTGAGAATAAGTTATAAGTATTTGATTTACTTTTGAACAGCAAGAAAGAGCTTGTAGCTCACTGATAAAGCCTTGCACTGCTGTTACAAAGCACCAGAGTTCAAATCCCATCAGCTATATTATCTTGTTATTTTGATTTATTTTAATATTTTTAGAAGCCCAAAAGTCTACACGTGTATAACCCATAAAACCAAGAGTCACAGCTTAAACAAACGGGTCCACTGCAGTAGTCAAAGCGTCAGGGACACGTGGCAAGAAGATGGACCCAGACTTAGGCCGGCGGAACGGGCGACTCGGCCGGCGGCGCCGGGTTAACTCAGCCCAAACCCATTTTTTCTTCAACTCCCAGAGACCTTCGTCCTACCCTACTCCCCCTGAACTATTTAAAATCTCTGAAATTAAACAAAAAATTTAAAACACCCTTTTAATTTTTTTAATGCAAAATTAAATACAATTTTTATCACACCCTTTAATCTACCCTAAACCCTAATTTTTCCTATAAATACCACATCTAAAATCATCCCTCCTCACTTTCAAATCTCTGTCCAAACTCTCAAGAAAATTGCATAGACTTTTTGTATGTAAGTAGAGTTAGCAAAGGGCGAAGCTCCGATGAACTTCCGACGACGATCCGAGGAGTTTCCGGCGACGAAACGACGCACCGGCGCCTCCTACTTCTTCCTTTTCCTCTCCTATACCCTACAATCCAGTAAGTCCCTTCTCCCCCTTCACTTTACTATTTTATAAACTTAGAATTCTAAAACCCGACGGAAGTGGAGTTAATCCGATTTCCGATTCGGTTTTTCCTTAAAAATTATATTTTTATTAAACACAATAATACCAAACTCTCACATCATGATCATTAAATATTAAAAAAACATATTTACAAGTTTCATATTAAAAGAATTTATATTTCAATTTTTATAGCACTTTTACAAACAAAATACCATATAGTTTATTTTCGACATAAAACATCATTACCCCTTTCTATACCTTTAGATAGTTCATGAGATAATGACCTATCTCCTCACAACACACATATGTAACATAACACAATGATATTTGGGAACAAAGTTTTGGGAAAACACAAAACTATCTCCAACTTATAAAAACCTTTTTCTATAAGATGTGTATTTTTAACAAATCTTTGCAATGTGCCGCTACAACCTATTTCGGGGAACCCGTTCGGGATGGTGTGGATTATCACACATCCTCGGGTTTAGTAGTGCAAGATACAAACCTCCGCAAGGAACATACGGTCTCGAAAGATTTAAAAATACAATTTTCTTTAGAAAATATGATTTATATTATGAATAAAACTTATATTTTTAATAAATAAATATGTAATTAATATCAAAATATCTATTTTTAATATTTATAATATTCCACATTTCCAAAATTCAAGAAAAACATTCCATTTACAAGAAAATACCAAACAATTCCAATATTACAAATAAATACCATATATTATGAAAAATAGGCTTTATTCACTAGAAATGTTATAATGATAAAATATACATCAATAAAAACTTTTAAAATGATAATAAAATACTTGAGGTGTATTTTGAAAATTATACAAATTTTTTTTTACATAAAACCCCCTCAAGTTATACTAAATTACAATAAGGACCCTAATAAACATGGGTTTAAGCGGAACCAGTCTCATGAGCCTCAGGAAGACGGAAATATGGGTGCTTGCCTATTTAAGCTAGACAATTTAACAAATGACGTTATCAACACGGTAATCTTCTTTGAAAAAGACACAAATTCTGCCGTCCATGTGCAGCGGTTACCGATAACACCAAAACCTAATTCAGGATTCAATTTCTTTTATAATTGTCTGACTCAGACTGAGTCTCAATATATACAATCTGACTTGAATGAGATTCAAGTATAAAACTATATTACAATATGAATCTATGATCCATATAATCAATCTGTTCAATATATTCAATCTGTATCGACTGAACCGAACCATGGATATACATCCATCTACATGATTCTCCAATTACATCCATTTACTGATATCATGGTTTCGGCAAGTCATCCATTTATACAATCTATCTATACAATTTGCAATACAAGACAATACAATACCGACCTTACAACCAATACAATACAATGCAATCAATACAATAAACACTACGGGGTTCTAAAGGGGTAAACTGGTATGGAACATGTTAAAGGTAGCATGAGGTGGTCACTTAAGACGTAATTATATCCATACCGTTGTTCTATGGTATTAACGATTGAGCCTTGTACTATGGGTTACCAAAGTCTCCGGTGTAAGTGGGATTCCTCTCGTATACACCGGCATTTTCTGTACCAACCTACAAACAACTATGCTAACATTAAAATAACAATAATAAAAATATACTCTTTCTGTTTATTCTACTTCTCCCTCATCTCTGGGACTTACTGAGCGATTGTTCGCTAACGATATTCCGTTTCTTTCTTCTTTGGAATGTTGTCAGGTGGATCGGACTTTCAGGAGATCGAGCCCACCAGCGAGGATTTGGACCGGCTAATTTACGACCCAGAGCTTTAGATTCCTTGTACATATTTACATTCTTTATTTTCCATTTCTGTTATGCCACTGTTTAGGCATTGCTTTTCATTCCATGTATTTACTTTTCAGATGCATTGTACAAAAGAATGTTAATAAATAAAGTTGATGTTCATTACATTTGTCTCTTATGTATATTTCTTTTATATTGCTTAGTTACGCTTAGCGTATTTACTTCTGAGTAAATACTTAGCGGTCTCATCGCGCCCTCTACCCGTACACCGGGAAGCGGGACGTGACAGGTTTTGTTGGTGGCCCATGCAGGTCAGAGCAATATGGAACCTTACCATGCAGTTCAGCACCGTATGGACAACCTAAGCAATATAACACAAGAACCAGCAACTGAAAACATTTTTTACAATTCAAATTCATTAAATCTTCCAATTCCATATATTTTGAATATATCCTAACCCAAATCTTTCTTCCAAGGTTATGGATTCCCCAAAAAACACTAGCATAAATGTCAACAACTCTCCCCCGCTACTACCACTCACACCTGCCGTCGCTGCTCCGATCAACGAGCAGACGGTTCTGGTTGAGGCAATCCGAAGCCTCCTGGAAGGACTGCAGTAGCAGACTACTATATTATTGAACCGACCAGAAGCAGAAGCAACCGACATGAAACGCTCTGCTACCCAGATGGCAAGAGGAGCCCATCCTATACAACCTTCAAAACCCAAGAGACAGAAAGAAACAATTAACCGATCAAGTCCAAGTTTTTGTTTCTAATGCAAGAGAGCTGGACACTTATGGAAAAACTGTAGGTGCGCAAAAGGCCTATGCTTAGTTTGTGCCGCATCCAATCACGGAATTGGAAACTGTCCTTATAGAAGCAACCCAGCCCACACACCCACTAACTACCCGCAGCGGCCAGCTATCCAAGCTCCTGCACCTCGCCTTGCACTCCCAACTCCACCACCTGCATAGCCTACTCGCCAATTCCATCAGGTACAGAGGAACATGCCACGAGGGCAGAGAAACATGCCCCAAGGACAGAAGAATGTGCCTCCAGTTAGGAGGAATATACCACGGCGTCAGGCTTTCCTTTTAGCGGCCAAAGAAGTAGAGACCGTAGACCAAGGTAAACCTCGTAATTTTCTCAAATCTTTTCAAATCTCTCGCATTCTTTCGTTCTCTCACATATTTTTCATACACTACCAATAGTTCTATCACCAAACTTTTCTTGAATCAGTTACACTTTCCTTTTACAAATTTCGATGACGAAATTTTTATAAGGAGGGTAAAATGTAACAACCCTAAACTTTCTGTAAATTTTTTTTTCGAAAATACAGAAAAGGATACTTGAGCCTGAGCACAAGTTATAAGTATTTGATTTACTTTTGAACGGCAAGAAAGAGCTTGTAGCTTACTGGTAAAGCCATACACTGCTGTTACAAAGCACCAGAGTTCAAATCCCATCAGCCACATTATCTTTTTATTTTGATTTCTTTTAATCATTTTAGAAGCCCAAGAGTCTACACGTGCATAACCTGTAAAACCAAGAGTCACAGCTTAAACAAACGGGTCTACTGCAGTAGTCAAAGCGTCAGGGACACGTGGCAAGAAGATGGACCCGACTAGGACGACTCGGGCCGGCGGAACGGGCGATTCGGCCGGCGGCGCCGGGTTAACTCGGCCCAAACCCATTTTTTCTTCAACTCCCAGAGACCTTTGGCCTACCCCACTCCCTCTTCGCTATTTAAAATCTCTGAAATTAAACAGAGAATTTAAAACACCCTTTTAATTTTTTTAATGCAAAATTAAATACAATTTTTATCACACCCTTTCATCTACCCTAAACCCTAATTTTTCTTATAAATACCACACCTAAAATCACCCGTCCTCACTTCCAAATCTCTGTCCAAACTCTCAAGAAAATTTCATAGACCTTTTGTGTGCAAGTGGAGTTAGCAAAGGGCGAAGCTCCGACGAACTTCCGACGACGATCCGAGGAGTTTCTGGCGACGAAATGACGCATCGGCGCCTCCCGCTTCTTCCTTTTCCTCTCCTCTACCCTACAATCCAGTAATTCCCTTCTCCCTCTTCTCTTTACTATTCTAAAAACTTAGAATTCTAAAACCCGACGGAAGTGAAGTTAATCCGACTTCTGATTCGGTTTTTCCTTAAAAATCATATTTTTCTTAAACACAATAATACCAAACTCTCACATCATGATCATTAAATATTAACAAAACATATTGACAAGTTTCAAATCAAAAGAATTTATATTTCAATTTTATAGCACTTTTACAGAAAAATACCATATAGTTTAGTTTCGACATAAAATATCATTACCCTTTTCTATACCTTTAGATAGTTCATGAGGTAATGACCTACCTCATCACAACACACATATGTAATATAGCATAATGATCTTTGGGAACATAGTTTTGGGGAAATACGATTTTACACAAAACTACCTCCAACTTATAAAAATCTTTTTCTACAAGATGTGTATTTTTAACAAATCATTGCTATGTGCTACTACAACCCATTTAGGGGAACCCGTTCGGGATGGTGCGAATTATAGCATATTCTCGGGCTTAGTAGTGCGAGATGCAGACCTCCGCAAGTAGCATACGGTCTCGAAAGATTTTAAAATACAATTTTCTTTAGAAAATGTGATTTATATTATGAATAAAACTTATATTTTTAATAAATAAATATGTAATTAATATCAAAATGTCTATTTTTAATATTTATAACATTACACATTTCCAAAATTCAAGAAAAACATTCCACCTACAAGAAAATACCAAACAATTCCAATATTACAAATAAATACCATATATTATGAAAAATAGGTTTTATTCACTAGAAATGTCATAATGATAAAATATACATCAATGAAAACTTTAAAGACGATAATAAAATACTTGAGGTGTATTCTGAAAATTATAAAAAATTATTTTTACATAAAACCTCCTCAAGTTATACTAAATTATAATAAGGACCCTAGTAAATATGGGTTTAAGCGGGACCAGTCTCTTGAGCCTCAGAGAGCCGGAGATATGGGTGCTTGCCTATTTAAGGTAGACAACTTAATAAACGGTGTTATCAACACGATAATTGTCTTTGAAAAAGACACAAATTCTGTCGTCCATGTGCAGCGGTTACCGATAACACCAAAACCGAATTCAGGATTTAATTTCTTTTCTAATTGTCTGACTCAGACTGAGTCTCAATATATACAATCTGACTTAAATGAGATTCAAGTATAAAACTATATTACAATATGAATCCATGAATCTATATAATCAATCTGTTCAATATATTCAATCTGTATCGACTAAACCGAACCATGGATATACATCAATCTACATGATTCTCCAGTTACATCCATTTACTGATATCATGGTTTTGGCAAGTTATCCATTTATACAATCTATCTATACAATTTGTAATACAAGACAATACAATACCAACCGTACAACCAATATAATACAATGCAATCAATACAATAAACACTACGGGGTTATAAAGAGGTAGACTGGTACGGAACATGTTAAAGGTGGTGATTATTGAGATGTTGCGTGTGTGCGCTTTTAGAAGATGAATCAAAGAATAGTTAACCACAATCAAGAACGGCGTCGCTTGGTAGCTAGCCGGTGAGTATGGGTCGGTCCACAGGGATTTTGTGTATTTTCTATTTGTTCTAACGGGTTAATTCCAATTGTGGTTGGATTGATTATCACTAAAAACTGAAATGAGTTTGATTAGGATTAAAACCTTGCTAGGGTTAGGTTTATGTTAAGTTTGGAAATTCAATATTCCACACCGGTTTCTATGCCCTAATTTAAGATCTATTTAGGTGTTAAGGTAATAATTAACAAAGAGGATTAGTACCATCGGGAAGAAACTAGGTTTCTTCCTCTAGGTCCTTGTCCGTCCTTTCTTAATTCTTACCCTAACCTTCATGGAAAACATACACAACCGGTCTTTTAAACTACGGTATCACTGCTATCTCGTGTGATAAGGTGCCGTAGTGAGCGGTGTGTGTATGTATGCATGGAGTCCTATAAAAAAATATGCGATGGGCAAGAAAGGGGTGAGAGATTTTTCATCTCTCAAACCTTTCCTATTCCTAATCCTAACAAGTGAGGAACTACTCACTCATTAGTGAATTGATAAAAAGATACATTTCTTATGAGTTTTTAATTCAATAACCTAATTATCTAAGCTACGACAAATGAATAAAATTTCTAACTAATTAACTAGGGCAGATAATAAAATTGCTAAACTATGGCAGAAAAGAAATTAACTAGGGCATAGAAATGAAAAACTTACTTTATTTGATACTCTCTTCAAACATTTACAGCGAATTTAAATTCTGAAATAGATGAATAAAAATTGGCATACTCCAAAAAGAGCTTTATGGTTTCTATTTATAAATTATAGAAACCCTAGGGTTACATCTGATCCCTATATGCATTTACAAATTTACCCTAAGAAGCCTAGTCAACGCACCGCCACACCATCAAAATTTGCACCGACACGTGCCTAGCACGGCCGCTGATCCGCAGCCATATGCCTTGTTTGGCCGCGGATCCGCGGTCATATTGGAGGCTCTTTGGCTGAATTCCTCTGGTGTTCTTTTTGTTGCTTTTTACTTGGTTTTTCTTTACTTGGTTCTTCAGAATTTCTTCTAGTCTCTTCCAGATTTCCACAGTGCATAATGTCATGGACTTTTACCGTTTGCTTCGTGTCGAAGTCTTGAACCTTGCGCTGCCTCTGTACTTTGTGAAATTGTTCATTGATCTTCATTTGTCCCTCAAACTGTAGGCATGATCAAGATCCTTCTATTTGTTGGTCGTAGTCTCACTTTTGTATCGTCTTTTCATCATTTTCACTGTTTTGTTCCGAGAACCTGTAACCTGCAACCATGTAGCAGACATGGATCAAAAGCACCTGTTTATTTGTAAAATGAATAAGAATGGGGAATATAATAATGCAAAATTATGATATGAACAGGTGGCACGAGGTGGTCACTTAAGACGTAATTACATCCATGCCGTTGTTCCGTTGTATTATCGACGGAGCCTTGTACTACAGGTTACCAAAGTCCCCGGTGTAAGTGGGACTCCTCTCGTATACACTGGCATTTTCTGTGCCAAGCTACAAACAACTACGCTAACATTAAAATAACAATAATAAAAATATACTCTCTCTGTTTATTCTACTTCTTCCTCATCTCCAGGACTTACTGAGCGATTGTTCGCTGACAACATTTCGTTTCTTTCTTCTTTGAAATGTTGTCAGGTGGATCGGACCTTCAGGAGATCGAGCCCACCAGCGAGGATTTGGACCAGCTAGATTATGACTCAGAGCTTTAGATTCCTTGTACACATTTACATTCTGTATTTTCCATTTCTGTTATGCCACTATTTAGGAATTGCTTTTCATTCCATATATTTACTTTTTAGATGCATTGTACAAAAAAATGTTAATGAATAAAGTTGATCTTCATTACATTTGTCTCTTGCGTATATTTCTTTTATATTGCTTAGTTACGCTTAGCGTATTTACTTCTGAGTAAATACGTAGCGGCCGGTCGCGTCCTCTGCCCGTATACTGGGAAGCAGGACGTGACACAAGCCCCTCTCTTCTCGGATTTTTGGTGATCGTTTTGGCGAAAACGATATGAAGGCATCGAAGAGACAATGAAGCTGATCGTTTTTCCAGAATTTTGTAAGGAGTAGAATGGGAGAAAAAGCCAAAGGAATTCGATCTATTTATAGGTTTTAAAACCCTAGCCTGACCCGGCAATCTGTTTTTAAGGTTTAAAAGCCAAAAGAACGTGCCAGAGATTGCGTGCAGCAGCCCCGCGCACTCGCCCAGGCCATTCGATTTCGTGATCGAACAGTCCGCGATTGCGCATGTGGGCATAAGCTGTCCACGCGCTTGCGTGTGCAAGCGCATAGGGTCCACTCGCTCGCGCATGCTAGCGCCAGCGAGAGGCGGGCCGGGCCTGTTGGGACGAGTCTTTTAGCCTCGGGTCTGATGGGCCCGATTCTATAATTTTTTTCCTTTTCTTTTCTTTTCTATTTTTTGAAAATTCATTTAAAATCTATTTTTAAATTCGATTTTTCATTCTAAAATTTAACAAAAATACTTTTAATTATCGAAAATTTATGAAAAGTATCTCGGAAAATTCTAAATAAATATATTATCATTTTCAACCATTTTATTCTCAAGATAATTCTTTTTCTTCAAAGTTCCCTTTTCTAAATAAATCTTAGTAAATACTAAAAGTAGTATTTAAATTCTTTTCTTTATCGCAAAAATTATATTAATCATTTATAAACTCAAAGACCTTTCTCCAAAATTTTCTATCAAAACAACTTAGAAAATAATTAATGACTCTAAATAATTATAAAAAGCTTTTATTCGGTATATAAAAATTACAGTCGTTACAATCTACATTTCTTATAACAATTTCGTTCTCGAAATTATAAAAGAGGTTGCAAGGACGGAGTTGCAGAAAAAAATAAGGGTAGTGTTGTCTCAAAATAAATTATTTAAAACAATTTCTCAAAAACAATTATCTTTTATAAAACTAAGCGAACGCAAATGAATTTAACAGAATTCTATTTTTTTTAATAATACGGTCGTTACAATCTACCTTTCTTAAAATTTTCGTCCTTGAAATTTTCAAAAAGGAGGATGTTGTAATGAGGTAAGAAAAGGTAAGGATAATGAGGTTGTAATTCATTTTCACTCTCCATCGGTTGATATGAAGGGATGTGATCAGAAGTCAAGAGGTTCGACAGGCAGGAAAAGGTCACTAGGAAAAGTTCTATGCTAACAGGTATGGTACCATGGGTGCATGCAGGAAAAGTTTTAAGAAGGCAAGTAAAAAGAATAACAGACTGGAACTTAAGGAATTAAATGGTTACCAGAGCGTTCTGCGGCTTCAGCTTCTATAGCTGATAAAGCGAAACCCTGACGCTTGGGCGCGTTCTTCTGTATTTATGGGATACTCGCCGCTGAGGGGGTAAGAGTGCTACTCACCGTGATGATCTATAGACTGCCGATATGGATGCTAGAGTAGCCGTGGGTTCACGTCAAGGACAACCGCTTGCCCTGTGCTCCGACAACCCGCATTTCAAACAGAGACCATTGAGCCTATGACAATCCTTTTTTAGATGCCTCGACTTATTGTTGTAGTTGCAAATGACTAAGGAAAGATTAGAAAAGGACTCATCATGTCTCCTTGGTTGAAAAACACTGGCCGGCCATGAGGACGCCCTCTTGAAATCTGGCCGGTCGGTCCCTTGTTCCCGATCGGCTGAGCTTTTTGCTTTATTCGTCTCTCCAAGTCCTCGAAATTACGAGCAGCGTCGAGGACTTCGTCATCTGTGCGGTAGGCGGAAGTGTACATTACGGTGATTGATGTGAAAAAGTGAGTTTTTATGTGTGTCCTAAATACCGCAATCAATAACGGTGTCGCAAATACCGCAATCAATAACGGTATCGCAAATAGCTAGCCGATAGTGAGTACGGGTCGTTCACAGGAAGATGGTAAATTATTTATGTAGTTTTAGACAAGTTAATAAAAGAAAGGTTGGATTTTTATCGTTTTATATTAAAGAGTTTTGAAAACTTTATAAGAGAAGAGCTTGTAGGGTTCTTCGGATTGGATAGTTTAAAAGATGGTTTTTTTTTATATAAAAATATTTTTTTTATCTTCTTAATTAATTAATACTAGAGAAATAATGATGAATGTGCATTAGGGTGCTAAGAGGGGTACTACGAATTCTCTTTATTTACCCGTATCCCTCCATTGATCGTTATTACACTAAGACCTTTAATCAAAACAATCTTAACTAAACTCAAATCGAGATCACAACTTTCATGAATTGAGGGTGCGCCCAAATAAGAGGGTTGAGATTCCCTTTGATTAAAGTTTATAAAGAATTAAAAATAATAAAGAGAATTGAAGGTAAATATCCATCAAATAAACTACCCACTCCTCAAAACCTTAAGAAAAAATTATTCGCTCGTTAAATCAAAAAGAAAAGAGATAAGGGTTGAGAAATATATTATAAAGCTATCTTTTAAGATCCCTTACAAAAAGCAAGGAGTTTCTTTTGTTAGCATTATCGTTTCAAAATCGATGAGAAAGAAGGAGGAAGAAGATGAAATCCAAAAAAAAAAACAAGTCAATTTTACTAATATTACATGCGAAGAAATAAATTGCGAAAAAGTAAAGAGACAAGAAATAAAAATTACCCTACCTTTTATTAATAAAAATTTGCATTACAGAATTTAATTGGCTAAAAGAAAAGTACTAAAAAAAACTAAAAACCCAAGATAATTTTTCTTCATTGCTGCTCGGTCTTTTATATAGGCTCTGGAACTTGAAACCCTAAAGGTCATCTCGACGTATGTAAAAAGACGATCATGCCCATGAAAAAGTTTATCAAACGGCGACGATTGGACCGCAGAACCGCCGCCTATTGCTTAATATGGCTGCTGAACCACTGCCGTTTGATAAGATTGCGTCTCCAAATTTCTTCCTCTTTCTTCTCTCGATTTTAGGAGATCTTTTCGATGATAAAATCTAGAAAATATTGTTTTATTTTTGTAGTTACGCGAATCTTCAATTTGCTCCTAAATTTGGCAGATTTGATTTGCTAACTTGATTTGATTTAGATCTCCTACTCATATTTGTAGCCTTGAACTGATTTGTTATTTTAATATCTGTACAATATCTCAAATCAAATCATTACTAGTACTTATTTTATTTGAGATATTATTCCAACAATTCATTCACAAATAAATTACTTAATGGTTAAGAAATTCAAGGATATTTGATATGATATGATATGCACATCTTAATAATAATGATTAAGAATCATATGGATATTTTTATTTAAATATAATATGCATATATTACACCCAATTAAATTAATTATAAGTTAAGAAATATATGACAAAATCTTTTTACACATAAACCCACATATGTTTTTAAATTATAAATAACATATTTACTAATTAATAAAAATAGGGAAAATGACCGTAAAAATGTGCAATAAATATGACTGATCATGCGGACTAGGTTTTCAAGTCCAAACTCTTTTGGAACCATTTAGCATGTAGCTCTGGAGTGACTCGAAGGTGGTGCAAAACGGCTCAGCATTGCAAACTCGGCGGCATGCTCATCAACAGTTTTTTCCCACATAGATCCCTGTTGGAGATGGACGAACCTCTTTTCCATCTCAAGATGTACCACCGCTGGGAAGAACTGAGCGTCAAAACGTTCCTTAAAAGTCTTCCAGCTAATCGGTTTCACCAGCCGACCTTCCTTGGCCTGCCACTGGATTCTGGCGTTCACAGTTAGCTAAATCTTTGCAATGTCCACCCATGCTTCAACCGAAACTTGAGATGCGCCGAGGTCTTGGACGGTGCCCTGGATCCACTCTTTAGCTACAAGTGGCATTTCTTTCCCTATGAAAGACATGGGGTGCAACGATCGGAACTGCTTGACACTGGCCTTCCCTTGATTGTTTGGGACCATAACTCGCTCAATGAGAGCGGCCTGTTTCTGGAGACTCCTGAACAATTCCTTCTGTAGGGCAGCAGTTTGCTGATGTTGGTTCTTGAGCAGTCCTTGCATCATCTGGATTAACCCCGCTTGATTGCCATCACATTTCCTGTTTCCACCCCTGTTTCGGTTTCCGTTGAGCCTATCCATCACTTTTAAGAGAAACAAGGAAAGATCAAATTGGATTCAAAACAGATTCAAAAGGAATAGTAGACGTTGAGATGGGAAGTAGGTTCTATAAAAGGAAAATGAGTAAGTATTAAGGATAGATTCAAGGGATGAGATTCAAGGGGTATAATAAGTGTTAGTTAATGTCTTGCCATTGTATACAAGACCTGCATGAGCCACCATTAAAACCTATCACACCCCGCTTCCCAAGATACGGGTGCAGAGACACAACGAGGCCCGCAACGTAACTATATCGAGAAGTAGAATCTCCTCGATACAGTTACACTAAGCGTTAGTAATGTAGGAGTATACAAAAACAAGTCAAAGAAAATCATCCTTATTTCATTAACCACCATTTGTTACAAACAATAACTCCAAGGTTTATTACATCCTTAAAGCAAGCCTAAAACAGGTGGGCGAAAGTAATGGAAACAAAGAAATAAAAGTCCTAATTGTAATTTGAGAGTTGAGCGTAGCGTTCTACCATAGCTTCGACTTCAGCCGAGCCTTCTTTCAGCTAAGGCGGACATTTCGGGAGAGAGGAAGAGAGGAAGAGAGAAAAAGAAATATCCGTCGACGAGATAAACTCGATTAGGATTCTCAAGGGAGTTATGTGTAATAAAGTGGACTGTGTATATGAATATTGTTATAATGTGCAGATAAAAGGGTAGATAAAACTAGTGTCCCTAGTATATGAGTCAAAAGGTAGGTTAGGTAACAACAAATAATTACATTCCGTATTTTAGCTTGTTTTAGTTTGGTTTCGTAAGGGTCCACTCTTCATTTTCATATTTTTCTTGATCTATTACTATCTTTGTATGTAGTTTTTATGATTTTATTTTTGTTTTCGTTACTTTTTTTTATTTTTGGAAGTTTGTGAGTAGTATTCGCTGAAAACCCTCAGGAGACAACTCTCCTCTTACTAGGGCCGTCTAGAGATTTAAAGGCTTGTTGCATGCGCTCAATACAATCGCACGCTCGTGAAAGGTACATAGGAGTAAGAACGGGAGTAAGAGTAGGATTTGGTTAGATTATAGTTTAGTTTAGTTTAGAATTTGGAACCCTATATTTGCTCGAGAACTAGCAAAAGGTAAGTGTGGAGGTATTTGATTAGTGCAATTTATTGCATATTTTTATATCATATTTATCGTTTATATTTCATATTTTATGCTACTTTGGATGTTCTTGTGAATAAATGCAAGTTACAAAACTTAAACGCAAAAATACGAAAAATTGTGCTAAAAACATAATACGTGTATGCAATGGAAATCAATTCGGAGCTAAATAAAAAACTGAGAATCAATTAGCAGTTTTGGAACAAATTCTGAAAATTTAGATATTAAAACAAATTTTATGGAAGAAACCAAAATATCCCGGATGCAAAAATTTCTGCTGAATTGGTTATAATTGTGGATTTGGCCAGTTTTTCAGAGCATCCATCCAGATTTTGAGCGAGATTTGATATTCTCTGTTTATCTTAGAAAGGTTTTTCCAAGACTCACAAAAGACTATGTAAACTCTTGTATAGTCTAGGGTTTAGATCATCTCTCTCATATGCTTAAAAATTAAGATTTACTTTTGAAGAGGGATCAATCAAGAACTTTTGTAAGTACTTCATAATGAATAAATGTCTATTTCTTTTCCAATTATGAGTATTTAATTTCTTTCTGGGTTTTTGTATTGTTTAATTCTAGTGGTTGGATATGATTAATTTCTTCTTTTCTTATGCTTCATGAATGAGTTTTATTTTAATTTTAATTATTTCTCTTAATATTTTCATCATATAAACTAGATCTTATAGAAATAATTGATACTTTGAATTAGATGCAGGGATTGATGATACACCTAAAAACTCATTAGGCTAATGACGGTCCGGCAAACTAGAAAGCTAAGTAGGGACGGTAAGTAAAGAATTAGATTAAAATAAATTAAACCTAGATAATTAAAGGGTTCTAGGTTAATTCGATAAAATAATAGTATAGATTAGCTACCTAATACTGTTAATCGAAGATTAAACCTAGGGTATTTTTAATTAACTAGAAATATAGATATTTGGTATAGTTTCTAAATGATGTTTTAATAATTGATAGGTTGATTTTAAATCTAATTAATGTAACATATGCTTTTGTTTTAATTAATAGAAAACATATTAAACATAAATCTAAAAAATAAGAACTATCTTTTAAACCAACCCTAGAAGAAAAAATATACAAAACCCTGAACTTTTCTTTCTATAAAAACTTACCCTTTTAATTTCTTACTATTTAGTTTTAAATTTAAATCAACTATTTTTATAAACTTGACTTTAGAATTAATTAAATCACACATCTCTGTGGATCAATCCATAAACGCATTACTATAACAACCATACACTTGCAGCATTAAAATATTTAACGAACAAGTTTTTGGCGCCGTTGTCGGTGAGGCATAGTATTTAATTAATTTTAATTCAAGTTTTAGTTTTTAATTTAGTTATTTAGTTTTATTTTATTAGATTTGATTGTGCAAATTCTCTGTTTTAAATTTCAGTTGACAATACAAACTTATAGAGAGACGAGATCAAGACGAGCAGGAGGAAATTTGGTGGCAAGTACCAACCAAATATATTTCATCCGAAACCACCTATTGATCAAATTCGGACAAAAATTTTTGGCCAATCAGCTTACGGTTTGTTGCAGTTTGTAACTCTTCTCGCGTACATCCCAGAAATTTGTTCCGTTTTTGGTGAAGTGGCAAGTTTGCAGCAGAATCGAGGCAAACCTAGGGATTTGAGGTATGATTTCGTTCTTCTCTAACCTATTTTTCTAACTAACTATTTTTGCAAAATTCTTTGCGCCACAAAATTAAAAAATAGTTTAAATTTGATTTGAATTGATTTGTTTTTATTTTTGCATATTTAAAAATATTCTAAGGGCAACAACCCATTAATGGTTGGGTAGGGATTTCATCACCCTTCCTAGGCCCTACAAATTACAAATGAGCATCTGCATTCAACCCACATTAATTTTAAAAAAATATCTAGACTCAGACCCTTAAGGACATTCGCGCTCAATAAGGAAAGAAGAGATTGTGAGTAATTTAACGACTATCCGATTCAATCTTGAGATATGTAAGTGACATATGACTAAGTTGTGGTTATATAATCAAGGTCCGCTATTTGAGTGATTCGTATAGCAGAACTCTCCCACTTAACTGGTACTGATCTGGCTTCAAGGTTGAAAAAGAGCTGTTAGGGGATATATCCCGCAATTTGCCTTTGGCAGTAGAAGCAGGTCTAGTAACTTGACCTAGATAACCCTAAATCTAGATTTATTTCCGCGTTTTGTTGGTAATTTGTTAGAATCTGTAGTTTTGTTTCTGCATTTAAAAAAATTAGAAGAATATAACCTATACTCTTTATCTTATGGTGTATGTACGTGTAGGATCAAGATGAAACAAATCGTCTGACCCGTCTTGATTTTATAGATATTATGGCTGATCTTGTCCCCGCTACACCTACGTTCCAGGATAGAGGCTATCCTGCACGTACTTCACTTCCATCTTACATAATTTTACCGCTAGCCACCAATGATTATGAGATTAAATCTGCTTTTGTTAATTCACTTCCCAAATTTCATGGATTAGAATCAGAAAACGTTTTTGCCTTTATTAAAGAATTTGAGAATATATGCCAATTATTTAAATTAAAGCAGTTAAATACTGATACGGCTAAACTTAGACTCATTCCTTTCGCCTTAAATGATAAAGCTAAACATTGGTTTTACAGCGTATCAGCCAACACTATCAAAATATGGGAGTAATTTACTAAAATTTTCCTTAAAAAATTCTACCCTCATTTTAAAACTACTAAATTTCAAAATGAAATTAGAATTTTTTCATAAAAACCGGAGGAATATTTTTGGAAATATTTTGAACGTTTTAAAGACCTCCTAATTAAATGCCCACACCACGGTTTTGCATAGTGGGAATTATGTCAAATAGTTTACGATAGGCTAGAGTCTAAGTTTATGGCAGAATCGATGTATCAGGACGACTTCATGAAGAAGTAGGAAGATGATGCATAGAATTTCTTTGAAGAATTATCCGACAAAACGACAAAACCATGCAAGGGGAAGCTCAAGCAAGAGGAATGCAACTACATCCAAGGGAGGGACACATGTAGTCGAAGCTTCTATTGGGATACAAGCCGAGTTAGCTGCCATTACGCAACAAATACAAAAGCAAACAACTACACCTTCCCCTGTTCAACAAGCCTGTTAACCCTCTCCATGTTTAAATTATCATAACTCCTTTCATTTTTCTGAAGAATGTCTCCTTAGGTGCCCTCAAGGTCAAGCCTCTACTAATTTAGAAAAGCAATTGGCCAGCTTTATGCAAGCTATAGTTGCAAATCAACAGGCAATTGTGAGACTAGAAAAGAAGATTGACCAAATAACAGATAACCAAATTCACCAGGTGAACGTTATTACTCTGCCTAGCGATAAGATCACAACACACTCAAATCCTGCCGAGCCTAACCATTAGATCTTATTAAATAAAATCGATAAGTCTGATGAATTTTCTAAACCAAACCAGTCTTCATCGCAAGTTGAACAATGTACTGAGCCTAAAGTTATTCTCCCAAAACGATTAAAGGAGAAGAAACGAGCTGCTAAGATAAAAAAAAAAAGGTTATGAAAGATTTCAAACAAGTCAAAACTAACATCCCACTTCTTGATGAAATTGAACAAGTACCCAATCATGCTCAATTTTTAGCAAATATGCATTCAGAGAATAGGCACTCAACTGTACCTAAGAAAGTTTTCCTTGCTGGAAATATCTGTGACATATTGCACTGTGATAGGCTCATAAAGTATAAGTATCCCGGTTGTCCTACTATTTCTTGCACTATAGGAGACAAAATTATAGATAGAGCCTGACTTGACTTAGGCGCGAGTGTGAACCTTCTTTCTTTTTCAATCTATGAGCAGTTAGGGTTAATAGAGCTTAAACCTTCTAAGGTAATTTTACAGATGGCCGATCATTTTATTAGAAAATTTAAAGGGCAGATTGAGCATGTGTTAATTAAAATAAGAAATTCCATATTTCTAGTTGATTTCATTATCTTAGAAACACAACCTATATCCAATCCTAAGGGTCAGATCTCGGTTATTTTAGGATGGTCATTCCTGGCAATATCAAATGCGATGATAAATTTTCGAACCGATTCTATGACACTGTCTTTTGGGAATATGAAAATTAATCTCAACATCTTTAAATTAGGAAGCAAACCAAATGAACTGTATGAGCACTCTCTTGAAGTTAATGCAATTCATGAAGTTTCTTTGGATGAAGAATTTGGCTTGAAAGACGGTGATTTCGAGGGAATTTATGAAGAGGAATTTCTTGTAAATTCTAAGGTGGAGGGATTTAATTGTGAAAAGGGCTATTTCGAAAAAGATAGCTTTGAAGAGATTTTTTGCAGAAGAACTCACGTTCGTGGGTGAAGATGAATGTATAGTCGATAACACAAACTATTATGAGCCAACTTTTGAGGGATTATTTGAGGATGAACTCTTGATTTTAGTTGAATTGCAAGCACCACATTTTTATGATTTATACATAAAAGAGGAGCATCCTATTGAAAATAAATTAGACCGCTTAAAGTTTGATGATATTTGTTATCATCTAGATACTGTACAACAATCTACTGCTGTTAGGATTAAATTGCAAATTTTTAAAACTCAACATTTCAAACAACAATTTAATTCTTGCAATTTTAAATATGATAAAATTTTAAATTTTATTTCATGGATGTTTTATTTTGAGCCTTATTGTCCTATCATGTTTTACCAAGCCCATGGGTATATTGATAAATTATATGATTGGCTAATTTTGATTTTTGCACTTGCTACAACATTGGTTATGACTTTGTCAGTAATAGATGTTGATAATCAAGAGGAGAAGCCCATGGTTTTCCATGGGCCGGAATATTTCATTTAAAATTTTTAACTCCTCGTTTGTACATTATGTATTATATTATGGTGCTAACTTTTGAAGGACTTTTGTGCAAAATTACCTAACCCTTTTATGTAGTCACACCATGCCTTGTTCCCCAAATAAAGAGAGAAGGAAGCCTTTGAACTTTGATGGTGTAAAAATTCCCCCCAGGTTTCTGGAGGAGATAAATCTTTCTTTCGCTTTTCTTATTCCAGTACTCTTTTTCTGAATAAATTGCTCTTTAGATCAAACATAATTTCGTGAATATGGGGAAGAGGACAGTGTGGACACTGTTTAAAATAAGTGTGGGTGGTGATTTAGTTTTGTACAAAAATTTTCTTTTATTTTTAGGTTTTAGTTTTAGGTTCTTTTGAAAAAAAAATTAGAAAATGATTCTTAGAGAGTGAAAAATGTATATAAAAAAGTGAGAAATTTTAAGAAAAAGAGATGTGTTGAATAGATCTAGTAATAAGTAGTCATGTGTCCGTTCCCAAAAGTCGAGTGATATGAAGGAGTTGCTGGGTTTGAGGAAAGAAATTAAAGTGGAGTATATTCTTGAATCCAACTTAATGAATATACACCCTACAAACCAGACATACTCACATGCTCAACCTCGGGATAATAGAGAATACCATGACATATCATTGTTTGAAAGCCTCGGTATGAAAGAAAAAACGGTATTTGAAGCTAACCACGGAAAGAAAGAAAAAATATCGCTGAAAAAAGGGAAGAAAAATTATATATAAGTTTGGATTGTAACTTTCTTAAGGTTATGAAAAAAATAGAAAAAAATACAGCAAGGATGCTTTATCACTTAGTGCCTTAGACCAACTGGTTTGTGAGTCACTGCTGAGCCCGAGGTAATTACAAAACTAGACTTATATGTATTAAGCTATTTACGCATTAATCTCACACATTTGGTAATCGGTTGATTAGTGCATAAGCAAATATTAGTAGTCGTATGAAAGGTGTGTGAGAAAATCCGTCCATCCTTAATAAAAAGAAGTAGTATTAAGATAATTAAGGCAATGATACGATTGTTTGATTTGAATACTTGGAGTATAGAGATGACATTTTTACATACACGTAGAGACATATGATCGATGTGTGGAGGAGAGATGGGTAGAAAAAATTGGAATGATATGGAGGAAGTAATTTTTGGATTTGATCAAGGCTATTAAGATATGGCTCATGAACGCTGAAAACCTAGTGAAGTTTAAAACTCTTCATTTTCATATTTTTCCTTTGTTACTATCTTTGTATACAGTTTTCACGCTTTTATTTTTTGTTTCTCTTATTTTCTTTTCATTTTTGGGAGTTTGTGGATAGTATTTGCTGAAAACCCTCAGGAGACAACACTCCTTCTACTATAGCCACCTAGAGATTTAAAAGCTTGTTGAATGTGCTCAATGCAATCGCTCGCCTGCGACGCGAAAGACACATAGGAGTGAAAGTAGGACCAGGAGTAGGATTTTTTTAGTTTGTAGTTTAGTTTAATTTAGAGTTTGGAACCCTAGATTTACTCGAGAACTAGCAAAAAGTAAGTGTGGGGATAGTTGATTAGTGCAATTTAGTGTATATTTTTATATCACATTTATCATTTATATTTCATATTTTATACTAATTTGGGTGTTCTTGTGAATAAATGCAGGTTACGGGACTTAAACGCAAAAGGATGGAAAATTGTGCTAAAAACAGAATACGTGCGTGTAATGGAAAACAATTCGGAGCTATCAAAAATCGAGAATCAATTAGCAGTTTTGGGACAAAATCTGGAAATCTAGAGATTAAAACAAATTTTATGGAAGAAGTCAAAATATCTCAGGTGCAAAAGTTTCAGCCGAATTGGTTATAATTGTGGATTTGGCCGGTTTTTGGAGCATCCAAACACCAGATTTTGAGCGAGATTTGATATTCTTTGTTTATCTTAGAAAGTTTGTTCTAAGTCTCACAAAAGACTATATAAACTCTTGTATAGTCTACGATTTCGATCATCTCTCTCATATGCTTAAAAATTAGGGTTTACTCTTAGAGAGAGATCAATTAAGAACTTTTATAAGTACTCTTATAATGAATAAAATGCCTATTTCTTTTCCAATTATGAGTACTTAATTTCTTTCTGGGTTTTTGTATTGTTTAATTCTAGTGGTTGGATATGATTAATTTCTTCTTTTCTAATGCTTCATGAATGATTTTTATTTTAATTTTAATACTTTCCTTTAATGTTTTTATCATATAAACTAGATCTTATAGCGATAATTGACGCTTTGAATTATATCTATGGATCGATGATACACCTAAAAACTCATTAGGCTAATGATGATCCGACAAACTAGAAACCTAAGTAAGGACGTTAAGAAAAATTAGATTAAAATAAATTCAACCTAGGTAATTAAAGGGTTCTAGGTTAATTCAATAAAATGATAGTATAGATTAGCTATCTAATACTGTTAATCAAAAATTAAGCTATGGTACTTTTAATTAACTAGAAACTTATATGTTTGATATATAGTTTCTAAATGATGTTTTAATAATTGATAGGTTATTTGTAAATCTAATTAATATGAATTATGTTTTTGTTTTAATTAATAGAAAACATATTAAACATACATTTAGAAAAGAATAACTATATTTTAAACCAACCCTAGAAGATAAAACAATACAAAACCTTAGACTTTTCTTTTTATAAAAACCTACCTTTTATAAATTTGACTTTAGAATTAATTAAATCACACCTCTCTGTGGATCGACCCGTAAACACATTACTATAACAACCGTGCGCTTGCGGTATTAAAATTTTTAACGAACATTATATATCGGTGGATTTTTCGACGAAAGCACTGGAGCCCAAGAAGCAAATGAAATTTTGGTAAGGTTATTTAATTAAGCATTCGTTTACTACTTTTGCATATATGTGTATGATGATAAACATTTTTGATGTTTCTTTGTAGGCACGCTTTTCCGTTGTTTGGTGAATTGACAACTCTCCTGTATATCTACACGTCGTCCGATGCCAACTGTTTATATACACGTCGGAGAGTTGGCATGATCATAAACACGTAGTCCACAATAAATGGAGGGACACTTCCACCAATAAGGAAAAATGGTCGGCGAAACCCATAACTTGGACAGACAAGTACTGGGCTGTCACGTCCCGCTTCCTAAAATACATAAATATGGTACGTGACAAAACCAACCATGCTACCTATAGTTAGGAAAGATCTCTCCATAGTCACATTATGGCTGTCAATCAGATATAAAAAACAGTAACTAAAATCTAACTAACACATGTCTATCTGCCACAATAGATAAAAGTCAAGAAATATACATAGCGGAAACGAATAAAGATCCAATAAAGAAATAATATTCTAATCACGTCCCTTTTGGGATCACATCAATAAATTTAAACTATAGAAATAAAATAACTAAGCATCTCTAAAACTAATCATCAAGCTCCTCACTGCTCAGCTTGCTTATTAAAATACTCCTGATTTTCCTGCGACAAGGTTAAAGGAACTGGGTCATACAAAACCCAGACGTCAGTGTGCCATAAAAATCAATAATAATAATAATAACCAAAATAGAAAGTTATGGTGAAACATGAGTATAATAATCATCGCAGGTGTAAAACAGTGAGATATAGGTATGTCACGTGTATCCTAAAGTCTGTGTTTCTAGGTTATCTATTCTATAAGACTTTGAAATCAATTAATGTTATCTTCATCATAACCCAATTATATATCCCGTTCATACCCCCACGGGACCACGACACAATAATAAATGATTATTCCGTTCACGCCCGGAATCACGGCAAACAATAATAATATTCTCTTGGGTTATGTTTCGGTTACATTCTTGATTTCCCTTTTTCCCCAGGTTTCGTGTTCAAGTCAGGTATTAACAATATCTTCCTAATACCAACATAGAATTAATCAGATATAGGTTTTATTTATCTAGACAACAAGTCACAACGATTCAGTTTAGTCGGTGTTCTCCGCCGAATACGGTGACGAGACCGCGTAGGTCCTTCTTGCCTGAATTTCGAGGGCAGATACTAATTGGTGTTATCCGTCCACTTCTCCGAAGATACCAAGTTGATTTACGGCACCATGTATCGAAGGTTTAGACGGATGCGGCCGATGTAGCAGACTTCGTCAGATTCCCCCTCGTTGAGGGGGTTTTTATTGTGGAGACGCTCTTCCCTGCAGGCGCAAGACCTTGCAGTTAATTACGCTACCACATCGCGGTAACCACTTTCTCCTTCTCCAGATGGTCACTTCGCGTCGTGTGTGTTTATTTTGTTTTTGGTTGCCCGTGGATTGTATACGGAAACTAATTTATGTTATCGCCCGTAGGGCATGGATTAGTCCAAATCCGTATCATCTTAGATTTGGGTTTGGGGTTGGGTTTAAGGATACGTTAGTCTCATTTGAGACTAAGATCAACTTAAACGTTTGTTAAGGATACGTTGGTCTAATTTCATACTAAGATCAACTTAACGGGATCGTTTAGATCCGACAAAAGAGCATTTGGGCTCTATTGTTTAGTTTAGGGACATTGCGGTCCATTAGTTTAAGGACATTACAGTCCATTAGTTTAGGGACATTACGGTCTAAGGTTAAGGACATCTAGTCCATGGGTTTAAGGACCCCACAGTCCGAGGTTAAGGACATCATAGTCCATGGGTTTAAGGACCCCACAGTCCGAGGTTAAGAACATCATAGTCCATGGGTTTAAGGACCCCACAGTCCAGTTTAAAGACGTCATAGTCTATGGAATGTATGGTTGTTGGGACCCGTCACTTCTCTGAAGACGTTGAAGGATTACAATGAGAAATATCAGAGGAGTAAAGAGATGTACCCTTGAACCAATTTTGATTGGGAGATCCGTAGTCCAATTGGAACTAAGATCTGAGATTTACGAGCATATGGGCTCAATTAATCTGAATGAGGGGTTTATGGCCATTTTGGCTTGGCTCACTCAGTTAAAAATGTTAAACATTTGACAATACTGAGCATTGATTTGAATTCTGACAATGTTTTTGTCTTCTATTGAATGCTGAGCATTCATCATAGCTCTGGGCTTTATTTTAAAGAACAATTTATGTTTTATTAGCGCACGCGTGAGGGACACGTGGCGCGCTTGGCGCTTTGCGCCAGTCAAAGAGCGCAGAGCGCTTCTGCTGGGTAGCGCACATGTGAGGAGCACGTGGCGCGCTTGGCGCTAAGCGCCAGATAATGGGCGCATTGCGCCAGTTTATGAGCGCAAAGCGCTATTTTATGAGCGCAAAGCGTTGTTTGTTCAGTGGAGCACACGTGAGGAGCACGTGGTGCGCTTGGCGCCAGTCCATGAGCGCAGAGCGCTAATTTATGAGCGCAAAGCGCTAGCTGTTAAGTGACGCACACGTGAAGAGCACGTGGTGCGCTTGGCGCTGTGCGCCAGTCCAAGAGCGCAGAACGCTATTTTATGAGCGCAAAGCACTAACTGATCAACTTTATGATCCGAGAAATAAATTCTCGTTTATAAGAGACTTTGTCTCAAGATTCTGAGACCAAAAGTTCTTACTTTATAGGAGATGCTTCAATCTCTTATATTTGATGAAAGGCTTTGCCTTTATGGATATGTGATCCTAAGAGAATTATCTTATTCTTTCCCCCTTTATTTTATAATCAGATGTTCCTGATCTCTTTGTATAAAAGACCTTAGTCTTATAGATCTATGATCTGTGAGAAGAATTATGTTCTTCTTTTTATTTTATGATGAGATCTTTTGATCTCTTTGTAAAAGACCTTGGTCTTGTAGATCTATGATCTTAGAAAAATAAGTAAATTCTTCTTTTATACGAGACGATTTTGTCTTTCTGTTCTTTTTTACCTTGAAGGAAATGTTCTTCTTCTGAGAGCTTGGTTCTTCTTTCTGAGATCTCTCAAAGTTTTTATGGAGGGGTTTCTCTGTATGTTTTTGTATATATTTTAGACTTGAAGTCTTAGGGCCTTTATATAGGGCGAGCTGATTTGTTCAATCAATTAAGGAGATCTTTTCTCCAATTGATTTGGGGAGTTTCCCATCGTTGGATTTTTGATCCAAGGGCTTCTGATTTACAGACGGCAATCTTCTTGTTTTTAACAAGATTGGGAAATCTTTCCATACAGAATTTATTCTGTACTTTTGGTGATTTTTAATCACCATTGGATTATTGATCCAACGGTGCTCTGATTTACAGAGCACAATCTTGTTGTTTGGAATGATTTTGAGGAATTTTTCCTTAACAGAATTTAATTCTGATTAATTGATGATTTTTCATCTTTATTTGATCTCTGATTTGACGGTGAGAAGCTTTTAGTTCCAGCGCTAGCGCACCCGTGCTTTGCACGTGGTGCGCTGTTTAGAGCGCAGCGCACTTAGCGCTAGCGTACACGTGCTTTGCACGTGGTGCGCTACTTAGGGTGCAGCGCACTTAGCGCTGCTATGAAGCGTTCGTTTTATTTCAAAATTTGAATTTTGAACAGAGCTTTGCTCTGATTGGGGGAAACAAATGCCCCTCCACCGTTGCGCTCGCGTGGCCTACATGTGAGTGCAGCGGTGGCAGCATCTTGGCCCTTGGATCAACTCAGAAGTTGAAACGGCTCTCAGCGCTTATAAATAGGATCCTTGGCCCTTGAGATGATTTCTGTTCATCTTCCTTCTTTCTGAGAATTTTTATTCTCTTTTTAGAGCATAGCTCTCTGTTTTAAGAACTTTCTTAAGGACAGAACTCTGTCAAAATCTTAGGTAAAGATTAAATCTTTTAACAATCTAGGGTTTCACCCATTAACAGAGCTTTGCTCTTCATAGACCTTAGATCTAAAGAAAACCCTTTTAGGGTTTCATTTACAGAGCTTTGCTCTCATAGATCTAAAGAGATCTTTCTTGGGGTTTCTTAACCCATTAACAGAGCTTTGCTCTCTTGAATAGTGGAAATTTGTTAATCTCTTATGAAGAACTCTTAAGAGTTTGTTCATGGATCTTGAAGATCTCAGAATTTTAATTCATTAAAAAAAAATTATTTCGAATTTTCCGATGGGTTATTCCATCATTTTTACAGAGCAAGGCTCTTGAGGAATTTTTATTCCTTTATCATTAGAGTTGACAGATGTCATTCTGCCACAGAGCACTGCTCTCAAGGGGAGATTTACTCCTTAGCCCGAGGGGTTCTTATTGATTGAGAATCAATTGAGGATTTCCTCATTTAATGACAGTCTCATCAAATGATGAGACTGTTTTATTAATGAAGAACTGTCATCTAGATTATGCGGGTCCCATTTGGTCCCTTTTCACTGCATTGAGTGTGGTACAGATTTTAAGTACCTAAAGACATAACTTAAACTATAGCATTGGCGGCTGAAAATTTGATATTTTCCGCGCTGGTACTATGTCTTTCGATACTTCCTTCCCGTTCGTCCGTTCGGAAGGCGGATTTCCCGAAGCGCCTGTTGACCGAGAAATTTTTGCACTGATTAAAGACCATGACCCAGAGCATAAGAATCTTCATTTGTGGGGAACATGGTATAACAAGATCATCATGGGTCGGCACAACTTCTCTTGCGCAACACCTTCAGAGGCCATCTCGGCGATTTATATGCCGACGTACCCCCGGTGAACTATGCCGTGGAGGTGATAATTGGACTTCGGAGGGTTGTCTTCAGCCCTCTATGGCTGAAATACCTGTACGACTGCCGATAGATTTGGACATTCTAGGGCGGCGTATATGCCAGGGCGAGTCGCGCCCTTAGGGACAGCCATATAACATAGGCCTGACTCCCCGTCACTCAGCTGGATATCTACAGTGGGCCCGATACATCCTATCGGCAAAGAAGTCAGAGTTGCTGAGTCTCGGGTTGTACCCCGCGATCTATGCTTCCCTGTTTCAATATTCCCCACCTCCAGCCTGGTGGGTCAAAGCCTTTTTGGAACAGTGGAACGTTCCAACTCATACCTTCCTTATGCTAGATCGAGAAGTTTCCATCTCTTTGGAAGAGTTTGCGGATATCTCCGGCTTGCCTGTCAGAGGGGAGCATTATGAGGAGATCTTACCCCCTGATGAGTATATTTTCGCTACCCGACTGGTGATGACGTGTCTAAACCTAAAGAATTCCATTCAGCACCGATTCCCCAGCTTGATCAAGGTGCTAAACATTTACGAGGGCTTATTTCTTGAATCTGGAAGCCACGGGGTTAGCTTTGCGTACTTCATCGCCCGTTTTCTCCGCCCAGAAGTTTTATTGCAACAAGATGAAAGGTTTGCCAAACTTGATGATCCTTTCGGCTTTGGCTTGAATAACCGGCCAATATTGGAAGCTGATCAAAAGAGTTTCTTTCTTTCAAACGTCGTAATCGTCTCCTTTTTAGAAATTGCCGCTCTGAGCATCGATGAAGAAGCATTCATTCTAGGGTTCCTCGGTTTGTGGTTAAGATGGTTTGCGCTTCCCATGCACCCTCGCTACATGAGGCCGTCTGTTTTCTACCCAGCTCATCGGATGGTTGAAGGGAGACAGGTTGCTGTTGGGATTGCCGGGCTGGCTCATTTGTATCACAGCCTTAGTTTGGCGGCCGACACTACTCAACCGGGGGTGCAGCCCGTGAACTTCCCGATGCATTATTTTACTTCATGGCTCGAACTTCATGTGCTCGGTGCTTTTGTAATGCACAAGCGGCCTCATTTCTATGAAACTTGCAATTTTCCACGGATCATGCGGCTGGTCAATGCTTCCATTATAGAGCCAAGTCATCGAGAGGCTCGGGGTGTAATTCTTCGCCCACGTACCGTCGGGGACGGCATGACCTTTGTTGATAAGGTTATAACCATCGGTAAGGAATCTGCTAAGACGGTGCAGCTGTTGCGGGACACCTTTAAGGACGGAGCTTCTACCTTGAAAGCTCGGGAGATTCTCCATTTGTACTCGATCACGCCGGGATGCTTGGTGTTCAGGCAGAACGACTCGGCTTTGTTCATGAGGTATAACCCCCACCATTTTGCCTAGCAATCCAGTTATAATCAAGGCGTCCCGCTCGAGGCATTCTTGGCAGAACCGGTTTATACTGAAGAGGGTATCCGGAGTGCTTTGCACCACTTCATGCGCCTAAACACAGGCACAGGGCCCAATTTCTTCATCAGTGAGCCAAGTTGTATTCCGAGAGCCCTGAACATATACGTAGCGTGGTATCAACACGTGATGGGTGCCGTCATCTGGGAGGAAAAGAAGCTGTTGCTCGATCGTAAAGGTACAGCCCCTGCTGGTAATCCAGCTATCCTCTTGAAGCAACAGACCATCGTCCGTCCTCCTTTGAGAGAGGTTGTTGCGGTTGAGATCCCGAGTGATGTGCCTGAGCTACCGATACCCCGTGCTCCTGTTAAAGCGGTGACTATGGCATCTCCCGAGTCTGGCGGGGGTACAGATATCGGGACTCGTCGTCCCAAGGTGCCCACCAAGCGTAAGCTTGTGCTAGCAGCGACCGGTACTCGCTCGCAGAAGAAGAAGAAGAAGTCGATTCTTTCTGCAGACCTTGTATTCGGCCAGGAGCCTCATGCTCCTTATAGCGAGGGCCTGAGCGAATATGGGACCAACGAGGGTCTATTCATGGCGCCAGATGATACTGATCAGGAGGCTGCCATCGCAGCTTCCGAGTGTCTAGCTAGCCACAAAGCAGGACTGATCATCCTTGCACAATCAAGTAAACTTCAACTGTATCTTTTTGCTGTTATGTTTTTGTTATCACGTTTTGACTGACACTCCTTCTTTAACAGGAATTTCCACTGAAGTGGCTCCCGCGGCTTCCCTTAAGACTTTTGAGGAGGAAGAGAGGCTCCGTGCTTCGCTGAGCCTTGGTATATTTCGGCTCATTGTGCCTTCATTCCCCTTTCTTATGGGTAATCTGACCCCCTTTTCATCTTATCGCAAGGACTACCTCGACTCAGGTCATCCCCAGTACAGTGCCAATCCTGTAAGGTGATGCAGAGATGCTTCCAGGGCCAGCTATCGAAGTCCCGGCCTCCTCAGCATTGCCAAAAAAGGCTTTACTTAAGCAACCGATGACGGACGCCATAACGGCTCCAGAGGTAGCTCCTGGCACGGACGATGACGTCTCCTTGACGGAGGTCCTGAGAAGATCAGCTCTCACGGCCCAGGCAGAAAGGAAGCGCAGGAGGCGTACAGCAAGAGAACGTAATGCCGCCTTGGCCGCGGATGCAGGCTCGAGCGCTGCTACCCCTGTCCCTATTTCTTCGAAGGGTGCTCCGGCCGCCCTGTCTACCACTCATAGACAGGCGGTACGCGCGGCTCGGGAAGTAATTAAAAAGCCATCCCAAGGTAACGTAACACTGAGTCCTTTTGTCAAAATATGGTCTTCAGATTCTTATACGTCATATCCTATAGGGCCGAGTCTTGATGAGGAAGTGGTAGGTGAGACGGCGGCAACTACTGAGCCTGAAGTGGCCACTCTTTCTTAAGAGTCTGGAACTGTCCCAATTGCCACTCTTTCCCCTTACGGTTCCTTGCCGTTGCCGGGCAATGCGAGTATCACGACGGCTCTCGTGGAGTCGGGGGATGAAGCTGCAGGCGGCGAAACCATTCCGATGGAGGAGGGTGAAGCAGTCGTTGCACCCAGTGACGCCCTTGTCGCGGTTTCGACCAGCGACTCACCAGGTAGATTTTGGGTCATTGCTTTTCTTTTCATTCTGCAATCCCTTTCAATCTCTTCTGACAGTATTTCTCCCGCTTCTAATGCAGGTGTGGTGAGCGTTGATGTTGTGCCACCCGAGGAAGCATCGCCAGTTGTTGCTTTGACGGTTGCCGACCCTTTGCCTTCTCTCGTGTCCTCCCAAGTGCTGAAAGGTACGGGTTTAGGAATTATCGGTTTCATTGTAGGCAATATACTTTATGTACTGATATTGCATTATTACACCCTTGCAGGAGTCCTTTTTGATCATCTGTATCAGGTACTGCATCCACATTTCTCCTTCCAGTCGGAGATTGCTTCATCTAATGGCGTTGGTGAGCACAGTCTCTAGCTAATATCTTCTCTTTTCTTTTACGGGCAGCCAAGTCGTTGCTAATTCCTATTTGCATTACTTGTATCCTTAGAAATTGAAGGAGGGGTCAAGGGTATTATCGCGCCACCGGAACTCCCAGCTCTGCCCACTGTTGCAGCCTGTATAGTAGACTCTTTTGTTCGTGTATTTTTCTTTATTTCTTAAGCCGACATCTGATTATGATTTGTTTTACAGCGGTGATACCGACTTCAGCTCCGTTCAAGTCTCGCATTATAATGCCGGCAGGGCCCTTTTCCAAACGTCCATCTTCAAAAGGTGCTGTGACTAGTCTGCGTATGTTGAGCAAATACATCGAGGAGCTTGATGCGGAAGCCCCTACATTCGCTGCAGATTTTGCTGCCGAGGTTAATCCAATACTGGCGACGCTTGTGAACTTCCATAACGAAGGCGTCGTTGAGTCTTGGGTTAACCACAGCAGGAAGATTGAGGCCTGCCTGCATGAGCTTGAACTTAGGCGTCCTGTTCCTGAGATTCAGGCTTTGAACTCCCAGCGGGCAGTGTGGGTTGAGCAGAGCACCCCCTACTTCCTCCATCTTGAACAAGAAGCGGCTTTAAAGTGTAAGGAGTGTGAAGAGACTTCAAGCAAATCTTCCCGGATGCACGCTCAGGTTGATGCAAATATTGTACAAATGAGAGCTATCTTTGAGGGCCTCCTACGATGTATTTCTGACGGGCTAACGCTGTGGCAGAAGCTCGACCTCATCGAACGAGATGCGCAAAGTCGTGGGGCAGCTCAGCGGGTCATCGATGAGCAACTTTCATCTTATTTGCAGCAACGGGCTCAGGTTGAAGCGGAGTTGGCCACGGCAGCTGACCGTGAAAAGGGGTTAAGGGAAGTGCGCGAGCAACTGACTGGTTTATTGAAAATGCCTCCTTCCCAATAGTTGTTTTTGTAGATTGAACACTTGTAATCTTTGAATAATATGTATCCATTTTTTATTCTTCCATATAATTCAACTCGTACTCCATTGAATTCATGAATAAAAGATACACATTTTCTGTTCTACTGTTGCTTTCTTCTCTTTGTCGTGTCATTACCATGTGGTTTTAGCAAGTGTGGCTTGCAGATAGTAAGTGACGGCCCATCTTGGACTCTTTGCAGGGTAACGATGGCTTAGGAAACAAGTTCAGGTCTGCGGCCTAAGACTTTTCAATTTTATGAGCCGTGAGGGTCTCATAAAGGATTTTCTCCCTACAAGTCGAGAGGATCCCGTAGGTGTATTTTCTCCTTAGGAATCGTGAGGATTTCTAAGTGTGTTTCCTCTTGAGAGTCGTAAGGATCTCACAAGAGAATTTTCCCTCTTACAAGTCGAGAGGACTCGTAAGTGGTTGATTCCCTCCTTATCGAGATTCGACTTTGGAGAGTGTGGTCCGTGAATAGTATGCAAGAGTCCATTTTGGACCGACTTGCATGGCCCCAGTGCTTAGGAAATAGGTCCTTATCCCTATTGCCTAAAGCTTTTCCCTACGAGTCGAGACGAAAGGAGAAGTTCTCGCAAAGACACTAATTTCCTCACGAGTCGAGATGAATCGAGAAGTTCTCGCAAGAATGTCCTAACGTCACAGTTAATCTCTGCTCTTTACGACAGAGGTCCGTTAGGGTCTGTGGTACTAGGGTTTTGTCTGTCGTACCGTCGCGTTGGCTGATGTATTACTCGATAGGCAATCTTGCTGTTCGAGTAGCCTTGCGACTGTCGTGTCTCTGATCGGGGGCTGGACAAGACGTCTTCAAGCAATCTTCCTAAGCAGTTTGACTGTCGGAAGAGCAAGCGTTAGGAATTTTGCCATGCCGCTTTTTACTTGAGGTTAGGCACAATTTAGGGAGCCCCGATGAGTCATAACCACTCCGCGCTGGTGTGGGATGATCTCCGATAGTCTTTCAGGTTTTATATGAGTTGCCATCAAGACCCTGAAGCTAGGAATTTGGTCATTGCTTCGTTTGCTGGCATTGCGTCTGCTGTAATGAGACGAATGTCGTGGTTGTCTCTAGATTGCGAGTGAACCGTCGAGCTTTGGAACTAGGGATTTTGCCGTGGCTCCGTTGTTTGATTGTCGCATCCGAATCCTGCTGGAAGAAGAACGCTGTGGTGACATCTCGTCTGCTGTATCGAGACGAACGTCGAGATGGTGACCACTCCGCGATGGTGTGGGATGATCTCCGATAGTCTTTCAGGTTTTATATGAGTTGCCGTCAAGACTTTGAAGCTAGGAATATTGCCTTCGCTTCATTTGCTGGCATTGCGTCTGCTGTAACGAGATGAATGTCGCGGTTGTCTCTAGGTTGCGGGTGAACCGTCGAGGTTTGAAACTAGGGATTTTGCCATGGCTCCGTTGTTTGATTGTCGCATCTGAATCCTGCTGGAAGAATAGTGCTGTGGTGACATCTCGTATGTTCTATCGAGACGAACATTGAGGTGGTGACCACTCTGCGTTGGTGTGGGATGATCTCCGATATTCTTTCATGTTTTATATGAATTGCCGTCAATACTTTGAAGCTAGGAATATTGCCTTCGCTTCATTTGTTATGGCGTGTCCGAATCCTGTTGGAGGAAGAACGCTGTGGTGACATCTCGTCTATTGTATCGAGAAAAACGTCGAGGTGGTCTCTAGGTTGTTGGTGAACCGTCGAGATTTGGAACTAGGGACTTTGCCATGGCTCCGTTGTTTTGACCCTGGGGTGACATTGCGTCTGCTGTAATGAGACGAATGCTGAGGTGGAGCTAAGATTTTGCCATCACTCCGCTTTGTTTCGATCGTGAGGTCTTTCGTTGACGTTGCATCTGCATCCTGCTGGGCTACGAAGGAACGCCGTTGTTGACATTGCGTCTGGTGTAACGAGACGAATGCTGAGGTGGAGCTGGGATTTTGCCGTCACTCCGCTTTGCTGACGTTGTGTCTGCTGTAACGAGACGAACGTGGAGGTGGTCTCTAGGTTGTCTGTGAACCGTCGAGATTTGGAACTAGGGACTATGCCGTGGCTCCGCTTTGCTGACGTTGCGTCTGCTGTAACGAGACGAATGTCGAGGTGGTATCTAGATTATCTGTAAACCGTCGAGATTTGGAACTAGGGGCTATACCGTGGCTCCGTTTTTTTGATTGTCGCGTCCGAACCCTGCTGAAATTAGGAGGAACGTTGTTGTGGGTCTCCAGGCTGCAGATGTGGCCGTCGAGACTTGGCTCTCTTTCTGATGGAGCATGGTGGGATGATATGGTTCCCTCTTTGTTGGCGCCCCCAGATTGTATACAAGGATCGATGTGATCTCACCTCTAGGGCAAAAATTTTATTTCATATGTTTTTTTTGTTTTCTTTCCACGATGCTCTATCATTTCAGCTTTTATATCGCGAAAGTCACGATTGCCCAATCATTTCAGCTATTTTTCGCGGTGCCCAATCATTTAAGCTATTTGTTTTATTTACTCGCTGCTTTTTATTGCGAGTTGCCCAACCATTTTGGCTATTTCGTATGCATATATTTCTTTACTTGCTGATTTTCTTGCAAGTTACCCCATCATTTCGGCTATTTCATATGCATTTGTGGCTCGCTGACTTTTCGCCGCGAGTTTGGGATTTGATACTGATTTAGGCATCAGCATCGCTACAACTGTGATATTGCCAGGAGCTAATCATCATTTGCCTTTGTCGATGTCAGACAAAGGTGGCTTAGTAAACAGGGTTAGGATCCTGTCGACTAAGGCTCTTAACTTTATGAGCTATAAGGGTCTCATAAAAATATTTCTCCTTATGAGTCGTGAGGATCTCGTAGGTGCGTTTTCTCCTTAAGAATCGTGAGGAGTCTTAAGTGTATGGTCTCTTATAAGTCGTAAGGATCTTAAAAGAATATTTTCTCCTTATAAGTCGAGAGGACTTACAAGTGTCTTTTGCCATATGAGCATATCCCCAGTCTCTGGTAGGACTTTGTCAGGGAAATGTTTATTTGCGCCCGTGGATTGTATACAAGGGTCAGCATTGAACCGCTTGTAGGGCAAAATCAGGATGTATGACTGCTTAAGAACAGGTTCATATCCCTGTAGCTTAAGGCTTTTGAACCCTATGAGCCGTGAGGGTCTCAAAGGGGAATTCTCCTTACGAGTCGTGAGGATCTCGTAAGTGTGTTTTCTCCTTAGGCATCGTGGAGATCCCTAAGTGTGTTGCTTCCTTATGAGTCGTAAGGATCTCATGCAGATATTTTCTCCTCATAAGGTCGAGAGGACCTTGCAAGTGTCCTTTAACGAGATTATACCCTTTCGGGTTTTCACAAAACTCGCCGGTAGTCCTGCTGTTTTTACTCACGGAGCCCTTTTGGGTTTTCATCCGTGCCCACTTCGCTTATGGACATACCCCTCTTTTCTTTTCAGCCTTGGGATGCTGCGGTCCGTAGTAGTTTATCGACGTCTCGGTCAATAGCCAGTTTTAGGATATATTGGTCCATCGTTAGTTTAAAGACGTTTCGGTCCGTTGTTAGTTTAAGGACATTTCGGTCCGTCGTTGCCGTATTTGAGGCAAATTTCTAGTTTACGGACTTTTCGGTCTATGGGGCTTTTTCTATGAATGAGCACGATGCCCCTGGCATGTCCATTTTTTCGAATCATGTGGTTGTGGCGGGTTCGTCTTCCAGTTTTCAGACAGCGCGAATTTGCCCAGTTGGTATTGGTCCTCAATCCAGCCTTTGAAGACGAAGCAATTTTCAATTGGATGGCTTACTGCTTCGTGGTAAGGTCAGAAATTAGGATTGTTGACATCATCTGGCTGCAACGGAAGTTTTGGATCCGGCAGATTGATGAGTCTGTTGCGCACTTCCAGCTCGAACAGTCTCCTCGTTTTATCCCGGGGAAGCGAGTAGGGACGTCCCAGTCTCTCCTCGAGGGATGGGCGTGGACGCACGTTGTTTTGGCGAACAACCGGCTTTAAGTTGCTCGGCTATTGTTGAGTATTGGCAACGAAGGTTGTTTTCCATTTCCCATTTTCATTTCGAGATTCCAGCTTCGAAAGAGATAGTCTATGACCCATCTGATCCATTTGGGCTAGCTTGTCGATCAAGGCCTGGAAAGTAGTTGGATTGAAGAACGTCATGAATTGCGAAATGGTCGCCTATGGATCAAGAGTACCCACGAACATGCCTACCGCAGGCGCTTCTTCAATGCGCTGCTCGCACTTCGACCATAAATTCCGCCACTGTATCGCGTATTGCACCCATGTTTTGCCTGGCTTTACTCTGGCGTTAATTAATGTAGTGATCGGGGTGCGCTCGCTAGCGTTCGCAAAATGCTGGGTGAATAACAGCTCCATCTCTGTGAATGTTTTGACGGAGTAGTTCAGGAGCTCAGAGTACCATTCAAAGGCCGTCTCCGTCAAGCTGCCAACAAACTGGCGAAGCAGCAGTTTATCATCACCTCTGCTGTTGCCACAGAGAGCCCTGAACTGAGCAACATGTTGATGGGGATTGCCTGTCCCCTTGTACACATGCAATTTAGGAATTGTGTATCCTGGAGGGTACTTTATTTGGTCGTACCAACCCGGATAGGGTCGTCCAGTCTTAACAATTTGGCTGGCCACTTCATTTGCCTGGTGAGCTCGTATCTGTTGAGCGATATAGTCATCCAGGGCGGCTTTGGAAATGGTTTCTTCCTTGGCTGCTGAACATACTGGAAGAGGGTTTGACGTCTCCCCTCGGTCGTCTTCAAGGATAATCGGAGGGTCTTCAGCTGGAGGGTCCGGCTGGATCATCATACCCACCATATCTTGGAATAGAAGGGCCATTTGTTTTATATTGGCCGCTTGTTCCGCAGCCTCTTTGTCCTTCTTTCAAGCATTCTACGAAGGAATTTGGCATCAGTTTCCTGCTCATGACTTTGCTCAGAGGATGTCTCCGGGCTTGTTTTTGGTCCCGTGAGTGCGGCCATAGCTGTTAGCAACTCTTGGAGTTTTTGTTGTTGTTGCTCATGTGCCTTAGTCACTGATCGTGTAAGCGGTCGATGACCTGTGGAAATACAGCTATCCTCTTTTCCGGATGCCATATAGACGGTATGCACCACTATGCCCCAAGACTTAAGGTGTTTGGGTTCAGTAGTCTTGCGATTCGTTGCAGACTCAGGAATTTTCTCCGGCCTTCTCCTCTTGTGGGCGGTCGAAGTTGAGGGGGCCGTTGCAGTGGGCACCCAAGTAGCTGTCGCCTATTGTGGATTGACAAGGTGGTCCTCTTCTTGCCGAACCTTTATCTTTTTCTGTCGGTGGGAGTAATTTGGATCAATCACCGAGTCTTGGACTTGACGCCAGACCTTGTAAATTTTAGAGGACGGCCGTTGAGGGGGCTGCTCCAGCTTCACATTTGGGGCATTCTCCATAGGTGGAGGAGATCTTTTCAGCACAGCAGTTGGCGAATTCCTGCGCACCCTATTAAGTAGTTCAAAGCTGTTCCCAGTTAGAACAGCAGCATTAACTTCCACCATTGGAGCTGGCGGAGTCAGTCCAGAAAGGGAATTGCCCCCAGCTTTCCATACTCGGCGCCAGTGGCGACGTCGAGCATGTCGTGCGGCCGGGATCACCTCCGCTATTTATCATCTTTTCCAAGCCCCCTGCTTTGAGGAGAAACTGTTATTGGTGCTAACCTGTCGAAGACTGACACCCGTTGAGAGGGGGTAGTCAGTCTTGAGAAGGTCGACTTTCGAATAGGGGAAACAGCCTTCATGACTTTGTCTGGAATGGAAGCTGAAACGGCCAGCCTTGTGAAGACTGACCCCTTAGCAGGAGAAGCCGCCTTGGTGACTTCAGGAGTAAGAATGGCTAACCGCTTAGGGATAACACCTTCAGGAATCGTGGGCTTCTTCATGGGCACATCTGAGCTTTGGCCCAGTCTGTTGAAAACTGAGGCAGTGGACTTGGACGACCCGTTGAGAGGGGCCGCAGTAGTTGCAAGCCGATCAAATACCAACTTCTTGGGAGCTTCTTGCGATGGTACAGGGGCGCTGAAGCTCGTTGGCGGGAGCATGGCCCCGAAGAACAATCCAGTGGTGGCCTGAGTCACCTGTTCCACCAGCATAGCGAAGATGGAGTCTACTTGGGGCCCGTAAGTCACTCCTCCAGACGGGATGGAGTGAGAGTTGCAGTTGTAGTTAGTGTAGTTTGAAGCCATTGATCTTTTGTTTTCTGCACGGAGCAAGACACCAAATCTTAGTACCTCGAATCCAGGGGCAACCATATCAAACCGAGATTCGTTCACGAAACACGACACACGAAGTGTGGAGTGGTGATTGACACGAAAGAAGTGTGTTTGTAGTTTAACCGCAATCAATAACGGTGTCGCGTGTAGCTAGACCGAGATGAGTACGGGTCGTCCTCTGAGAAACGTGGAACCTTTTACTCTTACTTTAGATGTGTTGAGAAAGGAGGAAGAAATAAGAATGTTGTAGAATGATTTCTAGATCTACGTTAAACAAGAATGTAAAATATAGATCTAGATTATTTTAAAGATGTAGTTAATATAATAAGAGGGCTTGTAGGGTTCGTTAGGATTTAGTAGTTATGAACGATTAATTAAAAGTTACCCTTTTTATCCATTAATAGATTTAGAACTAGAATGACGGTGATGCGTGTAGATTAGGGTTTCTAGAGGGAAAAGGAATCCCACTCTTAACTCTTATCTCGACACGGAACTCCGTTCATATCTAGCCTTTACCAAAACAATCATTAATCTAATCTCTAATCGCGGTTGGAACTAGCAAGGAATTGCTAGCGCGCCCGATTAGGATGTTGATGATTCTTTTGATAAAGTTCCTAAATTTTATAGGACTTAAAAAGGGTTTAATTATTTTCATCGTCCATTAGCCTACCCTAATCCTACGAACCCTAACAAGCGGAGAATTACTCGCGCATGTTGGGAAAAGAAGATGAAAAGAAATCGAGGGAAAACATAATGTAAAAACAATTAAATAAAATAACTACCTTTATTAATCAACTTGAACAATCTACACTTTGATTCCTTAGAAAATGATTACAAAGACTAGTTTGCTTCTCGATCTCTTCCAAGGAGGTAGATGAACCGTTGATGATCAGCCTGGATGCGTGAGCGTCGGGAGCTTCGTGATCTCTTCGGCTTGATAGCTTTTCCAAGAGGCTCTCGGTGCCTTTTTATAGTGCAAACCCAGAATCTTATTGTTGAGAAGTTGGTAAAATATTGCATAGATTCACCCCAAAAATCCTCTGCCCCTAACTCCCTGGAAGTGCGGCGGATCCGCGGCAAATGGTGGTTAGGGCCGCGGATCCGCGCTCAAGGGTGGGGATCATTTGATGCTTTTTCTTGTGCTTTCATCTGGTGACATTTGGCAATCCTAGGCATCTTCAGAATCTGAAAATCTTTTCTCGGTTGCTTCCAGACTTGGTCTCCAAGTTTTGCTTCTTAATTTGGCAAGATTTCTTCAACAAATTGATTTGTTTGATAAATTCTGCATAACAACTTGGAAAATTCTGCACAATAATCTCAAATAATATTTAGTAGACTTAGTCCTACTAGGATTTGGTCAATAGATTTATTTGCATACATTTTCCTACCAAATGATCATTAAAATATATTAACACATGGAAAATAATGTTTTTACACATAAACCCTCATATGTATAATATATTATAATAAAATCCTTTTTTAATATGAAAATGGTAGGAAAAATGTAATACAAATGTGCAGTTTTATCAACTGAACAAGTGGAAAGAGGAAAAGGTCCCACCGGGCGTGCCAGAATCTGTTCTCCGCCGAATATGGGGACGAGACCGCGTAGGTCCGTCTTGCCTGAATTTCGAGGGCAGATGCTAATTGGTGCTATCTGTCCACCTCTCCGAAGATGCCAAGTTAATTTGCGGCACCATGTATCGAAGGTTTAGACGGATGCGGCCGATGTAGCAGACTTTGTCAGATTCCCCCTCGTTGAGGGGTTTTTTGATTGTGGGGACGCTCTTCCCTGCAGGCGCAAACTTCTGCAGTTAATTACGCTACCGCATCGCGGTAACCACTTTCTCCTTCTCCAGATGGTCACTTCGTGTCATGTGTGTTTGTTTTGTTTTTTGTTACCCGTGGATTGTATACGAATACTAATTTATGTTGTCGCCCATAGGGCGTGGATTAGTCCAAATCCGTATCTTCTTAGATTTAGGTTTGGGGTTGGGTTTAAGGATACGTTAGTCTCATTTAATACTAAGATCAACTTAAACATTTGTTATGGATACGTTAGTCTAATTTCAAACTAAGATCAACTTAACGGGATCGTTTAGATCCGAAAAAAGAGCATTTGGGCTCTATTTTTAGTTTAGGGACATTGCGGTCCATTAGTTTAAGGACATTACGGTCCATTAGTTTAGGGACATTACGGTCCAAGGTTAAGGACATCATAGTCCATAGGTTTAAGGACCCACTGTCCGAGGTTAAGGACATCATAGTCCATGGGTTTAAGGTCCCCACAGTCCAGTTTAAAAACATCATAGTCTATGGAATGTATGGTTGTTGGGACCCGTCACTTCTCTGAAGACGTTGAAGGATTACAACGACAAATATCAGAGGAGTAAAGAGATGTACCCTTGAACCAATTTTGGTTGGGAGATCCGTAGTCCAATTGGGACTAAGATCTGAGATTTACGAGCATATGGGCTCAATTAATCTGAATGAGGAGTTTATGGCCATTTTGGCTTGGCCCACTCAGTTAAAAATGTTAAACATTTGACAATTTTGAGCATTGATTTGAATTCTGACAATGTTTTTGTGTTCTATTGAATGCTGAGCTTTCATCATAGCTCTGTGCTTTATTTTAAAGAACAATTTATGTTCTATCAGTGCACGCATGAGGGACACGTGGCGCATTTGGCGCTTTGCGCCAGTCAAAGAGCGCAGAGCGCTTCTGCTGGGTAGTGCACACGTGAGGAGTACGTGGCACGCTTGGCGCTAAGCGCCAGATAATGGGCGCATTGCGCCAATTTATGAGCACAAAGCGCTATTTTATGAGTGCAAAGCGCTGTTTGTTTAGTAGCGCACACGTGAGGACCACGTGGTGCGCTTGGCGCTGAGCGCCAGTCCATGAGCGCAGAGCGCTAATTTATAAGCGCAAAGCGCTAGCTGTTAAGTGACGCACACGTGAAGAGCACGTGGTGCGCTTGGCGCTGTGCGCCAGTCCAAGAACGCAGAGCGCTATTTTATGAGCGCAAAGCACTAACTGATCAACTTTATGATCCGAGAAATAAATTCTCGTTTATAAGAGACTTTGTCTCAAGATTCTAAGACCAAAAGTTCTTACTTTATAGGAGATGCTTCAATCTCTTATATTTGATGAAAGGCTTTGCCTTTATGGATCTGTGATCCTAAGAGAATTGTCTTATTCTTTCCCCCTTTATTTTATAATCAGATGTTCATGATCTCTTTGTATAAAAGACCTTAGTCTTATAGATTTATGATCTGTGAGAAGAATTATGTTCTTCTTTTTATTTTATGATGAGATCTTTTGATCTCTTTGTAAAAGACCTTGGTCTTGTAGATCTATAATCGAAGTAAATTCTTCTTTTATACGAGACGATTTTGTCTTTTTGTTCTTTTTTACCTTGAAGGAAATGTTCTTCTTCTGAGAGCTTGGCTCTTCTTTCTGAGATCTCTCAAAGTTTTTATGGAGGGGTTTCTCTGTATGTTTTTGTATATCTTTTACACTTGAAGTCTTAGGGCCTTTATATAGGGCAAGCTGATTTGTTCAATCAGTTAAGGAGATATTTTCTCCAATTGATTTGGGGAGTTTCCCATCGTTGGATTTTTTATCCAAGGGCTTCTGATTTACAGAAGGCAATCTTCTTGTTTTTAACAAGATTGGGAAATCTTTCCATACAGAATTTATTCTGTACTTTTGGTGATTTTTAATCACCATTGTATCATTAATCCAACGGTGCTCTGATTTACAGAGCACAATCTTGTTGTTTGGAAAGATTTTAAGAAATCTTTCCTTAACAGAATTTAATTCTGATTAATTGATAATTTATCATCTTTATTGGATCTCTGTTCTGACGGTGAGGAGCTTTTAGTTCCAGCGCTAGCACACCCATGCTTTGCACGTGGTGCGCTGCTTAAAGCGCAGCGCACTTAGCGCTAGCGCACACGTGCTTTGTACGTGGTGCGCTACTTAGGGCACGGCGCACTTGGCGCTGCTATGAAGCGTTTGTTTTATTTCAAAATTTGAATTTTGAACAGAGCTTTACTCTGATTGGGGGAAACAGTCGGAATTTGTAATAATCCAACTAACAAATCTTGTAACAAGTCATGAACATGTCAAACGGTGTTTAACATGATAAATACTAGATGGAAAACAATAACTAGTTCATTTAAACAGTGTTGGAATAACCAATGTATTTTATTTTAAAAAGTAGAATTTATTAATTAACTAATTTTCTATATATAAACCTGCCTGTAGTAATATTCACATCTGCTACTAAACCTACTGTCATACAGGTAACAGATCGTGAATTACAATGGACTTATAATCAACTATAAAAAAACTAGCATGCAACCAGATAAAAGATACAGATTAATGCTATACCATTGTAAATTGATGTTACTTGCTAAATAATATGATGCGTATACTATAAATAATTATATAAAATTGGTATAGATAAAATAGTATGTCACAAGTTTAGGAACTTACCTCGATTGATATACTCACGATGAAATACGGATTTTCCGCACGACGGTGACGTTCGAACACGACATATACACGAACTTGGCCATAAACAACTGCGTAATGCTCTAGGGTAACCACTGATATTCTGTGGAATCCCCAGAGTCTGATGGTTAAGGTCGAATGCGACGGCGATGAGTCAGGGTTCGCCGGCAACAAGATAAAGTCGGGTGTTGAACTTAGAAAGAAGAAGAGAGAGACGAAGTGATGAAGGGGGGTCTGGGTTTGGAGAGATGATGACTGGAGATGAAGTCGGGTCGTTTGCACCGACGAGGACTAGGGTGGTGACGGCGGTCGGCTCCGGCGAGCAATCGACAGGGAACAAAAAGGAAGAAAAAGAAGAAGAAGAAGAAGAGATCGGGGATGGGTGCTGGGTTCTGGGTTTTGAGGTGGGCAAGGAGAAGAGGTCGTTGAGTCGACGACGAGGAGCTGGTAAGTTGACAACGACGAGGTCGGGAAAACGAGGAGGTGGGGTGATCGGAGAAGAAAAGAAAAAGAAGGTGATGCCGGTGGTTGGGTAGGTGGTGAAAAGAGTGATGGTGACGATGAGAGGGAAGAAGTGATGGGGGTGATGGTGGTGGTGATCGGGTTCAGACGACGACGAGAGGGGAACACGAAGAAAGTTGGTTCGGTTGTGAGGATCAGAGCTCCGGTAAGGTCTCGGGAAGGAGGAGGTGGCGATAATAAGGAAGAGAAGGTAAGGGTGAAGGGGATGGCAGCGACAAGGTGGGAATGGCGACGGGGTGGCGAGGGCATGGGTTAGGGCTCGAGCGAGAAAGAAGAAGAAGAATGAGAAAAGATAGAGAGAGAGTACGATGGGGGAGAAAGAGAGAAAGTTTTTTTTATAATTAAAAAAAGTTTATAATAATAATATATAAAGAGAGTATAAGTATTATAGATCTATATATTATTATTTGTAGATAATCTCAATTGTTACTAAACTTTTATCTGAAAATCTCTAAAAATATATCTTCGAAATATATACCCATACGTAAGATCTTAAACCATAATGCAATATTCCAATATTAAATACATATGACGCAAGTAAAATTTAAATAAACATATATAAAGATATACAGATCATTAAATATTTTATTAACTTATATTTTAGTATATGAATATAAAAGATAAGAATGAAAAGAGATATGATGTGATATACCATGCAAAGTCAGGTAGCAACAGAAATATTTTATTCATAACATTAGATATATAAATATATTAAGATCTAAATATATATGATGTGGGTGTGATTCTAGATTCACATAGATACAGTTTACTGGCAAATCTTAGATACAATCTTGCACCATACTGGATTCTAAAAATGCGGGTCGGGTAGGATGGCGACTAATACTATTCGAATCATTTACAGCCCAAAAGATAAAATAAAAGAATTATAAAGCAAAACTTAAAATACAAAGTCATTTTATATAAACATGCTAGGGTGTTACATTATACCCAACTACAAAGAATTTCGTCCTCGAAATTCACAGAACAGGAAAAGGACAAGAAGATAAGGATTTAAAGAAAAAGATGTAAAAACTTTTATCGAATCTCGCCTTCATGTTCCCAAGTAGATTCTCCATGCGAACGATTTCCCCACGAAACGAGCACTAGAAGGATTACTTTATTCTTGAGAACATTTTCTCATCGATCCACAATAGCCATTGGTCGCTCTTCATAGATTAAATCTTCTCTTACCGTCAGTTCCAAGTGATCAAGAACATGTGTCTCTGTTCCCCCAATATTTAACCTAATAAAAGAGCAAAGCTCTGTTGGAATGATGCAGAGCCTCACGTGCTCTCCACCAGAGCGCCAGCGCCCGAACCAATTTTATAGGATTAAATCCTAAGGTGGCGCGTCACGTGCTCCTCATGTGGACATCAATGTGCAAAGCACAAGAGTGCTTCCTGAATAAAGGTTAAATTCCTATATGGCGCCGCGCGTGCTCCTTACGCGGGCGCCAATATGCAAAGCACAGGAATACCTATCTCAAGAATTAAATTCTTAAGTGACGCTCACGTGCACAATATGTGAGCGCCAGCGTTCAGGTAGAAGTAAAATTCTACAATACTCTCTGTTAAACAGAGCCGTTGGATCAAAAATCCAACGGGGATGATAAATCATCAAAATATAGAATCTAATTCTATTAGGATAAAATATCTACCATATCTTTCTAAATAAGAAAGATAATCTCGGTTGGATCAATGGTCCAATTTTTAGAATATATTCCCTCAATCGTTCTAAACAAAAAAGACCGCTCTCTGTAAAACATAGAACTCTTGGTGATTAAACATCACTATTTTATAAAATAAATTCTATATATGGGAGAATATTTTCCCGATCTTGTTAAAAACTAGAACAACATATTCTGTAAAACAGAAGTCCTTAGATCAAAAAACTAACGGTGGGTAAAATTTCCCAAATCAATTTTGAATCCAATTAAATCAATTGGAATATCTCAATGAGAGATTTTCTCAAAACCAATTAACAATTTGCTTCCACTATATAAAGGGCCCCAGACTTCAAGTCGAAAAAAGAAACGACTACCAAAGAGAGACCACAGATAGAAAGAACAGAGAATTCAATTCTCAAAGAACAAGAGCTTCCTTCTCAAAACCTTAGGTAAAGAAAAGATATCAAAATATCTCTATAATATCACATCTGACGGTTTAACCCTTATAAAAAGAACTTAATTCTTTCTATGGATCCGAGATCTATAAGACAAGTCTCCCACAAGTTGAGAATTTAATTCTCATCGGGAAGATCTTGTTCTTGAGAATCAAAGATTAAGGGAAGAACAAATTTAAAGAGGAAATCCGGAATACTCTAGGAACTCAGTTCATTCGAATCGAGAACTTAGTTTTTTAAAAACTCAACCTAAAATCCTCAAATACAGTGATTTTAGCGAGCGTTAATGGTCAAAGCACCATTGATAGAGATTTAACCTCTCGAAAAATATCAACAGAGATTAAATCTCCATATAAAAGAAACTAGCGTCTCACGTGCTTCCCACATGGGCGCCCCTCTTTAACAGCGCCTAGCGCCTCACGTGAAATACACGTGGGCGCCATATAAAAAGTGCTTAGCACTTCACATACAGCCAAAACGACTGAGTGCTTAGCACTGATTGGGCAGCACCCAGCGCCGCACGTGCTCCTCACGTGAGCGCCACAAAAATAATAAGAGTGCTTAGCACTCCAAAAATAGCCAAAACGGCTAAGTGCTTAGTACTGATTGGGCAGTGCCCAGCGCCTCATGTGCGCCTCATGTGCTCCTCACGTGGGCGCCACAAAAATAATAAAAGTGCTTAGCACTCCATAAATAGCTAAAATGGCTGAGTTCTTAGCACTAATTGGGCAGCGCCTAGTGCTTCACATGTTCCTCACGTGGATGCCACCAAAAAAAGAGAGAAAAGTACTTAACACTCCATAAACAGCCAAAATGGTTGAGTGCTCAGCGTTCATTGGGCGGCGCTCATAATTAAATGCTTTACATGACACCCATGTGAGTGTAAGAGTATCAAACAAGTGCTTAGCACTTTTGCATAAAAAAGAAGGACTGAACCAACAGAGTCCAAATAAGTGCTTAGCACTTCTAAACAAAAAAACTGAGCATACTAAGCCCAAATTGGCTAAGTCTATAAAACTTTTTTATAGCCGAGCCTAAAATGCTCAATTGTTTGGATCTTAAATAAAAATGATCCTTGAAATTTTGCTAAGTTGATCTTAGTCTCAAATTAGACTAACGTATCCATAGTTAAAAATAAATTGAGCCAAAATGCTCACACATTTAAGTTGATCTTAATCTCAAACCAGATTAACGGTCCTTAAATAAACCAAACCCAAATATAAAATATACGGATTTGGACTGATCCTCGCCCTATGGGCGACGACATAAACTAGTCTCCGTATACAATCCAAAGGCAACCAAAACAAACAAAAAACACACACGACACGAAGTGAACTGCTGGAGAAGGAGAAAGTGATTATCGCAATGCGGTAACGTAACTTGCGTATGCAGGGAAGAGCATCCCCATAATCAAAAACCCCTCATAAAATTAGGGGGAATCTGATGAAGTCTGCTGTAACGGCCGCATCTATCCAAACCTCCGATATATGGTGCAATAAATCAACTTGGTATCTTTAGAGAGGTGGACGGATAAATCCAAATAGCATCTGCCTCCAAACTCAGGCAAGACGATCTATCCCAGTTCGTCTCTGTTTTCGGCGGTGAACAGTCTTATCTCGAACATACTTGCGGAGTTAAGATATATGAAACACGTCATGAACACCCGTCAACGATGGTGGTAAAGCCAATCGATAAGTTACATCTCCAACACGCTCAAAACTATCGAAAGGCCCCACGAATCGAGGACTAAGCTTGCCTTGACTACCAAATCGGATTACTCCCCTAGTCGGTGATATTTTCAAGAACACAAGATCACCAACCACAAACTCTAAAGGTCTTCTTCCAGTATCAGCCCAACTTTTCTGTCGATCCTGTGCCACCTTCGTATGATCACATATCAAGTTAACCTTCTCCACAGTTTGCACAATGAGATCCGGTCCCAACAATCTTCTTTCTCCAATATTGTCCCAACAGACATGCGAGTGACACTTACGACCATACAATACTTCAAATGGTGCCATCTGTATAGTCGTCTGAAAGCTGTTATTGTAAGAAAACTCTACTAAATACAAATGATTCTCCTACGAACCCCTGAAGCCTAACATGCACGCTCTCAACATATCTTCAAGAGTTTGGATCGCCCTCTTGGACTTTCCATCTGTCTGTGGATGATATGCCGTACTAAACTTCAAACGAGTTCCCAAACTCTCCTGTAGACTCCTCCAAGAGTGTGATAGAAACCGAGTATCACGATCAGAAACGATACTAACTGGTACTCCATACAATCTCATAATCTCCTGCATGTACCGCTCTACCAAAGCCTCTATTGACTGACCAACTCGAAATGGTATGAAATGTGCTGCCTTAGTCAATCGATCGACAATCACCCAAACTGCGTTATTGCCCTTTGGACTCCATGGTAAGGCAGTCACGAAATCCATAGTTATATGTTTCCACTTCCATTGAGGAATCGGAAGTGGTTGCAATAAACCAGCTACCCTTTGATATTCAACCTTGACTTGCTGACACACCAAGCACCTCGATACGTAGCGAGCAATCTCCCTTTTCATGTCTTTCTACCAGAAATGTTGTCGCAAATCTCTATACATCTTCGTGCCTCCCGGATATGCTGAATATGCGGAACTATGAGCCTCCTTCATGACTTCTTCACGAACATCTCCTTTAGGCACACACAAACTATTTCCATATCTTAACGAGCCATCTTCATGAATCAACAAATTTGTTCAAAGTCCCTCTTCCACTTGTCCTCGAAACTTCTGCAGTTTAGGGTCATGCGACTGTGCTGCCTTAATGCTATCGATTAAAGATGACTGTACTTGCAACTGTATCAACTGTCCCGAATAATCTGGCAGTACAATCTCCAACTCGAACCTCTAAAAATCAGCTATAATCTCCTTCTGTGAGTCAACATCCGTATCGCTGGCAACCGACTTAAAACGTAAGGCACTATATTAAGCTTTCTGGGATGATATTTTAGGTCAAGATCATAGTCGGATGATTGGTTGTGAAAAGTGAGTCTTTATGTGTTTTTTAAATACCGCAATCAATAACGGTGTCGCAATAGCTAGCCACGATGAGTACGACTAGTCCGCAGGGAAACGGTGAACTGCTTTTCTTGTCTTAGACGAGTTAATAGTAGAAAGGGGAATTGTTATCGTTTATTACTAAGTTTGAAAATTTTATAATAGAAGGGCTTGTAGGGTTTATAAAATTTAGTAGTTAATGCATGGAGTTTTTAAAATTAATTCTTTTTATCTTTGTTCGCCGCCGAATACAGACAAAATCTTGCCTGGATTTGGGGGCAGACGCTATTTGGTTTTATCCGTCCACCTCTCCGAAGATGCCAAGTTGATTTATAATACCGCGTATCGGAGGTTTGGATGGATACGGCCGATGTAGCTGACTTCGTCAGATTCCCCCTCATTGTGAGGGGGTTTTTGATTGTGGGGACGCTCTTCCCTGCAGGCACAAGCCCCTGCAGTTAATTACGTTACCGCATCACGGTAACCACTTTCTCCTTCTCCAGATGGTCACTTTGTGTCGTGTGTGTTTTTTTTATTTTTGGTTGCCCGTGGATTACATACGGAGACTAATTTATGATGTCGCCCATAGGGCATGGATTAGTCCAAATCCATATTTTCTTAGATTTGGGTTTGGGTTGGTTTAAGGATCGTTAATCTTGTTTAGATTAAGATCAACTTAAATGCTTGTTAAGGTTACGTTAGTCTAATTTTAGACTAGGATCTACTTAACAAGACTTTGGGATCATTTAGATCCAACGAAAGAGTATTTGGACTCTATCGTTTTAGTTTAGGGACATTGCGGTCCATTAGGATTAAGAACATCATAGTCCGTGATAGTTTAAAGACGTCATATTCTGTAAAGTTTAAAGACATCATAGTCTATGAGTTTAAGGACCTCACAGTCCATAAAGTTTAAGGACATCATAGTCCATGAGTTTAAGGACCCCACAGTCCGTAAAGTATAAGGACATCATAGTCCAGTTTAAAGACGTCATAGTCTGTAAAGTTTAAAAACATCATAGTCTATGAGTTTAAGGACCTCACAGTCCATAAAGTTTAAGGACATCATAGTCCATGAGTTTAAGGAACCCAAAGTCCGTAAAGTTTAAGGAAATCATTGTCCAGTTTAAAGACGTCATAGTCTGTGGGGTTTTGGTTCAACCGTTTGGGGATACACCAAAAGTTATTAGTTATTGGGACACTCCATCTCTCTGAAGACGTTGAAGAATTACAACGACATATATCAGAGGTATGAAGAGATGTACCCTTGAACCAATGTTAGTTAGGAGATCTGTAGTCATGTTTGGGACTAAGATCAGTCAAAAAGATTTATGAGTATATAGGCTCAATTAATCTGAATTAGGGATCTGTGGCCAACTTGTGCTCGGCCCACTCAGTTAAAATGTTGGACATTTAATTAGGCTCAATCCTTTTTATTTAACAATGCTGAGCATTGGTTTTGTGTTCTGACAACCTTTTTGTCTTTTATTGAGTGTTGAACACTCATTATGGCTCTGGGGCTTTATTTAAAGAACAATTTATATTCTCTCAGCGCACACGTGAGGAGCACGTGGCGCTCTTGGCGCTGAGCGCCAGACCTAGAGCTAAGGCGCTTCCTGTGAAATAGCACACACGTGAGAAGCGAGTGGTGCGCTTGGCGCTGAGCGCCAGACTCAGAGCGCTGAGACGCTTCCTATGAAATAGCGCACATGTGAGGAGCACGTGGCGTGCTTGGCACTGAGCGCCAGACTTGGAGTACTGAGACACTTCTAATGAAATAGCGCACACGTGCGGAGCACGTGGCGCACTTGGCGCTGAGCGCCAGACTTAGAGCGCTGATGCGCTTCTTTTAAAATAGTGCTTGGAGCGCAGGGTGCTGAGCGCCATACATGGAGCGTTGAGGCGCTTCTTATGAAATAGCGCACACGTGGGGAGCACGTGGCCCGCTTGGCGCTGAGCGCCAGACTTGGAGTGCTGAAGCGCTTCTTATGAAATAGCGCACACGTGAGAAGCACGTGGTGCGCATGGCACTGAGCGCCAGACTTGGAGCGCTGATGCACTTCTTTTAAAATAGCGCTTGGAGCGCTGGATGCTGAGCACCAGACTTGAAGCGCTGAGGCGCTTCTTTAATTTGGAGCGCTAGGAGCTCTGCGGCGCTGTGCGCCAGTCTTAGAGCGCTGGGAAGCTTATTTTTAATTGGAGCGCTAAGGCTCTTTTTAGGCAGCTTTGATCAGTTCTGCGCTCTGAGAATTAAACTCTCGTTTATAAGAGACTTTGTCTCGTGGCTTTAAGAATAAAATTCTTATTTTTATAGGAGATGCTACAATCTCTTATGTTTTTGTGAAAGATTTTGTCTTTATTAATCTGTGATCTGAAGAGAATTGAGTCCCCCCTTTTTATGATGAGATGCTATGATTTCTTTTTGTGAAAGACCTCTGTCTTATAGATCTATGATCTAGAAAAAGAACAAGGTTCTTCTTCCTTGACGAGATTCTTTGATGTCTTTGTTTAATTTACCTTGAAGAAGTTCTTCTTCCGAGAGCTTCCTCTTCTGTTTGAAATTTCTCAAAGTTTGTGGGGAGGGGGGGTTTCCTCTGTATGAAACTTGATGTCTTGGTGCCTTTATATAGTGGAGGCTGATTTGTTGAATCAGTTAAGGAGATCTTTTCTCTAATTGATTTGGGGATGTTTCCCACCGTTGGATCTTTGATCCTAGGGCTTCTGTTTTACAGAAGACATCTTTCTTGTTACTTAACAAGATTGGGAAATTATTTTCCCATACAAAGATTGTTCTATATCTTGGTGATTTTTAATCACCATTGGATCAATGATCTAATGATGCTCTGATTTATAGAGCATAATCTTTCCTGTTTGGAAAGATTCTGAGGAGTATTTCCTTAACAGAATTTTTGTCTCTCCCCGCTTTCCGGTATACGGCGAAGGGGACGCGACCGGTCTGCTACGTATTTACTCTGAAGTAAATATGCTAAGCGTATCTAAGCAATATAAAAGTAAATACACAAGAGACAAGATATGATAAAAACAGCAACTTTTATTTATTAACATTCTTTTGTACAATGCATGAAAAAGAAATACAACTGAAATAAAAGCGATGCCTAAACAATGACATAACAGGAAATGAAAATTACTGAATGGAAAATGTACAATGTCTAGAGCTCAGGGTCTTCGCTGTACTGATCCAAGTCTTCTGTAGTTGGCTCGATCTCTGACGGATCCAAATCACCTGACGACATTCAAGAAGAAAGAAAGAGAATATCGTCAGCGAACAGATCGCTTGGTAAGTCCCAAAAATAAGAGAAAAGTAGAATAGACAGAATAAAGTGGTATCTTTTAAAGTTGTATTATCTTGTAATAATGTCGTATTAACGCTGTTGTTTATAGCTTGGTACAGAAGAATGCCGGTGTATGCGAGAGGAGTCTCTATATGCCAGAGACTAGAGGCACGTATAGTACAGGGAACCGTTTATGTCACGGTACAACAGCAACTGGATTCATGTTAGGTGTATTAAGTCTTACAGTCTCGTGCCACTTTTAACACCATCCGTACCAATCTACCTCTTAACCCCGCGATGTCTAGTTTGTATTGTTTGTCTTGTAAATTGTATTGATTGTATAGTTGATTGACTGACCGAAACCATGATATTAGTAAACGGATGTAACCATAGAATCATGTAAATGGAATAACTGGAGAACCATGTAAATGGGATATATATATCCATGGTTCGGTTCAGTCAAGTTGTATAGATTGATAATTGGATCATGGATTCATGTATTCATATTGAATTGGAATATTGTAGATTGTAGATTGTACTTGAATCATATTCAAGTCAGATATAATCAGACTCAAACCCGAGTCAGAAAATTAGAAATGTAAATCGAAGTCTTGATTATTTCTTAAACCTATAATTGCTAGGGTTCTTAGGGTAATTTATAAAACTTGAGAGGGTTTTATGTAAAAATACTTTTATATACTTTTCAAAATGCACCCCAAGTATTTATTATTCGTCTTTAGAGTTGTAATGAATGTGGATTTTATATTGTGATATTTCTAGTGAAAATATCCTAACTTCATAAATAAAGGTATTTATTTGTAATATTGATTTATTTGGAATTCCTGGTATTTTAGTGTAAAATTTGTTCTTGTGATTTTTAGAAAAAGGTGGAATATTTATATCATAACAAAATAGATATTTTAATGATAAATATACATATATTTATACAAAAATAACTTTAATATAATTTGTTATATTCTAAAAATCTCATTTTCTTAAGATGTCGTATTTTAAATCTTTCGAGATCGAATACTCCTTGCGGAGGTCTGAATCTCGAACTACTAGCCCGAGGATGTGCGATAAACCGCACTATCCCGAACGGGTTCCCCAAAATGGGTTGTAGCGGCGCTTTACAAAAATTGTAAAATACTAAATCCTTTAGAAAACGGTTTTATGAAGTAAATGGTATTTATTTGTAAAGATGTCAATTTTCCGTATTCTATATTTTAGGGTCTCCTAAGTCAACTAGACTATTTCTAACTGGTCCAAACGACAAGTTGTGAGATGCCTCAAATCACCTCTTCACCGCCAATTGTGGCCAGGTAAGTACAAGTGAAGAAAGAAGGGATCCGCTCACGAATCACCGTGAGACGGGCCTTTTAAAATTACCTTTCTCACTTGCCTACCCTAGACACCACAAAGTCAGGTTTAGATAAACGACTGATGTCCACAACTTATCGTATTTTCATAATAAGAGGTATTTATTTAAATGTGTATCAACACTAAATCTTTTAGAAATAGTTTTATTAAGTCAATGGTATTTAAATGAAATTGTTTGTTTTCTCGTATTCTAAGTTTTCGATGGTGTCGTGTTAGGTTGTATGTAAGTGTGTGAGGAGGTAGGTCGTTACCTCGTGATCTACTTTAAATATATAGCAAGTTTGATGGAGTTAAATGAAGGATTGAAACAATGTGGTATTTAAGTGAAAATACGATAAATTGAAATAGCTATCATTTCATGTGATGAAACTTGATCAAATTGTTTAATTAGTGTTTAATAGTCAATATGAGGAAGTTTAAGTATAATTGTATTAGTGAGAAGTGGAATTTTATAGAAAACCGAATCGGAAATCGGATTTGTTCCGATTCCGTCGGGTTTTATAAATTCGTATTTTTAGAATAGGAAAGAGAGGTAGAAAATGGACTTACGGGTTTTAGATTACACAAGAGAGTGAGAGGGAACTAGAGGGATCGCCGATGTGTTGCGTCATCGCCGGTAGTTCCTAAAACGATCGCCGGACGTTCTGCCGGGAATTCGTCGGAGCTTCGCCTCGAGCTTGTTTTCAAAGCACACGATTCTTAGAAATTTTTGAGAGAGTGGGCTAAGGATTTTGGGGTGAAAGGGTAGAGGGTAGGGGGTGTATTTATAGGGTAGGCTAGGGTTAGGCTAGATGAAGGGTTTTTAAATAAAAAAATGGTAAAAATGTAGGAAATTCATTAAAAATTGTAGTAAATGGGGTATATTTAACTCTCTAGAACCGATCCATTTATTTGGAGTGTGCAGGGGAGTTTAGAATGCCAAGAGACACATTTCATCAGTTGACGACTCGCCGGAATCGGCAACTTCGGCCGGCGGCGGCGGGCCGAGTCGGCCGGTCCGCAGGCCGAGTTGGCCGATCCGGGGCGAGTTCGACGGTCGGGAGGTGGGAGGTCTCGTGAGGTAGGCACTGGTGCTTTTAGTTTTTCAGGTTCAGTTCAACTTTTGGGAGTTATTGTGTGTGGACTGTTGGGCTTCCAAAGAATTTAAAACAAAATAATATAAAAAATAATGTGGGGCAGGGGATTTGAACTCTGGTGGCTTGGTTCAGCAGTGCAAGGTATTACCAATGAGCTACAAGCTCCTTCTTGTAATTATTGTGTGAAATAAATACTTAAAGTGGTAACAGCACATTAAATACCCCAAGTATACTTCAAATTTAAATCAAATTTATGTACACTAAAAATGGAGTTGTTACAATTTTATTCTGGTAATTTGATAATTTATAATCTTCATTGGATCTTTGATCCAACGGTGGAGAACATTTACTTCTAGTGCTTGGCACTCCCGTGCCTTGCACGTGAGCGCTGCCTCAGAGTCTTTGACTTTTAGCGCTGGCGCACTTGGCGCTACCGCTTTCGTGCTTTGCACGTGAGCGCTGCCTCAGAGTCTTTGACTCTTAGCGCTGACGCTCCTGGCGCTAGCGCACTTGTGCTTTGCACGTGAGCGCTGCCTCAGAGTCTTTGACCCTTAGCGCTAGCGCTTCTGGCGCGAGCGCTTTTATGAAGCGCTGCTTCATTTCAAATTTCAAAATTTGAACAGAGATTTGCTCTGATTGAGAGAAACAAATGCCCCCCCACCGTTGCGCTCACGTGGCTTACACGTGAGTGCAGCGGTGGCAGCATATCCGCCATTGGATCAACTTAGAAGTTGAAACGGCTCTCAGTGCCTATAAATAGGGCCTTTAGCCCTTGAGATGACCTCTGTTCATCTTCTTGATTTCTTGTTTTTCTGAGAATTTTATTCTCTCTTCAGAGCATAGCACTTTGTCTTAAGAACTCTTTTTAGAGACAGAACCCTGTCAAAGTTTTTAGGTAAAGATTAAATCTTTATAATTTAAGGTTTCACCCATTAACAGAGCTTTGCTCTTCTTGAATCATAGATCTAAAAAGATCTCTCTTAGGGTTTCTTAACCTATTAACAGAGCTTTGTTCTTTTCAAATCATATAGATTTGTTAATCTTTCATGAAAAACTCTTAGAGTTTGTTCATAGATCTTGAAGATCTCGGAATTTTTACTTCATTAAAGCTTTGCTTTTAGGGTTTCTGATGGGTTACTCCATCTTCTTTGCAGAGCATGGCTTTTCAGAATTTTTGGAGGAATTTTTATTCTCTCATAATTAGAGTTGACAGATGTCACTCCTATCTGCAGAGCGTTACTCTCGAAGAGTCTCTCATTAAATGAGAATCCTTTTAGAATTCCCTCCTTAATTGCACAAATTTGAATTTGTTGAGTGTCTTAATTAGCACTTGTTTTCTTCATGCGGATATCAAGAGTTGTTTAAATCCCCGTGTCTGTTTCAATAAACATTTTCTTGATCAGTTCGTCCACTAAACTCTTACTGATTTTCATTTTCAAGTGCTATGCCCGCTCATCTGTAATGTCTTGACGAAATCATTTCTTATGACGGCTGTTGGGGTCGAAAATTGCACCGCGGTTGATCAAGTCAAAGTCAAGGTCAACCCCATGCCAAGTGGGCCCAAGCCAAGATCAAGTAGGCCCATGCCCAGGTCGAGTCCGAACATGAAGCGGCCGGCCCGCCCCATGCCGAAATAAAAAATTATGTGATAAATAATTTTGATGTAATTTTTTGTGAATGAATGTAAGAAAAATGGGCATAAAGCCAAATTTCTGTAAAGCCCATGGCTTATGTGCAAAAGAAATGAGCACATAGGGCATGGGATGGGCAAAATGCCATTTTGAATGCCCAAGGGGGTATATGTAAATGTGTAAGCCTATATAAGACAACATGATGATGAATAAAGCATAGAATTTTCATTCTCTCAAACTCCAGGGTTTTTGTGCCTCTTTCTCCTTCCTCAAGGTTCTAAAATCTTCTTCCCCTTCTGAATTAAATCAAGAATTTTACTTTTCCTCTTCCAAAAATAAATAGTTTTTCACCACAAAACCCACAAAGGGGAGCTCAGATCTTCCATTAGATCTCAAAAATGAGAGATTTTTTAAATCCCATCCCCTTTTCTCCAAGATTCGGTCAACAGATGGGAGGAAGAAGGAGACCCATCTCCAAAGACCCCATTTTAGGAAAGATCCAAGGCTTGGAGGAGAAGAAAGGGCTCCCCTTGAGCATTTACAAAGATTTCTTGGAGCTTAACTCCACAAATCAAAGCTTCTGGGAGTTTAAATCCATATAAAAAAAAGAGTCTTTCATTCGAGGAGTTCAACTCCATAAGTCAAATTAGGAGCATAGCTCCCAGTGCAGAGACCAAGTCCCTTTTCCTGCCAGCGCCCAGCGCCCACGTGCCGGGCACGTGAAGCGCCAGCGCACAGAGCGCTCGTGCCAGCGCCCGAGCGCCCACTTGCCGGGCACGTATGGCGCTAGCACCGAAAGCGCTAGCGTCTAAATGCCCACGTGCCGGGCACGTGATGCGCTAGCGCCCAAAGCGCTAGCGCCAGCGCCCAAGCGCCCACGTGCCGGGCACGTGAGGCGCTCGCGCCCAAAGCGCCAGCTCCCTAGCGCCCACGTGCCTGGCACGTGAGGCGCTACCACCCAAAGCTCTAGCGCCCGAGCGGCCACGTGCCGGGCACGTGAGGAGCTAGCGCCAGCGCCCGAGCGCCCAAAGCGCTAGCGCCCGAGCGCCCACGTGCTGCGCATGTGAGGTGCTGGTGCCTTCTCCCATGCATCCTTTGGATGCCCTTTCCTTTATAAATACACACACACACACACACATATTCCACAACACTGTCCCCATTGAAAAAAAAATCTAACGGGGCGCTGCCCCGCACCCCGCAAGGGAGCTGCTAGCCCTCTTGACCCCCAGCCCGCTATCCGGGTAGCGAGACCCCCGTAAAAACTCTGCGGGGCCCCCGATATATCCAAAACCCCTTCAAAATACAACACTGCACATTAAGTTCGCATGACCTGTTTGTCCCGTCAATCGGAGGTTCTCTCGCTCCAAAGGCGAAGGGTAGTTAACGGCAGCTTAGTCCGCGGCTGCTGGAGATTCGAATCCCCATAATCATTAAACCCCGGCCTACCCTAGGCAGGGGGAATCTATAGTACGCCCGACAAACGTGCGCATATTCCCATCTCAATGGGGTGACGAAAAACACCCTACAGATTCTGGCACGCCCGGTGGGACCAATCTCTCCTCCCATATTTCGGGTTAAACGGTCATGCGAACTCAATCAATATACATATCGATATTTATACTAAAATAATGCTCTTTCATGCAGTACTTCAAGCGATCAAGCTTCAACCATCTCTCCAAGGATCAGCTCAGCTCTCGACACAGCTCCTATCTTCTACATGATGAAGATGGACGCCAGGACGGTCCTCCCGGCCAGTCTCGGGCGACAATGGGAGGAGCCGCCGCTACCATTTGGCTCTATTCTGTTCATGTCAGCTAACGCCATCCCAGCTCCTCAAGCTCCGGTAACAGACAAATTGGCCTCGAAAGGCAAGAGGCCAAATGTGGTGATATCGAGGGCACCACTACCCAAATGCAAGTCGATGTTCGAACGACTTTCCTTGGCCCCAGCTGGGGGCAAGGCCATCAACACCAACAAAGCAACAAGGCATCTCGGGAAAGCTCCAGCGGCGCCACTGACAACTGCTCAATTGGGTATCTTCTCTAAGCTCCCCTCTAATCGGCTCACGATGACTTCCTAGATGACGGATGCCCACAAAGCCCTCAAAATCGAGAAGTTAAGACAGAAAAGGCTCAGATACGGAATCAATAAAAGGGCTAGGGCTCATGCTAGGCTGAGTTTCATGAGGCTCTAAGAACGGGGTTACCCCACCAAAGATTAAGAGACGACTGAATATGTGGTCCACATTGTCTGCATGGTCGGGCATGAAGAAACGAGCCCTCCTATGCTTCACAGCCATGGTGATGATTTGGTGGACGCTACCCAACGTCGACTCGGTCTAAATGATAAAGAGCTCGCTCAGGCCGATAAGCAAAAATAGCCTGGGGTTCCTGCAGAATTGAGCTCAGGAAATAAGGATGACCCGGTTGTCATAACCGGAACTACAGAACAAGCATTATTCCGATGGCTTCAGAGGCAGCTTCGGGACAGGGATGAGAAGTTAGCCAAGGTACAGTCTAAGGTCGACGAATTGGCAAACGTCACGGCAGATCTCGCGACCCAAGTTGCCCCTTTGCAATTACAGCAGTCAAATTTTATTTCATGAGCCAGAGATTGATACCCGGAGGCAGCCAACTGATACCCCCTTCAGCCTAAGAGCGGAGCGCCTTCGCGAAAAACGGCCGCGATCAGCCTCTAGTCCCTCCGATACATACACCGAAGGGGAATCACCACTGAAAAAGAAACTGGATAAGGTCTATTCTTTCAAAAGGGACAAAGCCACAAGATATTCAAGGACGCCCTAAGAAACGGTCTATAACTGCCAGAATCAAAGAGACCGCAAGAAGCGAATATGACCGACGACCTAAGATATTGCCCCTATCACAGAGTGATAGGTCATGCCATTGAGGACTGCTTCATCTTCAAAGATTGGGTCGAAAAGCAATACAGGACGGGAGAGATAGAACTGTCTAAAGGCGTGTTAGCAAACAGTCAAGCGAAGACTTCCGATTTCATACAAATGGAGACCGAAACCCTTCGGGAACCTGATTCTCTCAGACATGTGCCATTATCTAAAAAGGGCAAACCAAAAACTGATCGGCCTTAAGGACCAGCATCAGTAAAGGCACCTACTCCAATGGAGAGAAAGAAGAAGGTATACTCCTTCAGGAAGGATGAAGTCCGCAAAATATTTGCGGATGCCTTGAACAACGGTTTGCAACTGCCTGTTCCAAAGAGGCCACATGAAATGAACATGACCGGCAATCCCATATACTACCCATATCATAGAATGGTGAGTCATACCATCGAAGACTGCTATATTTTCAAAGATGGGTGGAGAACCAATACAAATTTGGGAAAGCCCCACAGTCGTCAGATGTACTAACAAGCCGCAGAGCTACAGTCATCAACACAACTCCGCTAAGATCAAAGTTCGAGGAGCTGGGATAAGCACGCTGACCACCATGTCATTAAACTAGGAATGACCGACCTCTAAGTCGTTAAACTGGGAATGTAAATAAAAAAAAGTGTGTAAATAAAAACAAAAGAAAAGCCGAAATGATGGGGCAACTCGCAATAAAAATCAGCGAGTAAAAATAAACACGAAAAATAAAGCCGAAATGATGGGACAACTCGCAATAAAAATCAGCGAGTAAAAATAAACACAAAAAATAAAGCCGAAATGATGGGGCAACCACGGATAACTAAAACCGAAATGATCGCGATAAGAAAAGCTGAAATGATAGAGCAATCGCGGTAAAAAAACGGTGAATGATGAGTCGCTCCCGGTACCATATTCCAGTGCAGCGATGCAGACGCCAACCAAAATCCAATTTCGCAAAATTCTTCCGGTCCTACGGTTAGTTCCTAAATTGACTACCATATACAATCCGCGGGCTCAAATAATTCTCATCATACCCATACCCTACCGCAATCACCAGTCCAGCGGCCGGTCTTCGCCCTTGGAATTATGGTCCATTGGGAAGACCCACTCGTGTGTCCTCACGATACATGAGGAGAATAATCCTTCGTGGGATCCTTACGACTCACAAAGTAAAAACACACTTGGGGGTTCTCATGACTCCTAAGGAGAAAGTGCACCTACGGGATCCTTACGACTCGTAGGGAGAAAATGCTTTTATGGGACCCTTACGACCCATAAAATTGAAAAGTCTTAGGTGATAGGGACCCAAACCTGTCTCCTAAGCCATCGCTCCCCAACGGGTAAAGGCAAATGATGAATTGCTCCTGGCACATATGCTTCAGTGTTAGCAACGCTGATGCCGGCCCCTATCCCGAAATTCCAAATTGATCCAATGGACCCCTAAGTCTTTAAACTGGAAACAGATAACCGCTAAGTCGTTAAACTGGGCACAGATGACCTCTAAGTCGTTAAACTGGAAGCAATAGACCCCTAAGTCTTTAAACTGGAAATAGATGACCGCCAAGTCGTTAAACTGGGAACAGATGACCACCAAGTCATTAAACTGGAAACAGATGACCTCTACGTCTTTAAACTGGAAACAGATGACCCCCAAGTCGTTAAACTGGAAACAGATGACCACCAAGTCGTTAAACTGGGAACAGTAGACCCCTGAGTCTTTAAACTGGGAACAGATGACCTCTAAGTCGTTAAACTGAAAACAGATGACCCCCAAGTCATTAAACTAGGAACGAGGGAAATCCACTCATGTGTCCTCATGATGCATGAGGAGAATAAAAGTTGCGAGATCCTTACGACTCGTGAGAAAACACCTTCGTGGGATCCTTACGACTCACAAAGGAAAAACACACTTGGGAGTCCCCACAACTTCTAAGGAGAAAGTACACCTACGAGATCCTTACGACTCGTAGGGAGAAAATGCTTTTATGGGACCCTTACGACCCATAAAATTGAAAAGCCTTATATGATAGGGATCTAAACTTGTCTCCTAAGCCATCGCTTCCCAATAGGCAATGGCGAATGATGAGTCGCTCCGGGTACCATATTCCAGTGCAGCAATGCAGACGCCGGCCAAAATCCAAATCCCCAAGTAGCGAATGATGAGTCGCTCCTGGTACTATATTCTAGTGCAGCGATGCAGACGCCAACCAAATTCCAAATCTCATACCCCAACGGCGGATGATGAGTCGCTCCTGGTACCATATTCCAGTACAGCGATGCAGACGCCGACAAAGTCCCGAAATTCTTCTGGCCCTACGGTCTGGATCATATATCCTGCAAAACCGTATACAATCCACGGACGTAAACGACCCCTATCTCTCCCCAAGTCTTACCGGCGAGACTACACTCAAAGTCCCACCAGCGATTAAGATTAAAAAAATAAGGTATGTCCACAAGCAAAATGGGCACGGATGAAAACCCAAAAGGAATCCGTGAGTAAAAACAGCGGGACTGCCGGCAAGTTTGTGGAAACCCGAAAGGGCGCAAACTCGAAAAAGGGCCCTTTCAGGTTTTCACAAACTCTCCGGTAGCCCTGCTGTTTTTACTCACGGAGCCCTTTCGGGTTTTCATCCGTGCCCATTTTTCTTGTGGACGTACCTTTTATTTTTCGAGTCTGCGCCCTTTTGGGTTTTCACAAACTCACCGGTAGCCCTGCTGTTTTTACTCATGGAGCCCTTTCGGGTTTTCATCCGTGCCCATTTTGCTTATGGACGTACCGTTTTTTTTACGCTTCAGCCCAAGGATGCTGCAGGTTTATAGTAGTTTACAGACGTTTCGGTCAGTACTGGTATTTTTTTAAGAACCGACCATTATTGGCCTAAAGGGTCTTTCGCCATGCATATTCATGAGCAAGTAAGCCCCACCTTGGTAGACCTTGTCTATGATATACGGGCCCTCATAATTTGGCTCGAATTTCCCCCGTTTGGCACGGTTAGGGATCATAGGTCTTTTTACGACTAGCACGAGTTCGCCTTGGCGGAATGTTCTCGGCCTAGTCAATCTTTCATACGAGCGCGTCATTCTTGCTTTGTAAGCCTCCAGGTTTTGCTGCGCCATATGCCGGGTTTCGTCAAGGGGGTCGAACTCCTCCGGCTGAAGATGAGCGTTCTCTTCATCTGTTAGCTCGTAATGAACCGACACTCGTAGAGAGGGTAGCTCTATCTCCAAGGGGAGTACCTCTTCTGCGCCGAATACCAATGCATACGGCATTGTATTTGTGGCCGTTTTGAACGTAGTTCGATACGCCCAAAGAGCTTCATGCAATCTCTCGTGCCAGTCCTTTTTGTTTTTGGACACCATCTTCTTTATGATCTTCATCAAGGTCTTGTTGAAAGCCTCAGCTAGACTATTAGCTCGGGGATTATAGACCGAAGAGTATCTCCAGTCTATATTATGTTGCTATGCAAAGCGGCTGATTCTGTGACTTCTGTAGCTGGCCCATTATCGGAGATAATCTGTTGCGGAGTGCCGAACCGATATATGACGTGCGTCTTGAAGAAATGGAGGATATTCTCCGATTTCACTTCTCTCAGCAGTACTGCTTCTTCCCACTTAGAGAAGCAATCGGTTGTTGCTAATATTAACCGAGGTCCTCTGAATGATGCTAGTTCGATGGGCCCAATTATGTCAATTCTCCACATTTCGAACGGCCGGCTAGCCACCGTTGGGTGTAGCGGATTTGGATGCTGGTGGATGAAGTCTCCGTGAATCTGGCACAAGTGGCACTGCTTCGCATAGTCGAGACAATCTTGGATCATCGTGGGCCAATAGTAGCCCATCCTTTTGATCTTCAGCTTCATCTTTGGTCCGGCTTGATGAGAATCGCAGAGTCCGTCGTGAGTTTCTTGGACAACCGTCTTTGCTTCTTCTGGCCCTAGGCATCTTAGCCATAGAGAGTCGAACGATCTCTTGTACAGAGTATCATTGACGAAGGCGAAAGGCAGAGCTCGTTTCATGAGCTGATGTCTTGAGGATGCATCTTTAGGTGTTCGACGGGATTTGAAGTAGTCTATAAAGACTTCCCTCCAATCCTTAGCCTTTCCCTGATCTTTTATTTGTAAGGTCGTTTGCTTGGTCGCTTCCTTTTCTTTAGATGACTCCGGAAAGATTTCTGCTGGTGCAAGAACCCAACGGTTTTGCACAACGATCCTCACGTCATCGAGGTTTTCATCTGCCAGTTCTTTAGCGGGTTTGGCTACTGCATCCGCCTTACTATTCTCCGCACGCGGTATGCTTTCCAGGGCGTAGGAAGGGATTTGAGTCGGCAATTGTTGCACTCTCTCACCGTACTTCACCAACTCTGGTTTGCACGTTTGATGGTCGTCGTTTACTTGACTAACGACTAGCTGGGAGTCTCCGTATATGAGGAGGTTTTCGATTCCCATGTCGACAGCGATCTCAAGACCTGGTATCAAAGCTTCATATTCAGTTTTATTGTTTGTCCTTGGCTCTGTTAGGGAAAAGGAAAAGCGCATTATCCCTCCTTGTGGAGTCATGAAGATGAGGCCTACCCCAGATTTGATTATGGGGAAGCTGTGCTTTCGCTTCTTCATGGAAGATGCCCCATCGAAGTAGAGTTCTCATCGGGTATCACTCTCTTCTTTCTCCCTACTGATTGCGTCAAACGCGTGTTCGTCCGGCAATTCACAGTTTAAGGGAGAGTCGGCAGGTATCGGGTGTTCAGCGAGGAATTCGGCGATAGCCTGGCCTTTCACTGCCTTGAGGGGTCGATAGACTATCAAAAACTCCATCAAAAGGAGGGCCCATTTAGCGAGTCGTCCTGTTAATATGGCTCTTGACATCAAATATTTGAGAGGATCCACTTTTAATATGAGGTGAACCTCAAGCGCCAACGCATAGTGTCTGAGCTTAGTTATCGCAAAGATTAACGTCAGGCAGTGTTTTTCGATGGGGGGTAGTTGTTTTCTGCCCCCAGGAGAATTCGACTCAAATAGTAGAGGGCCCTCTCTTTCCCTTGATCATTCTCCTGTGTCCATAGTGCGCCTTAGGAACCTTCAAGGGCGGTTGTGTACAGGATGAGGGGCTTTCCCTTGACCGGGGCGCTTGGTACCGGCGGATTCTGCAGGTATTGCTTAATTTCGTCGAGTGCACTCTGGCATTTACGATCCAAGATGAACGGGTTCCCCTTCTTCATTAGATGACTGTAGGGGCGGCATTTGCCGGAGATGTTAGCTATGAACCGTCGGATATAGGCGAGCTTTCCTTGGAGAGACCGCAGCTGTTTCAGAGTTCTTGGCGGAAGCATTTCCATAATCGCCTTGATCTTTGACGGGTCTATTTCGATACCCCGATGTTGTACGATGAATCCTAGGAATTTGCCGGAGGAAACTCCGAACGCGCATTTGAGAGGGTTCATCTTCAAATTGTATTTCCGAAGACGTTGGAACACTATCTTCATATGCTCCTAATGCTGCTCGTGCGATTTGCTTTTTACCACGAGGTCGTCAATATAGCACTAGACAATTTCGTGTATAAGGTCATTGAAAATCTTCGTCATGGCCCTCTGATAGGTGGCGCCGGCGTTCTTCAGACCGAAAGGCATCACTTTATAGCAAAATATGCCCAGAGGAGTCTGGAAAGCGGTATGCTTCTTGTCCTCAGGATGCATCTTTATTTGATTGTACCCTGAAGAGCCATCCATGAAGGAGAAGATTTCGTGAGTGGACGTGTTGTCTATCATCAACTCGGTAACTGGTACGGGAAAATCGTCTTTCGGACAGGCTTTGTTAAGGTCTCAAAAGTCTACGCAGATGCGCACTGTCCCATTTTTCTTCATCACTGGGACAATATTAGCAATCCAATCAGGGTACTGAACCTCTTGGATGAAGCCGGAGTCGATTAGCTTCTTGACCTCGGCGTTGATGCTCATTTCAAGTTCGACCCGCATTCTTCTCGGCGCTTGTTTGACTGGCTTGATATCCGGAGATATTTCCAATTTATGGACGGCTATTTCTAGATCTAATCCTGGCATCTCGGAATAGTTCCATGCGAAGCAATCTTTATACTGCACGAGCACGTCCTTAAGCGTAGCCATCTTTTCTTCAGACAACAGCTCACTGACGAACGTCGGCCGTAGGTCATTTACCGTCCCCAAGTGAATTTTCCTGAGGTTATCTGCAGTAGTATGTATCCCATCTTCCAGCTCTTTTAGCGCTGGTGGAAATTCTGAGATCAACTCATCTTCATCCTTATTTTCGAAGCACCAGGAGAGATCATCCATGTCCTCGGGCACTCTTTCTTCTGACAGTGTTATCACTTGGCAGGTACGAGATCGCTTCCAAGACCGATGTTGATCTGGTTTTACTCTCGCTGTATACGTGGCTTTCGGTACATGCTTTTGCGGTGGGGCCACCTTCCAATTGTCGGATAGAGCGAACCTGCCGGGTTAATATTGATCTTCTACCCAGTTTTTGAATGTGAAGCAATCTTCGAGAGGATGTCCTATCGCTCGGTGATAGGAGCAATAATCTGGGTGACGAACCTCATTTGCTTGTTCGGGGTGCTTGGACTCCGGGAGAGTAATCATATGATGTTTCACGGCGAGGTCGATTATCTTCCTTGACTCGTCTTGAGGGAAGGAATATTCCCGATCCATCTTCTTCATCAGCGATGGATTCCGGCCGGCTTTTTCTCGATCGCGAGGCTTCTTGGACCCGTTTCGCCGTGGTCGAACGTTTTCTACGTTCTTTAAATTTTTTTTGTGTTCGCGTCGGGCTTTTTTTCTTATCTTGGGAATGCATGGCGGGCTGACGGTGAAGGACATCGTCATCCTTCGTGGCCTGCTGAAGGAGGCGTTGCGTCCTGGCTTTCTCGTAGATGGCCATTTCGCGTCAATGGTCATCACGGACCTTTTGACCCGCTTCTCTTATTAGCTTTTCCATCTGTTCTTCGAATGACGGACTTAGCACTTTCATGGTGGGACCTCATTTTGGTTTAGGGTTAGCGTCTTCAAACAGAGCATCTCCTTCTTCATCAAAGTCATGTATAACGTAGCAGCCATGGAATCGCTCCCGTTTCTTGGGTTGAATATATCCAAGCCCGATCGTTTCCATTCTCCCATTAGGAAACTTTCGCTGAGTTCCGGGGACGTTCCAGATCCTGTTGTAGAACTGAGCTTGTCGAGCAGTTTGTTTGAAGGGTACGCCTTGGCGCCTCAACGGCCTTTTTAATCCTTCTGTGTATTAATTGGGCAGACGGATGGGCTGGAGCCTGTCAAGCGCAGAATCAGCACCATACTAGATTTCTTTCTCCACTTTGGTTTCCGCAGACTGATAAAAGAGGATCGCCTTTTCATCTTTTCACCTAGGAGGGACATAGAACGTCTGCAGTTCCTGCACATTATATGTTTCGAGCGTATCAAGCTCTCTGTAGTGCTGTCGCGGAACCATAGCAATTTGCAAACTCCGTTCATCGCCAGTGAAGGCTTGTATTGATAGCCGAATAGAAAATACTGCATTGACCCTATCTTCAGAGTCGCTGCCGAAGACCAACATAGGGGTAAACGGTTCGGGCTTGTTGTATTGGAGCTGTCCCGAATAGACTATCTCTTCCTCCTCTTCAGTATCGCTCCCAAAGACCGGAATGGTGGTGATAGCTTTGTTCTTCGGTTTATGGCATCTTTCCGTGTCTTCGAATTCTTGTAAGAATTATTTTGCATCTTCGTACTTTCGGACTTCGTTCACGGAAAATGGGTTCAGCTCCCCTGTCACGGTATACTCGAGACCATCCTTGAAATACTTCATACACTGATATTGTGTAGAAAGTATGATGTTGTACTCGTGTAACCAAAGCCTGCCGAGCAAAGCGTTGTAGCAAGTCTTGGCGTCAATGATGTGAAACTTGATGTCAGTGACGAGCGGCCCAAAGCGTAACGTCGGTATCACAGACCCGAGCGTCCGTGATGACTGGGAGTTGAACCCGGAGATAGTGATTTTATCCTAAGCGAGGTGTTGAACGCTCATGCAGATTTCTTTTAGCACTCTCACATTTAGGAGGTTGACAGAGAACCCGTTGTCAACTAAGATCTTCCCTATCTTGATGCCATAGCAGTATCCGGTGATATACAAGGGACAGTTGTGCTCGCATGTTCCGAGGAGAAGATCTTCATCGCCAAAAGTGATGTGAGCTGTGTGCACTTCTTCCAGCTCGTCCTTCATCTTTTCTTCAGTAAGGAAGGCTTGAAACTGCTCGGGCTCTTGTAGTGCCTTGATCAACGAATCTCTCGCCTCTTTAGATAGCAGAAGGGCATCGAGAATGCATAGCTGCGAGGGTATCTTCCTCAGATGTGCCAGAACGTTGTAATCCACCTTTCTTTTCTTTGGCGGGTTCTTGGCTGCCAGCTCTTCGATGACTCGGTCATTGAGGGCGATATCTTCAGGGACTTTTTCTTTCCCCTTATCTTTTCTGTTCGATCCCTTGTTTGTGGGTCCTAGATTCTTTTCGGGTAGCGTACGATTGCGCAGTTGAATATTCTTGCAGGTTTTCTTCTCTTCTGCTTCAGAGGTGGGTTCTTTCAAGAGAGGGCCGAGGACTATTTCCTCGTCAGAATCGCTTCCGAAGGTGAGAACTTGCGATATCCCGGAATCGACCATGTGACAGTTACCGGCAGTTCTTTCGCGCTCATCTGTCGCATTTTTTCGCTGTCGACGAGCTTCACGCTTCATCCACTTGAAATGTTGTCGGTGGGCGACATATCCATGCCACCAGTTTTTAAAGGCGTTGCATTCTTCAGTAGGGTGCGCAATCCTCTGATGGTATAAGAAGTAATTTGGATGTACATCCTCTTTGTCAAGGTGTATCCCACCAGGAGTGTTTCCTTCGGAGGGTGGCAGCTTCATTCCCATTGACATGGCTTTGGCGAATCGTTTTCTCGTCTTAAGTTTGCTTTTGTTTATGGCAGATGTGCTTTAATCTGGTGGGAGTGTTTTAACCCTTTCGTCCAGTCGCCGGCGTTTGGCTTTTTGGAATATGGCCATTTCGCACTCTCTATCGGCTTTGCTTTTCTGACGGGTTGCGTTCAGCAGTAGATCGATCATCTCGTCAAACGATTCCAAGGGTTTCGGTTCGGGATCTGCCCCCAATTTCTCTGCATCAGGAGCTTCTTCACCATCTATTGACGGGTGAGAGATCACGTGGCAGCTCGCCACATAATCCTCAGGTTCATATAACGAGTCTTCTCCCTCATCTTTGTTGACATCTCTGTCTTCAAGGATGTGGTTGAGAAACTCTTGGAGTGTGACCGGGGTTCGCGCCTTCTGGTTGTATTCCTCCAGCGCGTCAATGTGTTTTTGCAGGTTTGTGCGCTTGTCATTCGGCTTCACGAGCTTTCGGTCTTCTTCTTCTTCTTTGAAGACTTTGACAGCCGGGCATGGCCGTTTTGATTATCGCTACCAATTCTTGGCGTTGGGCGCGGTTTTAGCATTCTCTCAATGATCTCGGGTTCCAGCGGACTTTTCCACCTGATCGCAGGGCATGTTTGAGATCTTTCAGCATTCTTTTCGTTTTGGCTGAAAGAGTGACCTCCCATGGAGCTTCTTCTATAAAAGAGCACGATTCCCCCGGAGTGTCCACCTTTTTAGGAGTGTGTGGCTGGGGTGGGTTTACTTTCCAATTTTCGGACAGCGCGAATTTGCCCTGTTGGTATTGGTCCTCAATCCAGCTTTTGAAGACGAAGCAATCTTCTATTGGATGGCACATTATTCGATGGTAGGGGTAATGGTTGGGACTGTTGACGTCGCCGGGCTGCAGTGGGCGTTTCGGATCCGGTAGGGTAATGAGCCTGTTGTGCACCGCCAACTCGAACAGTCTTCTCGTTTTATCTCGAGGAAACGAATAAGGGCGTTTTAGCATCTCGTTGAAGAGTCGTTGTCTATAGTTTTGGCGATCAGCTGGTTTTGGACCGCTGGGCTGCTGCTGAGCATTGGCGACGAAGGTCGCTTTCCCTTTCCCCTTTTCGTTTCGAGCCTCCATTTTCGAGGAAGACGGTCTATGGCCCATCTGATCCATTTGGGCCAGCTTGTCAATCAAGGCCTGAAAGGTAGTCGGCTTGAAAAACAATATGAACTGGGATATGGTCGCCTGCGGATCGAGGGTACCCACGAACATGCCTACTGCAGGAGTCTCTTCTATGCGTTGTTCGCACTTCGACCATAGGTTCCTCCACCATATCGCGTACTGAACCCATGTTTTGCCTGGCTTCACCCTGGCGTTAATTAGTGCGGTGATCGGGATGCGCTCGCTAGCGCTTGCGAATCTCTGTGTAAATAGTAGCTCCATTTCTGCAAATGTCTTGACAGAGTCATTCGGGAGTTCAGAATACCACTCGAATGCTGTCTCCGACAAGCTGCCAATGAATTGGCGAAGCAGTAGCTTATCGTCACCTCCAGTGTTGCCGCACAGAGCTTTGAATTGAGCAACGTGCTGGCGTGTATTCCCTGTCCCCTTATATACATGGAATTTAGGGATCGTATACCTCGGCGGGTACTTTATTTGGTCGTACCAACCCGGATAGGGTCGTCCAGTCTTAACAATTTGGCCGGCCGCTTCACTGGCCTAATAAGCTCGTATCTATTGAGCAATATAGTCATCCAGGGCGGCTTTGGAGATGGTCTTCTCTTTGGCTGCTGATAGAGCCGGAAGAGGGTTTGATGTCTCTCCTCTATCGTCTTCAATTATTACTGTAGGCTCTTCGGCTGGAGGGTCCGGATGGATCATCATGCCCACCATATCTTTGAAAATAGCGCCATTTGTTTTATGTTGGCCGCTTGTTCCGCGGCCTCTTTGTCTTTCCTCTCGAGCATTCTTCGGAGGAATTCGGCATCGGTTTCCTGTTCTTGACGCTGCTCCGATGATGTTTCCGGGCTTTCTTTTGGCCCAGTGAGTGCGGCCATCTTCGTTAGCATCTCTTGGAGCTTTTTCTGTTGTTGCTCCTGAGCCTTTATTACTGATCGGGTGAGCGGTCGGTGACCCGTACAAGCACGGCTTTTCTCTTTTCCGGAAGCGATATAAACAGTATGCACTACTATGCCCCCAGACTTAGAGCGTTTGGATTCAATGCCCTTGCGATTCGTCGCAGACGTAGGGACCTTCTCCGGCCTTCTCCTTTTGTGGGCGGTCGAAGTTAAGGGGGCCGTTGCAGCGGGAACCCAAGTAGATGACACCTTCTGTGGTACGACAGGGTGGTCTTTCTCTTGCCGAACCTTCATTTTCTTTGGTTGGCGGGAGTAGTCTTGGTTAACCACAGAATCTTAAACCCTTTGCCAGACCCTGTGAATTTTGGAGGACAGCCGCTGAGGGGGCTGCTCCGGCTTCGCCTTTATGATCTTTTCAGCAGACGGAGGAGACTTTTTCAGCACGGCAGTTGGCGAATTCCTGCGTACCCTGTTAAGTGGTTCAAAGCTGTTCCCAGTTGGAACAGCAGCATCAACTTCCATCGTTGGAGCTGGTGGGGTAAGTCCAGATGGGGAATTGCCCCCAGCTTTCCTTACGCGGCGCCAGTGGCGACGTCGAGCGTGTCGAGCGGACGGGACCACCTCTGCTGTTGGATGAGCTTCTTCATGCCCCCCGCTCTGATGAGGGGTTGTTATCGTCGTTAGCCTGTCGAAGACCGACGTCCGCTGAAAGGGGATGGCCAACCTGTCGAAGGCAGACTTTCGAACAGGGGTAGCAACCTTGGTGACTTCGCCTGGAACGGGAGTTAGAGCGGTCAGTCTTACAAAGACTAATTCTTTAGCAGGAGAAGCCGCTTTGACGACTTCATTTACTGGAGCAGGGATGGCTATCCATTTCGGAATAACCCCTTCAGGTATTGCGGGCTTCTTTATAGGCCCATCTGAGCTTTGGCCCAGTTTGTTGAAAACCGAGGTGCTGGATTCGGGAGACCCGTTGAGAGGGGCCGCAATAGTTGCAATCCGATCAAAGACCGACTTCTTCGGAGCTTCTTGCAACGGCTGTGGGGTGTTGAAGTTCATTGGTGGGAGCATGGTCCTAAAAAACAGCCTAGTGGTGGCTTGCGTCACCTGTTCTACTGGCATCGTAAAAAGGGAGTTGTTGCAGTTGTTGCAGTTGGTGCAGTTGAAAGCCATTGATCTTCTGTTTTCTTCACGGAGCAAGACACCAAATCTTAGTACCTCGAATCCAGGGGCAATCATAACAAACCGCGATTTGTTCACGAACACGACACACGAAGTGTAGAGTGGAAAGAGGAAAATGTCCCACCGGGCGTGCCAGAATCTGTTCGCAGCCGAATACAGACAAAGTCTTGCCTGAATTTGGGGCAGACGCTATTTGGTTTTATCCGTCCACCTCTCCGAAAATGCCAAGTTGATTTATGACACCGCGTATCGGAGGTTTGGACGGATGCGGCCGATGTAGCAGATTTCGTCAGATTCCCCCTCATTGTGAGGGGTTTTTTGATTGTAGAGACGCTCTTCCCTGCAGGCGCAAGCCCCTGCAGTTAATTACGTTACCGCATCGCGGTAACCACTTTCTCCTTCTCCAGATGGTCACTTTGTGTCTTGTCTGTTTGTTTTATTTTTGGTTGCCCGTGGATTGTATATGGAGACTAATTTATGTTGTCGCCCGTAGGGCGTGGATTAGTCCAAATCCGTATTTTCTTAGATTTGGGTTTGGGTTGGTTTAAGGATCGTTAATCTTGTTTTAGATTAAGATCAACTTAAATACTTATTAAGGATACGTTAGTCTAATTTTAGACTAAGATCTACTTAACAAGACTTTGGGATCATTTAGATCCAACGAAAGAGTATTTGGACTCTATCGTTTTAGTTTAGGAACATTGTGGTCCATTAGGTTTAAGGACATCATAGTCCGTGACAGTTTAAAGACGTCATAGTCTGTAAAGTTTAAAGACATCATAGTCTATAAGTTTAAGGACCTCACGGTCCATAAAGTTTAAGGACATCATAGTCCATGAGTTTAAAGACCCCACAGTCCGTAAAGTTTAAGAACATCATAGTCCAGTTTAAAGACGTCATAGTCTATAAAGTTTAAACACATCATAGTCTATGAGTTTAAGGACCTCACAGTCCATAAAGTTTAAGGACATCATAGTCCATGAGTTTAAGGACCCCACGGTCCGTAAAGTTTAAGGACATCATAGTCCAGTTTAAAGATGTCATGGTCTGTGGGGTTTTGGTTCAACCGTTTGGGGATACACCAAAAGTTATTGGTTATTGGGACCCTCCATCTCTCTGAAGACGTTGAAGAATTACAACGACATATATCAGAGATATGAAGAGATGTACCCTTGAACCAATGTTAGTTAGGAGATCTGTAGTCAAGTTTGGGACTAAGATTAGTCAAAAAGATTTATGAGCATATGGGCTCAATTAATCTGAATTAAGAATATGTGGCCAACTTGGGCTCGGCCCACTCAGTTAAAATGTTGGACATTTAATTAGGCTCAGTCCTTTTTTATTTAACAATGCTGAGCATTGGTTTAGGGTTCTGACAACCTTTTTGTCTTTTATTGAGTGTTGAACACTCGTTATGGCTCTGGGGCTTTATTTAAAGAACAATTTATGTTCTCTCAGCGCACACGTGAGGAGCACGTGGTGCACTTGGCGCTGAACGTCAAACCTAGAGCGCTAAGGCGCTTCCTGTAAAATAGCGCACACATGAGGAGCGCGTGGTGCGCTTGGCGCTGAGCGCCAGACTTGGAGCGCTGAGACGCATCCTATGAAATAGCACACACGTGAGGAGCACGTGGCGCGCTTGGCACTGAGCGCCAGACTTGAAGCGATGAGACGCTTCTTATGAAATAATGCACACGTAGGGAGCACGTGGCACGCTTGGCGCTGAGCGCCAGACTTAGAGCGTTGATGCGCCTCTTTTAAAATAGCGCTTGGAGCGCTGGGCACTGAGCGCAAGACTTGGAGCGCTGAGGCGCTTTTTATGAAACAGCGCACACGTGGGGAATACGTGGCGCGCTTGGCGCTGAGCGCCAGACTTGGAGCGCTGAAGCGCTTCTTATGAAATAGCGCACACGTGAGGAGCACGCACTTGGCGCTGAGCGCCAGACTTGGAGCGCTGATGCGCTTCTTTTAAAATAGCGCTTGGAGTGCTGGGCGCTGAGCGCCAGACTTGGAGCGTTGAGGCTCTTCTTTAAATTGGAGCGCTAGGAGCGTCGCGGCGCTGTGAGTCAATCTTAGAGCGCTGATGCGCTTCTTTTTAATTGGAGCGCTAAGGCTCTTTCTAGGCAGCTTTGATCAGTTATGCGCTCTGAGAATTAAACTCTCGTTTATAAGAGACTTTGTCTCGTTGCTTTAAGAATAAAGTTCTTATTTTTATAGGAGATGCTACAATCTCTTATGTTTTTGTGAAAGACTTTGTCTTTATGGATCTGTGATCTGAAGAGAATTGAGGTCTTCCCCCCTTATAATGAAGATACTATGATCTCTTTTTGTGAAAAACCTCTGTCTTATAGATCTATGATCTAGAAAAAGAACTAGATTCTTCTTCCTTGACGAGATGCTTTGATTTCTCTGTTTTCTTTACCTTGAAGAAGTTCTTCTTCCGAGAGCTTGCTCTTCTCTTTGAAATTTCTTAAAGTTTGTGGGGGGGTTCCTCTGTGTGAAATTTGAAGTCTTGGGGCCTTTATATAGTAGAGGCTGATTTGTTGAATCGGTTAAGGAGATCTTTTCTCTAATTGATTTGGGGATGTTTCCCACCGTTGGATCTTTGATCCTATGGCTTCTGTTTTACAGAAGACATCTTTCTTGTTACTTAACAAGATTGGGAACTTATTTTCCCATACAGAGATTGTTCTGTATCTTGGTGATTTTTAATCACCATTGGATCATTGATCCAATGGTGCTATGATTTACAGAGCATAATCATTCCTGTTAGGAAAGATTCTAAGGAGTATTTCCTTAACAGAATTTTATTCTGGTAATTTGATGATTTATCATCTTTATTGGATCTTTGATCCAACGGTAGAGAACATTTAGTTCTAGCGCTTGGCGCTCTCGTGTCTTGCACGTGAGCGCTGCTTCCGAGTCTTTAACTCTTAGAGCTGGTGCACTTGGCACTTCGTTCTTTGCACGTGAGCGCTGCCTCAGTGTCTTTGACTCTTAGCGCTGGCGCTCCTGGCGCGAGCGCTTTTATGAAGCGCTGCTTCATTTCAAATTTCAAAATTTGAACAGAGCTTTCTCTGATTGAGGGAAACAATCTTTTAATTATTTAATACTAGAGAAATAGTGATGAATATGGATTAGGTTCTTGGAAGGAATTAGGATTTCCTTCTACTGACCCTTGTCCTTCCATTGATCTCTATTTATCTTAAATCCTTAACAAAACGATTATTAACGAATCTTAAATCGTAGTCGTGACTATCATGAATTGATAGCACACCCGATAAGATGGTTAATATTCATTTTATTAAAATTTATAAAAATTAAAACTTTAAAAAGAATTTAAGTTATAGTTTTCATCCATTATTCTACCCTATTCTACAAATCCTAGCAAGCAAGAACTTACTCTCTCATGGAGATCAACGTAGTAGAAGAAAAGTGGAAAAAAACGGAACCCATAATTAAAATTAAAAATGCAGAAAGTAAATGCAGAATGTAATTGCGGAAAGGAATTGCAGAAAGTAAATACGACAAAACTAAAAGAAAGAACTACCTTTATTGATTTACTATTGCATTACAAGAGTTGCTTGCTGAAAAAGTAAATTACAAAACCCTAATTTGTTCGCTAGATCTTAATCGATCGATGAATAGATGAATTCGATGTTATATTTTTATATAGATAGCTCTCGATCTTTTATATATGCTCTGGAGTGTGAAACCCTAGACGTCATATTGAAGTGTGTGAAATTACAATCATGCTCCTGATTTTCTCATCCTACGGCCACCATAAGACCGCGCTTCCGCCGCCCCAAGCTCTATTTGACCGCAGATCCACCGCCGTATGGTGGGTTTGAGCTTCCAAATTTTTCGTGCCTTCTTCTCTCGATATTTGGAGATCTTTCTGATAAAAAGATTTTGAAAATATATCTCTTAGTCTCTGCCATTGCGAGATTCTTCAATTTGCTCCTAATATTAGGCAGATTTGACTTGGTGAATCGATTTGCTGTGGATCTCCTACTTATAGTTCAGACCTGAGCAGATCTATTATAATACCTGCACAATATCTCAAATCACATTGTTATTAGCATTTGTTTTATTTAAGATAATATTCCAACCAACTAAATGATATGATATCTTAAGAATATTGGTTAAGAATATTTGATATGATATGCATATTTTAATAATTAATAATCTCATGGATATTTTATTTAAATATGATATGCATATATTTTCCTAATTATATTAATTATAAATGAAGAAAAATATGATAATAATATTTTTACAAATAAACCCCCATATGTTCTTAACTTACAAATAACACCTTTTAGTAACTAATAATAGTATGGAAAATGTCCATACAAATGTGCAATAATTTTGACCGATCAAATACCTTCAAACTTATTTTTGATCGTCCCGAGCAAACTATTTATTATTAAAAGAAAAAAAAAACCTAGCACATTTTCGTAGGCAATACGATTGCACTTAGCTTGTGCAACAAGCCGTTAAACCTCTAGGTGTCCTTAAAAGGAGGAGTGTTGTCTCCTAAGGGTTTTCAGCAGATTATACCTATAAAATCCCAAAATAAAAGAAAGGAATAAGATGAAAATTACATGCAAAGATAAGAAACATATAAAAGAAAAAATTTGAAAATAAATGTTGCAAACTACACTAGCTTTTTAGTTGTGATGAGCCCTATCTTAATGGTCTTAAAATGATTTCAAAAATCACATCATCTCTCAATAAAACTTCGTCTTTAGTTTTCCTCCCTACCTTTTCTCTAAATATCGATCATATACTCTTACGTGTGTAAAAGACATCCCTACACTTGGAGAATTCAATTCAAGCTGTCAAACCCTTTTTCCATATTCCTTGGTACTTTTTAGTCGATGATAATTTAGATGGATTTGCTCACACATTCTTCATGCAACCATTAATACCATTTGAGATACTAACCAACCGATTACCAAATGTGCTAATTATAAGGCGTAATTAGCCATATCCTAGTCTTGCAACACCTAAGGCTTAGAAGTGTCTCCTAAACCAGTTGGTCTAAGGCACTAGGTGATAAAACACCCTCGCTATATTTTTTTATGCTGCCTTAAGTAATTACAAAACCACTGTTCATTTTTCAACACCATTTATATTTTGTTAATTTATATTTTATTTTTTTTATTTTTCTCTCTTCATACTAAGGCTTTTAGACAAGAGTATTTCAAGGTATCCTCTACTATTCCAAGTTTCAGGATGTGTGCAAGTGCGTATAGTAGGGTATCAACGTTCAGAAGTTTGGACTCAAGAATAAGGACTATTTTTCAGATTTATTTCTATCCGCAGATTAGTGATTTCTTCATCTTACTAACCCTTGGGACAACAGCTCATGACTACATATTACTAACTTCGTTTTAAAACATCTAATTTTCTTGCATTTCTTAAATCTCTTCCTTTCTTTCATATGTTTTTTTTTTGTATTTTTCATTTTTGAACTTTTATTTTCAAAATTTATGCAATACAATATTTACATATGATGCGTGGATATATACAAACCACCCCCAAACTTGTTTGCAGCAGTGTCCTCACTGATGTTGTCCTGTAGGCTCAAAACCTGAAGACTAGAAAAAACAGTTCAATAAGAAGGTATAAAGAAGGGGTAAAGAGTGAATGACAGTGAAATTCTCCCCCAAACTTGTTCTAGGCTCACAATCGTGCAAAAATTTCTTTTTTTTTAAGAGCCATTTTAAAAAATATTTCCCTTCTCCCCCCCCCCCCAAAAAAAAACTTGAGTAAAATAGTGTTTTCATTACTAAGCATTGAAATTCAACATAAGAGGGAGGTAAATATTATCGGTCTACTCAAAACTTTACAAAGACCAAAATTTAAAACCAACCATTCAAATATTTTATCAAGATAATACCATGATTGGTGAAAGATAGTGTAACGGATGTACGTGAAGAAGACTCGAGAATGTATAAGAATGGAGGTGATAGTAAGTCTCAAGTAGAAGAAACAGAAATGAGAGTAACGATAAGAGATGAAGTGGGGAGGGAAGAGAAGAAATATATTCGAAAGGTCTTACGTCTCGGTTGATGAAGACGAAAAAGTGATGGTTAATGAAAACGAGAATGCCATAAATAAGGAATGGGTGGAACAGTCGTATTCTCGTATGTGACAAGAAGAAGGGGTGGCGGTTCAAATTCTTCGACCTCAAAGGGAGGCACATGAATTTCCGGTAGAGGTTGATACATTACAGCATCCAAGTCGTCAAGGAATGCGAGTTCTTCGGCAAAAATACTTTCGAAATTTTCATCGATGTTCCAATTGTTGATCTCATCAGAAAGAAAGGAATTGAAATATATGTTAGTGGAATAGGCAGATTCACTAGGAAGGTTGAAAGTTTCAAGGTCAATGTGTTGCGCACTAGGATTCAAAACACTTGATTCGTCAGAAATTATGGAGATAGGAGACTCAAAAAGCTTATCTACCTTATTCTCAAATATTCTAAATCAAGTTTTCTTTCAAGAATCATAGAACTCAAAATATCGGAGTATGGCTCATCAAAACTCGGTGGAATTGAAAAAGGATGAGAAGAACCAAAGAAAGTGTGTAATGAAATGGGTAAATGAACTTAGGTGTCGAGTATTGTTGATCCAGATGTGGGAGATGAGTTCGAATATCGTTTTGCATATCGGATAGGTTTGTGGTAAGAATATGATCGCTTAAATATACAGGAAGATGTTCACATTCAATAGAAGGGACGTGATGGGTTGGGAAATCCAACTCATCCAACATAGCGAATTCATCTTCAAAGATATTCTCATCACCGATCTCACTAGCACCTTCAGTCAAATTAAACGAATAGTTCTTTAAAAATTCACCAATTATATTATCCTCAATCGATGGATCACTTGATTCACTTGATGGAATTGGAAGGTTTGAAATGTCAAGTGTAGTCGAATAAGGATCGGTTTGATTTGGAATGGTACAAGGCTCTCTTTCACTCTCATGATTGGAAAAGCCAAACAAGTTATTCTCGGATACCCCATCAATTAAATTATTAAGCGGTTGATCATCAAATACATTCGGTTGAGCTTCAGAATGGAAGGAGTCGAGATCAAAAGAAGTGGTTCTAGTTTGACTTGAAGGGATCTCTTGTTCATTCTCACTACTCAATTCCAACTCTATTTCAAAACTAGACATGGTTTGTGAAGAAATTTCAATGAAGGATTCTCTTTAAACCATGGAAATTCCTAATTGATATTCAGAAGCACTGTCTAAATAAGGTGAAATAGTTGAGTATGGTTGGAATGTGTTTAATTGTTAATTACAGGCGAGTTCAATGTGTTTCGCAATAGAAATGGGTTTACGAATTGCCACATTAGCCTTAAGAGAAGTATCAACATGAGAGCGTGTGAAAGTTTGGTACCGTTGATAAGAGTTAGAAAGATGTATCCAATTTTCATAAACAGGATTATGATCAATATTGTGATATGAAGAAGATTGAGATTGGTTGAATTGTTGGCGACTGGTTTTTGCAATTTGCTCAGCAATGGTCATGGGTGTAAAAGTTGACATATTCCTCTCAAAAGGATTATCAATATTTTCATATAGAAATGATTGTAATTGTTGTCCTAAGGGTTTTAGAGCAGTGAAAGGTATGAAACTTTGGCTACGGGCCTTCGCAATATGCTCAGCAATGGACATGGGGTTAAAAGTTTCCTCACTAACCTTAAAAAGATTATCAACATAAGAAGGTGTTGAATTTTGACATGGTTGATAGGAATTTGAGTGAGGTGTCCAACTGGTATTTCTAGAGCGTTCTATCCTATCCCTTAAAGAAACGGTGGAGTCGGAATTTCTACCAAAGTAATAACGATATAAAGAAATATCTGGTTATGTGTAGCAAAACTTGCCAAGAGTTGGTCGGTTTGGGTTACCCATCATAAAAGAGTGAAAAGAATTGGAGGGTGAAATGGTAATAATTTTAAGCTTTTTTGGATTTTTTTTGAAATTGTTTTGCTTTGAAAAAGGGACTCGACTCAACCAAACATAAACGTGCACAAACAGTTCCTAGAGCTAGGGTCACCTAGGTCAAATCACTAGACCGCTCTTAAACTTCCAAAGAACAAGAAGTGGGATAAATTCTCTATCACCTCCTTATCAATCATGCTGCAAGGTAAATGCTAGATAAGTGGGAGGTATCCGCTATACGAATCACCGAAATAGCGGGCCTAATTAAGTAAACCACATTCCTTAGTCACACTTGGTTTAGACACCATAAGAGAAATACGGATAAGCAATAAATTACCCACGACCCTCATTTGTCCTAATTGAGCGCGACTGTTCTTAGAGGCTTGATTAAGATATTTTTTTATTAATGTAGGGTGATAATATACTCGTTTGTGATTTGTGGGGTCTAGGAAAGGTGATGAAATCCCCACCTAATCTAAATTTGGGTTTCTTACCCCTTAATGTCCGGTATAAATATGCAAAACAAACCAAAATCTAAAACACGCAAAAAGATTTTTAGCGGCGATGTTTGCAAAAAATCCTACAGGTAAAAACGGTTTATTGGAGCTGTAGAGGAGAGAGAAAGACAATAGAAGAATACCATAAAAAATTGCGGGCCCAACTCCCCACTATGTTCGCGCTTCCGCCGTCCAATTCTTCTTTTGGCCGCGATTCCGCCGCCGTATGATGAGTTCTCCCCTTCAAACTTCTTCACAACACTCCAATACTCCTCTGGTCCAATTTGAAAGTCCCTGATTCATAATTGGTTCCTTCCAATTACTCCAGATTCCCTTGCAAAACTCATACAAGAATTATTAAAAACACAAAATGCGGTTTTGGTTCTCTTTTATTTTTATGTTTCTGGTTTTATTAGAAATCAATCCGAATAACAAGAAAAATAATTACGACCGTATCTCCGGCAACAACGCCATTTGATTGGTCATGAAAATTGAGTCTTTATGTCATGTAAAAAGTTCTATTGTCGGTAAACAGTTAATTTTGAACCCACTAATTCAACAGTGAAAAAGATGTAGAATCACATGAAATTTGGCGTACCCACGTCTTAGATGATAACGATGAAGATGATGGATTCCGATCGTCAAAAAACACGACGGAGGGCGTGTTTTTTCGACGCCATGGAAGGAAATTCCCTCCTACGACATCTTTTCTCCATCGAGAGAGAGAGAGAGAGAGAGAGAGAATAATCACTACTACAATATGGGGTTGCCCCTACGGACTCAGAAATCCGTAGGGGCAAATATTTCTTGCCCCTACGGATTTATCCGTAGGGATAACTCGTTATCCCTACGGTGCCCTACGTTCTAATTTTTTCTTTGGCCCTACGGAGCCGCAAGCCAGGGACCTACGGTTATGTCCGTAGGGGCATCAACATAGGTTATTAATAAAAAAAAGCACAGAAAAATTATATTCATCGTTCCCAAATTTCTCACTCTCACTCCCGCGCCTCTCGTTGCCCGTTCCCGAGCTTCGTCGCCACCGCGCTCGCGAGCCTGTGCCAGCTTCGTCGGTCTTCCCCACACCTTCGTCGACTTCTCACGCCTCGTCGCCACCTTCGCCGATCGTCGGCGACCACCAATTTCTACCGTCTCCTCCACCGCGCGCACGGTTGTAAGTAAATCTGAAATAATTTTTAATTTTGACGTTGTACTCTAGAGTTCAGGCCAGGTTCGGGTAGGGGTGAGGGCATCAGCATCGGCGTCGGCGTCGGCATCGATCGGGTTCGGTTAAGGTTAGGGTTAGGGTTAGGTTGTAGGGTTCGGTTGGGGTTGGGGTTGGGGCTGGGGCTGGGGCTGGGGCTGGGGCTGGGCTGGGGCTGGGGCTAGGGTTTGGTTGGGGTTTGGGGTTGGGGCTGGGCTGGGGCTGGGGCTCGGTTGGGCTGGGGCTGGAGATAGGCTGGGGCTGGGGCTCGGTTGGGCTGGGGCTGGGGCTGGGCTGGGGCTGGGGGTAAGGTTCGGTTAGGGTTAGGGATATTGGCCGAAATCTCTCTTCAAGAGATTAACCCGTATCAATATTGGAGTAGTGAGCTTTAACAATGGTGAACTGAGTCCGCCAATGGAGAGCGGCCGTTTTGCAGCGGGAGGCTTAGCATATATAAGCAATATACGATTTATAAACAATAGCGGTAATCTATATAAACAACGAGATAATGATTTTCAAATTGGCCAAGTTAGACCCGACTGTTACTCCATTGACAATAGCCATCCTATAGATACCGTATATTTTGGTGGCCCTGGTGGGAGTAAAACATAATGTAAATGATGCACTCTTGCAAATGTGTTATCTTTTTGAATAAAAAAGTTGCAATTGGGATGCTATTATTAGTACATGAGAATAATTTTTGTTGGATTCTATCATTAAACATGCATCACGAGCTCTCGACATACTTATTTGCTCCGCCTCATAGAAGTACAAGCCTTATACCAGTAAAGAACCATGAAAATTTATGATTGGTTATGATAAGTTGTGGAACCTCACAGTGCCATAACTTTCTTGAAGGATCTCAAAAGTTTTATCATAAACCATTTTAATGCAAAAGCTAAATTTGATTGCTTTATCACAAGCTCTCTTCATCCTTGATAATTGATTCTTTTGAAGCATCATAACTATGTTTTGCGTTAATGTATTTGCAATGTTGTAAATATGTGATTAGCTTTATGGCTTGACTTTAATAGATATATATTCCTCTGTTTTTTCCTTACTTTAGAGTTGAACATGATCTTTTAATAGCAAATATACTGCCCTTTAGAATTCAGATATGGACTGATAAGAAGAGATGATTGTTATCATGTTAACAGCCACTTATAAAATTTCTCAAATCTTGATCTCAATGGTTTAAAATCATGTTACACATACAACACGAATACACAACAAACGCATAATTAGAGAGCGATTCGAGATGTTCAGGTTAAAACCAATATATGATACTCGATGATAATATGAAACCTTCGTATTCCCATCGATACTCATATATGAAACTAAAAGCGCCACTTAGTCCCCGTCTATCGGTTAACATATGTGCGATAGTCGTCGTGACATAGAACTATACGAAGGTTGTTAAATATCGGACGGTTTAGCTCGATACTAACAACCGTCGTATAGTCTACGCGACGAGAAAATTCAATCGTATGGTAACCCATTGAGTTGTCCCGTATGGACAAGTTAAGAATGTATAAAGCTAACGCCTTCATTCACTTGTGTTTTCATCCGTTTCGAGATATTTCGTCGGTACCTTTCCGCTGGTTCTCCGTGTACAAAGATAGATTAGATGTTCATTTCAACGTTGTTTCACAACTTTGAAATGATTATCTATTCTATTACAGTGTACTCGGAGAACAGCGGGGAGGTGCTGCCGAAATTTACTCAAAACGGTTAAAAGCACAAGTGATGGGTGTTCGCTCTATATATTCTTAATGAGATAGAAGCCTACCCCCGACAGCCGGAACACACACATAAAACAAGAATACACAACAAACGCATAATTAGAAAGCGATTCGAGATGTTCAGGTTAAAACCACTATATGATAATATGAAACCTTCATATTCTCATCGATACTCATATATGAAACTAAAAGCATCATTTAGTCCCCGTCTATCGGTTAACATACGTGCGATGCTCGTCGTGACATAGAACTATACGAAGGTTGTTAAATATCAGACAGTATAGCTCGATACTAACAACCGTCGTATAGTCTACGCGACGAGAAAATTCAATCGTATGGTAACCCATAGATTTGTCCCGTGTGGACAAGTTAAGAATGTATAAAGCAAACACCTTCATTCACTTGTGTTTTCATCCGTTTCGAGATATTTCGTCGGTACCTTTCCGCTGGTTCTCCATGTACAAAGATAGATTAGATGTTCATTTCAACGTTGTTTCACAGCTTTGAAATGATTATCTATTCTATTACAGTATACTCGGAGAACAGCGGGGAGGTGCTGCCGAAATTTACTCGAAACGGTTGAAAGCACAAATGATGGGTGTTCGCTCTATACATTCTTAATGGGATAGAAGCCTATATGAAACGACAAACGCACACACATATGAAACTAATATATGATAATATGAAACCTTCATATTCTCATCGATACTCATATATGAAACAAACGCATAATTAGAGAGTGATTCGAGATGTTCAAGTTAAAACCAATATATGATAATATGAAACCTTCATATTCTCATCGATACTCATATATGAAACTACAAGCGCCACTTAGTCCCTGTCTATCGGTTATCATACGTGGGATAATTTATTCTTTTCAACGACAAACGCACACACAAAGCATATACACGGATTTTCTCCTTTGTCAGTAACTATCCCGTTCTTATATTTCTCAATATAGTCAGCATAACCTACAATTTATATGTTATACAGTCTAACATGGCCCATGAGTACGTCAGAGTTAAGGACTGGATGTATGTGGATTGGAAATAACGTATGCAACCTAAGTTTGTCGCAGGAGTTGCTGCTTTCCTTGAATTTGCACGCGCACATAATAAGATCATAATAGAGAAGATTCTATGTCCGTGCGATAGATGTGGCAATAAGTACCGGCAGAAGGTAGAATTGGTAGAGCTTCATATTGTAAAACATGGGTTTACTAGACTTTATACAACTTGGAAATATCACGGGGAAGGAGAAGAATGCAGTACTGCGGCAGAAGAAGAAGGAGAACACGATAATGCGGTAGGAGAAGAAGAAAAATTCGGTAATGCGGCTGAAGGAGAAGACGGTAATTTATTTCCATCAGAAGAAATGGAAGATATGGTAGAGACTGCCCTAGGTGAATCTATTCGTACCGAAGATGACATTCCTTCCGGTCAAGGACCGCGTGGGGATAAATATGAAAATTTCATGAATGATGCTAGGAAACCAATTTATGAGAATGCGAAGTATTCCACCCTCTCATGGTTCGTCCAACTTTTCCAGATTAAGTGCCTAAATGAATGGAGCAACAAGTCATTCACAATGCTTCTTTCGTTCTTGAAAGATTCTATGCCTCCGGGAAATAATATGCCCGACAGCTGGTACGAAGCCCAGAAGATGATGTCTGATTTGGGTCTAAAGTGCGAGAAGATTCAAGCATGTCCTAAAAATTGCGTGTTGTACCGGAAAGAGAATTCAGATTTGAAAGGGTGTCCAACATGCGGAGAGGCCAGGTATAAGCCGAAAGATTCTGATAAGAAGCCTGATATACCTGTGAAAATAGCATGATACTTTCCCATAACACAAAGGCTACAGAGGCTATTCAGGTGCAAGAAAACAGCCGAGGCAATGATTTGGCATCACCGTGCTCCTCCAAGCGAAGATGGAAAAATGAGCCATCCAAGAGATTCACCGGCATGGAAGGATTTCGATAGGAGGCACGCAATATTCAGTAGCTATCCTCGCAATGTCCGGCTCGGACTGGCTACTGATGGCTTCTGCCCATTCAACTATATGACTGGAAGTCACAGCACATGGCCCGTTGTAATGATAATTTATAATCTATCGCCTTGGTTGGCTATGGACCAATCATATTTTATGATGCCTCTTCTTATCGATGGACCAAACTCACCAGGGAACAATATCGACGTCTATCTCCGACCTCTGATCGAGGAGTTGAAATCTTTGTTCATTGATGGTGTAGAGACATATGATGCAAACACAAATACAACCTTCATACTGCGTGCGGTTTTAATATGGACAATTAATGACTTTCCTGCGTATGGAATGCTATCAGGTTGGTCCGTACATGGTCACAAAGCATGTCCTCATTGCCATGAACACACAACATCAAAATTCTTGAATTTTAGCAGGAAGGTTTGTTATTGCGGCCATCGACGTTTCCTGCCTCCAGACCACCCCTATAGGTTAGACACAGTTCACTTTGATGGTCATCAGGAGCTTCTTGGACCTCCATCCCCATTGTTCGAAGAGGACGTGACTGCTAAATGGGATGGTTATAATAACGTGACCTTCAGGATGGATCCGACGAAACAGCTCAAACCACCATATTGGAACAAGTTAAGCATTTTCTTCGAGCTTCCGTACTGATCTACAAATTCAATGCGTCATTGTCTGGACGTTATGCATATAGAGAAGGGAGTATCAGAGCACATACTTAACTTGCTTCTTTGTAAAGACGGGAAATCGAAAGACAACATGAATGCTCGGATGGATCTACAAGAGTGGGGAATAAGAAGTGAATTGCACCCTAGACCGGTAGCGGGTAAACCGGGCAAGTTTGTACTTTCCAATGCCGCTTATCATATGTCACAACCGGAGAAGAAAAGATTCCTGCAGGTGTTGCATGATTTGAAAGTCCCCACAGGTTTCTCAGGATCATTCAGCAAGAAAATAAAAATTGTGAAGGGCAAGATCGATGGGCTGAAAAGTCATGATCACCATGTTATCGTGGAGCACCTTCTTCCATTAGCCTCAGGACTTCTCTTCCTGACTCGGTTGGTCTATTAATCAACGACCTATGTTGTTTTTTCAGGAAGTTGTGTGCTAAAACACTGGAGGTTGTGATGCTGGATAAACTAGAAAATTCTATTGCGTTGATACTTTGCAAGTTTGAGCGTATTTTCCCACTGTCATTCTTCGATATCATAATACACTTGACGGTTCATCTTGCAACTGAGGCGAAATTAGCCGGACCGGTACAATATCGATGGATGTATCCCGTCGAGAGGTACGTGTAATTTTTCGTTTCGCGCAATTTATAGATTTATTGTTGTCTTGTATGCCCGTATTTATTTATTCAACATATTTTCATTAGGTACCTCTACACTCTTAAGAAGTATATACGCAATAAAAATCGACCAGAGGGTTCTATCATGCAAGGTTATCTTCTTGATGAAACAACCACATTTTGTTCCCGCTATCTGGACGAGAACATTGAGACAAGGCTTAACCGACCACGAAGAATTCAAGACGGGCCATATGGTAAAGCCGAGTATAAGAGGGTAGACACTATGTTTATCAACAAGATATACCGGTTTATCTTGCTTAATTGCGCATGTCTTGAACAAATTAGAGAGTAAGTTTTTTTGGATTAATTGTTATATCTGTGTTTGTGTGTGTATGAAATGATATAATATTAATGTCACGATTATTTGTCGAAAACATAATTCATTTTAACGAGGTACGTGAGGGGCATCCTGATTGGAACGAAGAACGTTTAGAAAAATATCATCAGGATACTTTTTGTGATTGGGTCACAGATCATGTAAGTTATTCGAATAATATTTTATTGCTATCAGTTTTAATCTAAACTTGTATCGTTATGTATTTGTCGTAAAATTTGTTTTGTTAGATCCACGATCCGAACTTGTTTGCATCATTTGAGAGTGATTCAAGATGTTTAGCTCAATTTCCTAGTATGGAGGTTGCATATTATAAAGGATTTGGTGTCCTTGAATACAAATTCGAAGTTAAGGACATAGAAACATCTAGAACCACTCAGAATAGTGGGATTGCGACGGTAGGATCGGACGGTGTGATTTACTATGGGTACTTAAATTGTATACTCGGCATCCACTATCCCGGACGATCAGAACCCCTTTATATATTCCAATGTACTTGGTACGATACACGAACCAATACGGACAGGTGGAGAAGCAATCTTGGGACTTGGAAAAATGAATATGGATTGACCAGTGTGAACACACTTCGATTTTACGGTCAGGAAGATCCGTTTATCTTTCCGAACCAAGCGTTCCAAGTATACTACTCACAGTGTTTGAAGCATCCGGGATGGAGTGTTGTATGCCGATGGAAACCCGGAGATGTCACGATATCCTAGAATTCGAGGACAGCGATGAGGACGAAGAAGAGAGAAGGCTTAAAGTGCTCCGACTGTCTATTTCGAAGGACGGGTTATCTTCGACCGATCATGAAGTTACGTGGGTTAGAAATGACATCGACGATGAAATCCAAGTAGATATGTATAATGCGCCCACGAAACGAAAAAGGTTATCAGTAATGTTATATTATTACTTCACATTTTACGCTCTATACATATATAGTCAATACTTTTAATGATTGTCTAATGAGTCCACGAACCGTTTATCTAAATTTGATGACGATGTCGGGAGCAGCGAGGGGCGGCAGGAGCTCCAGCCGCGGCAGAGGCAGAGGCAGAGCGGTTCTGCCGCCCGGAGAGCTCCGTAGGGAGTTTCAGAGGGCCGGTCTTGCACCCAGATCGGAGACCCCTTCGGATGCCTCCTTCCGTATGGATTTTGCCACACCTCCAGGTATACTGTACACATATCCATTTTGAATGTAATATTACAGATATTCATGCATGTTTATGTCAAAATTACTTATATTGTCAATGTTTGATTGTCTAGTTGTAGGTGATGCGTCCACATCTGGTACAGAGGCCACTCCCACTCCTCCAGGTATGTTTATATATCATATAGTGCATGTTTATTGATTTAGAATGCTATATCATAAATACACACATTCCTTTTGCTCTTACTTAGCAATTTTTATTATTGTCTAGCTGTAGGTGGTGACACCACCGCACCTGCGGGTATGTTTATATATCTTATAGTGCATGCATATTGATTTAGAACGTTATATTATTGATCTACATATTCTTTTTGCAATTACTTATATAATCTATTTTTAATTGTCTAATTATAAGTGGTGCATCCACATCTTCCGCAGGGGCTACTCCTGCCGCTTCCATACCCTCCGCATCGTCTGCAGGTTAGTATGAATAAATATAAAATATTTATTCATTTTACATATGCTCTATAGAATAAGTATGAATTTCATGGAAATTTAGCGTCAATGTTTATTTTCTAGTTGGAGGGGATGCGTCCGCATCCGGGACCCCGGTTGTTCCTCACCGGAGGAACTATCGTCCCACTCGTGCTGCTGCTCGGGCCCAGGCTCGTGCGATAGTCACCGGAGGTATATATCACACTTCAATTTTCGTTTAATCTTGATTTCTTAATACAACTGTGTCTTAATATTGATTGTCTTGATATTTCGTGCAGACGCAGGGCCTCCCCATCCCCAGAGGGGGGCTCAAGGCCCGAATCAGTCCCATAGGCTGAGGCCTGACAGAGCTAGGGGGAGGCAGCATTCCCCTCTTTTTTACCCTTGACTATCGCTATACCGGTCCTCATGCCGAGAGGTTCGGCCGGTATATGGGGGACGAGAGCCGGCTCGTGAAGAACTATCCACTTCACGTTGAGTGGGGCGAACTGCACCAGCGCTCATTCGCCCTCTTCTTTGATCAGGCTCGGGTACGTATTAATATATATTTTCATTTGATCTATCCAATATATTTATTATTAACACTTGCAATCTAATAACAATGATTTTTTTGTATTTTCAGTTGGATTACGATTTTCAGCCTGTAGCCGACCCTGATTATCCGGGGAGGGTGCTCGACCTTCATGCTTTGTACAATGGCCTGATGAAGAACATGCAGGCCAAGGTCCGATACAACAGGAATGAGCTGAAGGCCGACTGCTACTCCCTGTGGATGGCGACCCCCGAGACAGAGAGAGCGGCCCTCCTATCTACTCCGGCGTTTGCGAGAGTCGACGTAGAGACATGGCCTCTATTGTGCGAATATTTCGACTCCCAACGCAAACAGGTATGTATTTTAAATGTAATTCATTGTTTAGGATATAATTTATATTTTTGTGTTCATTAATTAGAAAACTAAATGTTAATGCGTTGTGCAGAAACATGCCGCTCAGAATACAGAGAACAGAAAGTCGGCGAAGAGGGGTCACCCTACTTACACAGGTGGCTCGAGGAATATTACTCGAGCCATGGAGTTATCGGTAAATTACAATAGACCGACCTTTGTGATATTCTGCAATATTAAGAGTTATTTTCTAATATTTCTAATATTAAGAGTTATTTTCTAATATTGCAGACAGCTCGGACCATGGCGTCAGGTGGTACACCGAGCGTGCTATCCGCATATCTTGCCGTCCACGGCACCTCAACAGATCCCACCACGGGCGAGCTTCGATATCCCGACGTCGCTACCCAGGAGTATTGCGTAAATGTTAATATTTATTCTACCCATATTTGAAATTTTAGTTTTGGAAGGTTCAAGTTTAAATTTTATACTTATACTTTACTGTTTAATGTGGGTGTAGGAGCGGGTGGTTGAGCAGGCCGAGACCTCGGGGATCGATTTTACCAGACAGAGCGATCCGAGGCTGCTGACCCCAGTTCTGCACGCCGCACACGGAGGGCACCACGGAGGTTGGGAGAGAGGCCAGGGACTGGGCCCTAGCAGGGCCCATATGAGGTTGGACTCCACCCCGGCGGTTACTTCCTCCATCTCCAGTGGGCGACGTGTCCACCAGGAACTGGAGAGCTTGAGGGCCACCGTTCAGGAGTTGAAGGAGATGCTGGTATGTATACTACTTTATAATAAAATATCATATCATATTATAGATATCAATATATCCATAATTAGTACGTAGCTTGAGCTTATTTGGTTTTAGACTTAAGTTTGATTAATCATACATACATATGTAATTAAAATAAACAACGGTTTTCCAAACTAGATATCCAAATGGGGTTTCGAAATAACTTGATAATGATACGAATTCGAATAATACACAGTTCTTACATGCTTCTTACACACGTTAGGTCCAGACGCAACAGGGTATATCGGCCGAGCCTCCGCATGCATCTCCTTCGGCTGGGGCTCCGCAAGCCACTATATCGGCTGCGATTCCGCAAACAGCTCCTATAGCTCCACCGCCCGCTCAGACTCCCGCAGCCGCGGCTCCGCAAGCGACTACCTCGACGGCGGCTGCGCAGACCACATCGCCAGCTCCACAGGCCGCTCAGACTCCCGCACTCGCCGAATTACATGGTTTATTGACCGAGGAGCAGGTGCGCTTGATTCTATCGTTTATCAGAGGTGGAGCTGGACCGAGCTAGGGTAGCTTTTTGATTCATATTTTTTGAAACATGTATTTATTTATATCATACATATTGTACTACATTTTGAAATGATATTGATATTTGATATTGGTTTATATTTATATCATATTCAGTTTTTGGATTTCTTTTGTATATTATATGCGTGAGATGTGATTATGAATACTGCGATATGTGTTGTGTGATGATTAATTTTATATTTTATTGATATATATATTATTGTGCACAGGGCGGGAAAAATCAGGCAGCCCTTTTTTTAAAAAAAAATACAGATAATGTGTACCTACGGATTAATCCGTAGGTACACATGTTGCCCCTACGGATTCAACCGTAGGGGCACAATATCAGCAATAACTGATATTTCCACCCTGATCTCAGTACCAGGAGGTTGGGAGTGCCCCTACGGATATGACCGTAGAGGCAAACAATGGCCCCTACGGCGGTATCCGTAGGGTAAAAATATCAGAAATCCTGATATTTTACCCCTACGGATAGGTACCTACGCAGATATCCGTAGGGGACAGTACCTGGCCCTACGGATATATCCGTAGGTACAGTTAATATATTTTAAAAACCCGTAAATAAAATAATTTTTTTACCCTACGGCCTACTCCGTAGGTGAAACTGGCCCTACACATAACTCCGTAGGGGCAAGATTTTGCCCGTAGGAGCAAGTTCAGGGCTTCAACTTGCACTTACGGCGTTTGCACCTACAGATTATTTTTTCGCCCCTACGCATATATCCGTAGGGGCAGTGGTTTGCCCCTAAATCCATAGGGGCAGCCCTTATTTGTAGTAGTGAATGGAAAAAAGGGGGCACTAAGCGGCCTTTTCGTTATGTGGCGTCAAAAATTTATATCCTACACAATTTTTTTCGACGATCGGCACTCATTATCATCATCTTTAATTATCATGTAAAATGTGGATACACCAAATCTCATATGATTCCATCACTTTTCGCTGTTGAATTAGCAATGTAAAAAGTTCTATTGTCCGTAAACCATTAATTTTGTAACCATTAAATCAAGGATGAAAAAGTGATGAAATCACATGAAATTTGGTTTATTCACATTTTACATGATAAAAATGATAATGATGGATGTCGATTGTCGAAAAAAATCACGGAGGATGTATTTTTTCTGTCGAAAAAAATAGAGGAAAGCTACCACGGGAGGGGATTTCCTCCTATGGCGTCGAAAAAATACATCATCCCTCATTTTTTCCGACGATCGGCACTCACCATCTTCATCGTTATTATCTAAGATGTGGGTACACTAAATTTCATGTGACTCTACAACATTTTCACCGTTGATTTAGCGATGTAAAAAGTTTTATTGTCGGTAAACCGTTAATTTTGAACCCATTAAATTAACGGTGAAAAAGTTGTAGAGTCACATGAAATTTGGTATATCCACATCTTAGATGATAACGATGAAGATGGTGGATGCCGATCGTCGGAAAAAATAAATGAGGATGTATTTTTTCGACACCATAGAAAGAAATTCTCTCGTATGGTCTCTTTCCTCCATTAAACCCTCTATCTCTATATGTATATATATACATACACACACATTTTCAAGTTGACTGTCCTTGCATGCTTTACTCCTTTTCTCCCTTGAGCTTTCACATCATATGCATGCCCAACTATTTTCTTTCCTACCAACTGGGTAGAAATTATGATAGTACATTGAAAGATCGCCACTTAGAACAGTTACTTTTAGTTTCTAAAGAGATATCTTTCATGGCCTGTTTGGTTGTAGGATTATAATGGATTTGCATCGTGGAATCCAAGAATTGTATAATTTTGTTTTTGGTTGGAAAATTTAGATTTGTAGGATTACTTTGTTTTTTATGGTGGTCCCACCACAAAATAAGGATTCTTGAATCCTAATCATTTTGAGAATTTGCAAAGATTTGCACCATTCATTGTACTTTTAGATGAGACCCAGATATTTTATTTATTTAATAATCCTCTCTCTATCTATCTCTTTCTAAAATACTCAAATCCAAATCCCACTTTCTTTTCACCAACCAAACAAAGATTACAAGGATCTACAAATCCAATACCAGAAATCCAAAACCAACTATATAACAAATTACCAAATCCAGAAATTTCCAACGGTACCATTTTGAAATCCAAATTTCATAATCTTGCAACATAACAGCCCCTCAGCATGAACCAGAGTTGTATAATTACGTACTAGTAAAGATTAGTTGATTAGATGATTTGATGTGTACGGATATTGCAGACATAAATTTATAAGCTAATGACCAATAAAAAAATAGATCAACACTATAGCCAGTTTAATAAAAATGTTTGTCGGTAGGGAATCATACCAGAATCTTGGAAAAGTCACATGCCGGATAGAGCAAGAGATGCATATACACATACGATATATATAGATGCTCGTCAGAACCAAAATTTATTTTTGCAGAGGCCAAGTTAATACACATTACAAGTTAGTACACATTACAGTACAAATATAATATTATATTAAATTACTACTGATATTTGTAACACTAAATATTGACTTCAATATCTTAAATATATGTGGTTGTGGGGGCTTAAAACAATGTCGTTAGAATCAAAAACCAATGTCTTAAACATTACGCAAACTTTAAACTTATTAAATCTTGCCTAATATATGTATTTATGGTAGGTATAAAAGTAAACCAATGAATAGCATATAAAGCATTTGCCGAAGGGTTGCTAGGACCCAGTCCCCCGCTAGTCCCTCCCGATTCTGCCCATGTATAGATAAGAACCCTTTCAATAATGTACTTAGATTTTTTTGGGTAGAACCTAAACTATATTAAAAACCCATTTGCAATATGTCTACTTTATTTACTTTTTTCAGATATGAGCCTCTTAGGGCCCTAATGGATGACCTCTCATTTTGGAAAGTGAATCACTATTAGAATATTATTGTAATTAAGCAGTAAGAACTCTTTTCAGTAAACAACAATAAAATTAAACACATAAATTGAAATGCCAAATTTCTATATTATATATCTTTCTATGCATCAACTTCTTTTCAAGAAAGGAGTAATTAACTCCTTTTTAATATCGATACTTGAGATTTTTGGACCAAACTTTGTAATCTACGAATGAGTTGCAATATGGAAGAAATCTTTGTAATATTCTAACTGTTTCTAAAGTGAGGAGCAATATGACATAAAAGTCTAATAAACCCAAGGGGTCTATGTGTCTTTAATTTTCTCCAATTTTTCTGCAGAAAAATTCATAATAATAAAGAAAAATTCATGATAATGAGAAATTTTCTTCAATCCTATGATAGTATATCTAATAATTTACACGTGCAAAACCCTAGCGCATACACCTGTGAAAGAGCGAGTAACGGAAACGGGTTGTTGGGCTAAAACTATAACAGCATGCTTTCTGTTTGTTGCTGCTTATGCATTGATGTTTGTCTTTTGCTTAATGCACTACCTTGAGAGCTAGCTGAGCCACAGGTACAATCAAACATCTACACAACAGAATGAGCTCAAAAACATTTTTTGCTTTTTTTCTTTCAAAAAGGCAATAAAAGCTTACTTCCCAAAATTTTATTTGAGCAGAGGTGCATCCCAAAATGAAATCGTCTTATGTTAGTTTATGTTTATTGACCTTGAGATGATCATGTGCATATAGTTAACTTGAGACAAGGCTAAAAGTAAGAGGGAATTGATGATGCTCAATATTGGCGATGCGAGATCAGGACACATGGCGGATGTCATGTCCCAAAGACCCAGAAGAAAGAGCCCACAGAAGCCGACCAGGCCATCCATGTACCCGACCTGCAAGCACAAGCTGGCCCTCCTCGGGGCCCCCTACAAACAAGACTCCTCAGCCATATTGCTCGGCTCCGAGCTCTCCAGCCGAGGCCGTCTTCCTCGGTCCCTCCGACCGACCAACTCCGCCACTGACAGGCGTAACCGCCACTCCGCAAATCTCGCCACGTGCAGATTCTCCGCCTGCAACGTCCCACGTTCCACGCCATCACGATCCCCATTAATGGGCGATCCGCTCTTTATGCGGGCGTGACGTCGGGAGCGTAACAGCCGGCGAGATTCTCGCGCCTGCTGCTGCGTACTACCGCCGTTATATAAACCCCCATCACAAAGGGATCAAGCGAGCCATTTTTTTTTATTCCATTTAGCCATTACTCTGCTCGGATTTAGCACTAACTTGATCGTCGGAGGGTCCTCGGTGGTACCAAACCACCCCGGGACTTCTTTGCAGGTATTCGGCGCTAAACTCCTCAAATCACCAATCTCCTCAGAACCCATTGAGACCCACACGTAACAGGAGATCACCACCAAAATCCACCGGGAGATCAACGGAAGACAACATCTGACGGAGACCCAAAAAAGACCTCCATCAGTTGGCGCCGTCTGTGGGAAGTAACTCCACAAAACACAAAGTTGGCCTTCCGATCTCCGCCCACATGGCAACCGATCTCCCTGAAGATCCAAACACCAGCTGTCGCCTCCCTCTCAACGGAGACGCGGGCGAGCCCTCACCGAATGTCGTCGGCTCCCCCGCTGGCTGCCGTTTCACAGGCCCCGGCGACCGCCCGAACAAAAGGGCCAGGGGCCATGAGCCTATCGCCTTTGGCGACGGAGACCTCCACGGCATCTCCATACCCCACAACGACCCTCTGGTGATCACAGCCCAGATCCACCGGTACGAGGTCCACCGGATACTTATCGACTCGGGCAACTCGGCAGACATCCTCTTTCACAACCGCTTCCTGCGCATGGGACTTACCCCAGCGGACCTGAGGCCAACCTCACACGTCCCGTCAGGGTTCACTAACCACTCCGTTCCCGCGCAAGGGATGGTCACCCTGCAGTTCAACATCGGTGAGCCCGACCGCACCCGTACGTTGCCTGTGGACTTCATCGTAGCTAAGGTCCCATCTGCCTACAACGTCCTCCTTGGCCGCCCGGCGCTCAACTCACTCCAGGCCCAGATATCGACCTACCACCTGGCGATGAAGTTGCCTCTCGATCAGGGCGGAACAGGTCGGGTCTATGGAAACCAGCGGATCGCGAAGATATGCCTTACCGAAACATTTTCATCCGAGCAACCGACTGACAACGCTGAAGGAAAAGATGAAATCAAGGGTTCTTTAGACACCCAAGACAAGCAGAAGGAGGTCCGGGGAACGCCGGTCGAACCACTGATCGAGGTGCCCCTCACCGAAGGAGACAATGAAAAAATCGTCCGGATTGGATCGCTCCTGACAGGGGCTCGGCAAGACGACCTGGTCAACTTCCTCAGAAATAACTCCGACGTATTCGCCTGGGCGCCCGCCGACATGCCCGGGATCGACCCCAAAATCATTTCTCACAAGCTCGGAGTTGATCCTACGGTCCGACCCATCAGGCAGAAAAAGCGGAGCTTCGCCCCCGTCAAACAGAAGGCTATCGAAGATGAGATTGATCGACTTCTCGCCGCCAACTTCATCCGCAACGTACCGTACTCGGAATGGCTGGAAAACGTAGTTCTGGTCAAGAAGTCAAGAGGGAAGTGGCGCATGTGTGTCGACTTCACCGACCTCGACAAGGCCTACCCCAAAGACAACTATCCGCTCCCTCGGATAGATCAGCTCGTCGACAACTCAGCCGGCCACGAGCTGTTGAGCTTCATGGATGCTTTCTCCGGCTACAACTAGATCCACATGAATCCGGAAGATGAAGATCTCACCGCATTCATAACGGACCGGGGTGTATATTGCTATAAGGTGATGCCCTTCGGCCTTAAGAACGCCGGGGCCACGTACTAGCGGTTGGTCAATCGCATGTTCAAGCCACAGATCGGCAGGAATATGGAGGTCTAGGTTGACGATATGCTCGTCAAATCCGTCTCGACGGCAGACCATGCCAGGGATTTGGGCGAGGCCTTCGAAGTGCTCCGCAAGTTCAAGATGAAGCTGAACCCCGCCAAGTGCGCTTTTGGAGTCACCGGGGGAAAGATCCTCGGGTTCATGGTTACTCACCGTGGAATCGAAGCCAACCCAGAGAAAATCGACGCTATCCTCAACATGGTCGCGCCCAAAACCAACGTCAAGATCATGCGGCTCACAGAACGAGTCGCCGCTCTGAGCCGCTTCATGTCCAAGTCAGGAGAGAAATGCCTCCCATTCTTTAAGGCCCTGAGAAAGATCCCGAGGTTCGAATGGTCGGAGGAGTGCCAAGCCGCCTTCGACCAATTGAAGAAGTACCTCGCAACGCCGCCACTGCTCACCCGACTCGTCGAAGGAGACAAGCCGTCGCTATATCTGGCAGTTTCCGATCAAGCAGCAGGCTCGGTGCTCGTCCGGGAGGTCGAGGGAGCGTAGAAGCCGGTATACTATGTGAGCCACGTATTTAAGGATGCGGAAACGAGATACCCGACCATAGAGAAGATTATCTTAGCCCTTGTGGTGGCCTCAAGAAAGCTGCGGCACTACTTCCAAGCACACACCATCATCGTCCTTACCGAGCGCCCGTTGGGGGCCATTCTTGCTTCACCAGAATCCTCGGGCCGCTTAGAAAAGTGGAGGTGGGAGCTATCCCAGTTTAATGTGAAATATTGCCCGAGGCAGGCCATCAAGGCACAGGCCCTGGACGACTTCATCATTGAGTGCAGCATTCCCCTCATGGGACCGGAGTCCACGCCGCCCCCCGTGACTCAGTGTCCCATCGCGGGGAGGCCTGGCTCTGTTCCTGAGTGGATCATCTACGTCGGCGGATCTTCAACCGAAGAAGAGTGTGGTGCCGGCCTCATTATCCGGGGCCCGAACGAAGCAGAAATGGAGTACTCTCTGAAGCTAGGTTTCAAAGCCTCGAACAACGCGGCAGAGTACGAGGCCCTCCTGGCCGGACTGCGTATGGCCGCCGGACTGGAGCTGAAGATAATTCGAATCCGCAGCGACTCGGCCCTTGTTGTCGGACAAGTGACCGGCCGCTTTAAAGCTCGGGAGCCTCTGATGGTGAAATACCTGGACGAGGTGAGAAAACTCCGGAGAAACTTCGAAGAAGTCCAAGTAGAACAAATACCCAGGCAGCTGAATGCCCAAGCCGACGCCTTGAGCAAGCTGGCTTCATCGTACTCAGCCAACAACAAGCGATCCATCCTCTTCGAAACCTTGCCTCAGCCCAGTATGGAAGACGGAGCAGCCACGCTCCACATGTATGCGGCGCAAGAAGGCGACCAAGATTGGAGGAAGCCCCTCGTGGAATTCCTGAAGGACGGTGAGCTCCCGAATGACCGAGGGGCCGCCCGCCGCCTCCGGGCCAAATCCCGCCACTTTGTCTGGAGCAATGGAAATCTTTACAAAAAGTCCTTCACTCAACCCCTGCTCCGATGCGTTGATCTCCACGGAGCCGACTACGTCCTCCAGGAAATCCATGAGGGGGTTGGCGGTGCGCACCAAGGGGCCCGAACCTTGACCCAAAAGGCATTGCTCCAGGGGTACTACTGGCCCACTATTCACGAGGACGCCCAGAAGCTAGTCAGAAAATGCAAGAGTTGCCAGCTCTACGACAGCATTCCTCGCCTCCCTGCCACTGAGCTGACCGCCCTAACATCCCCATAGCCGTTCTCCCAGTGGGGATTGGACATGATCGGACAGTTCCCAACCGGTACGGGCGGGCACAAATACGTCATCATCGCAGTAGACTACTTCACCAAGTGGTTCGAGGCCATCCCCATCAGAAAACCGGACGCCACCACTACCATCAAGTTCCTGCAAAACAATCTGATACTCCGGTTCAGCATCCCGAGATGTATCATCACCGACCACGGGACGAACTTCGAGAACGAGAAAGTGAAAGACTTCTGCAAAGAGTACCACATCCATATGAAGTTCGCCGCGGTCGCGCATCCCCAATGCAATGAGCAGGCCGAAGTCGCTAACCGAGACGTCCTCCGGGGCCTCCGAATCTGCCAGGAAGGGCGACAAAGCAGTTGGGTCGAAGAATTACCCCGGGTCTTATGGGCCTTGCACACGTCAAAGAAGACCCCCACCGGGGAAACCCCCTTCAGTCTCTGCTACGGGACCGAGGCGATGGTCCCAGCGGAGATCGGGCTACCCAGCCATTGGGTCGAGCACTTCGACGACGATGCGAATACCTCGGCGCTACGAACCAATCTGGACATCTTGTTAGAGAAGAGAGACCGGGCCCAGATCAGAGCCGCCGCTTATCAATAGCAAACGGCCCGATACTACAACGCTCGGGTCAAGCACCGCTCCATCCAGACCGGGGATCTGGTCCTACGATGAAACGAGTTCGTCGATCAAGGCAGGCTAGACAAGTTCTCCCCGAGGTGGGACGGTCCCTTCCTCGTCTCTGAGGTCCACCTCGGCGGAGCCTATCGCCTGCAAGATGCAGACGGGCGCAAGCTCCCGCAGCCTTACAACGCCAAGAAGCTCAAGCTATACCAATGAGGCCAAGGCCAACAAGTGTGTATCCCTCCTTTCACAAAGGCGATGTAAACGCTTTCCGAAAATCCTTTCCATTCGAATAAAGAAACGTCGAAACATTGCCAGTAAAGTTTTGTCTTTGCGATCCAAAGCCCTCCTTAGAGGCAGCTTAGCAGCTACCCTGCTCGGCTATCCCCGGCTGGTAGCTTCCTACCACGACCGACAGGGATCACAAAGCCCTCCTAGAGGCAGTCGAGCCCGAGGATCTCTCGCTCGGCTATCCTTCAGGCCAAAAGCCCTTGCCAAGAGGCACCAGGCAGAAACCCTGCCCGGCCAAGGGTCCTTGGTAGGCTTCTTACAGCTCCTCCCACGCTAAGGACCAAAGTCCTCCCATAGGCAGTCGAGTCCTTACTCGGTTATCCCCGGCTGGTAGCTTCCTACCACAACCGATAGGGATCAAAGTCCTCGCCAAGAGGCACTGGACAGTAACCCTGCTCGGTCCCCGTCTGAAGGATCAAAGCCCTCGAAAGAGGCAACCGAGCAGCTACCCTGCTCGGTCATCTCCGGCTGGTAGCTCCCTACCCAGGACGCCAGGGATCGAAGCCCTCGCAAGAGGCACCCGAGCGGCTACCCCGCTCCTTCATCCTAGGCTGGTAGTTGCCTACCCACGACGCCAGAGACCCAAAGCTCTCGCCAAGAGGCAACCGCGTAGCTTCACTGCCCGGTCATCCTTAGTGGGCTTCTTACAGCCCCACCAACGCTAAGGATCAAAGCCCTCGCAAGAGGCAACCGAGCAGCTACCCTGCTCGGTCATCTCCGGCTGGTAGCTCCCTACCCACGACGCTAGGGATCGAAGCCCTCGCAAGAGGCATCCGAGCGGCTGCCCCATTCGGTCATCCTAGACTGGTAGTTGCCTACCAGCAACGCCAGAGATCAAAACCCTATCCAAGAGCCGACCGCGCAGCTTCACTGCCCGGTTATCCTTAGCGGGCTTCTTACAGCCCCTCCAACGCAGAGGATCCGAGGCCCTAAAAATGGGCAATAAGTTTATCGAAGTCTACGCGATCCCCCCTCGACTCCGGGGCCATGGAGATACCTTCTCGGCAGCGCTTGGCAAGTGATCGAAATCAACTCGACGAACGATCACTAGACAGATAGTTGATCCAACAGTGCAAGCAGAGATATTTTACAAACATTCTTCACACACAGAAGATGAAATGCAAATCGATGAAACAAGAATTTTCTTTTATTACCAAAGGCAAAGTTTTTACAAAGGGTATTCTGGGGCTCCCCAGCCCTACAAACTGCCCGGAGGCTTACTTCAGTCCCCTCATCGTTGGCATCACGGCCTGCCGGGGACTTTACCACCAGAGATTTCGCCACCAGGGGCGCGCCCTGCTCCCCTCGCCATCTTCCACCGGAGGCCTCGCCACCGGGAGAGGAACCCGAGCGTGGAGCTCGCCATCAGCGAACTCGGGAAGCTACTCCTTCACGGCGTCCAGGGCCTTATTCCACGCGACGGCAGAATACTCCCCGAGCTCGGCGTAAAACTGCTCTGACGCCTTATATCGGCCACAGCCTTCTTAGCCCGAACCTCGGCGATCTGGGCCTCCATAAGCGCCGCCTCAGCATCTCCCCTGCTGGCGCCCCTCTCCTTCTTCATGGCCGTGAAGCGTTCGACCAGATCTGCCAGCTTCCTATCGGCGACCCGGAGGTATGCACTCAGACGACGATGGGCACCCCGATTCGCTGAATTGGCAAGTTCCGCAGCCTCCGCACGAACTGCCAGGACGTCGGCCCTTGCCCTCTCCAGGCGCAGGTCACGCTGCAAAACCTCGACCTCCGAGGGAAACGCTTCTACCGGCCTCGGTGTGTGGAACGCCCCCTCGGCCTCCATATGAGCGGTAAGGGCGCAGTATTGAAGGACCTGACGGAAAGCGGATGAAAAACCGGGAGGCCCTCGAGCCAAAGAAAGAAATACCAGAAAAACTACACGTAGAGGAGTTCGTACCTAGACCGCCCCTTGGGCCATGGCCTCCAGTTGGGCCCTCAGGGAGCCATGCGGAAGCTTTCCCCCAGCCGAATCCTCCATCCCGGCAAGCAGGCCAGCAGCAACGGAAAGCCCAGACGGAACCGTGAAGACGGTGCCGCCCTCCTGCACGGAAATCCCCTCAGGGACCCTCGACGACGACGCGCGAGAAACTGTCCTCTTTCTCTTAAGAGGGGGGCCGTCCCCGCCCTCCCCTCTGTCCCCCGTATGGCGCTCGGATAACCATGGACGTCTCTGGCCGCCGCCGGAACAACCACCAGGAGCCGTCAACAAAGCAGACGGCCCTATCGCCGGCAGAACATCCGGCGCGGGGCATGAACCAGCCAGGGGCTCGGCCACGCCATTAGCCTCCCTCTGGCGTGAGCAACCTAAAGAATGGGAACGAACCATGTATTCAAAAGAGGAAGAACGCCGAGCAGCCGCGACTTAGGAGAGAGAAAATATGAAGGAGTAAGGGCCCTGGAGCGGGCCCCACCCCTACTTATCTCTGCAAAATACCTTATCCAACAGCGCCCTTCATCTCCCACCAAAACGTCTCCTCGAATCCAACGGCTCCGATTGCTCCACGTGTCGTTCCCACACTGAGGCGCATCCATCAGACGCTGCAGGCCTGCATACGTCACGTCGGCTAACCGACGCTCGATACGTGGACCATCGCTTCCGCCACTCGCAGGCGTAACCGCCATTCCGCAAATCTCGCCACACGCAGATTCTCCGCTAGCAACGTCTCACGTTCCACGCCATCACGATCCCCATTAATGGGCGATCCGCTCTTTACGCGAGCGTGACGTCGAGAGCGTAACTGCCGGCGAGATTCTCGCGCCTGCTGTTTTGTGCTGCCGCCGCTATATAAACCCCCATCACAAAGGGGTCAAGCGAGCCATTTTTTTTATTCCATTTAGCCGTTACTCTGCTCGGATCTAGCACTAACTTGATCGTCGGAGGGTCCTCGGTGGTACCAAACCACCTCGAGACTTCTTTGCAGGTATTCGGCGCTAAACTCCTCAAATCACCAATCTCTTGAAAACCCATTGAGATCCACACGCAACAGGAGATCACCACCAGAATCCACTGGGAGATCAACGGAAGACAACATCTGACGGAGACCCGAAAAAGACCTCCATCAGAAATATTTTGGGAGAATGCAAAGGGAATTAGAACAGAATTGGATCTGTTAATTAACCAACCATTTGAAAAAGTTAATTCAGTGCATATAATTAGCTTGATTGGTTGTTTTGGACCACAAGCACCACACTAATTACCTCTTGATTCCATGGGATTAACATTGGACAACTCTGTTGCCACGTACGGCCAAAATGGATGGATGTGGCCACAGCCTCGGCCGCTTGTTTATTTCCTTATTTACCTTTCTTCTTCTTCTTTTAATTCAGGCATCAATTGCGATGACAGGCAGAGGCGTCGCCGCCGACTCTAGGCAGGGATTCAAGAGATCTCTTCCGGTTACGTCGTCTCGATCTCGAAGAGCCCGAAGAAGAGATTCTCCGATCCGAGCTCATCACCGCATCGATGGCGTTATAGTTCTAGTACGGATTCAGATCGTCGTCGCTCGCGCTCCAGATCTTCTTGGCGATGTTGTAGGTGGACTCTTGGTGAGGGCTCTTGAAGCTGAAATCGCTGCCGTGGTTCGCCATTCGATTCGCCGTGTTGCGATTCTTCTTCAACCTCCGCAGCTTCTGGATCAGCTGATTCTTGTTGAAGTCGAGCTGGAGCTCGTTCTTGATCTGCTGATAGAAAGGACCGGTTGGCCTGGTGTCGTACCGATGCGAGGCGAACTTCGTGCCTCGGGACAACGTGGACACCAGAAACCCATCAAGATCTTGATCTCGTCATCTCGGTCCAAAGTCGCTAGAATAACCGCCGCGACTCGTCCAGCGCCGCCGAAGGCGGCCTCCTCTCCTTGATCCACTGTCGCTTCACGTCCCGGCCGCTGAGGCATCGGAGGCGGCCGAGACGGTGGAGGATATGGGAATCACGAGGAGAAAATTACATAACAAGTGTAATTGAGTCAATTAATTAATGCCTAAATTAGAAAGCCAAAAAAAAGAAGAAGAAGAAGGGTAAATATGGAAATAAACAAGTGGCCTCATAAATGAGTTGTGGCCATAGCTATGGCGACAGAGACGCCCTTAACATTAATCCAAGGTTACATTTGTAAACCCCAATAAGTTTCTCATTTTTCATATTTTATTTTTTTCAATCTGTTGTCAACCTGGCAGCATTTACTAATTGCAAGTGAAACACATTGGAAAAAGAAATTTCTTGGCAAAAGGAGTTGTGGAGGGCATACTCAGGGATTCATGATTCGGCAATAATTCGGCCAGGTCGAAAATTCAGATTCGGAAAACTATTCGGAAAAAAATCGGCAGGTATTCGGGAAATGTTCAGGAAGAATTTCGAGCAAAATGTTAATATAAAATTAATATATGAGACGCCAGATTTTGATTTCGTGAATTATTTGCTGTTTTTTGAATAATTCGTTTTTTTTTAATAATTCGTGAATAATTCGGCAATAATTTGGTGCGTTCGGTGATGGCGAATAATGCGCAGATTTAATCGGCAGTTACATAATTCGCGAATTATTCGTGAATTCGCCGAATAATGCGCGAATTATGTGACAATGGTCGAGGGTGGTCCACAGCACATTTGAAACATAGATGGACCCATAAAATACCGGTCATCCTGACAATAACACACGCAAAATAGACTAAAGTTTTGTAATTTACTTATTTTCATCTCCTTTTTGATCGGAAAATTATGTGTTGGATTTCTTTCAATAATCATATGAAATGGCCACTTGTTAAATCTGCTGGCAAATGAGAAATTAGTGGTGGGCCTAAAAGGATATGGGCCCATTCTTTGATCTTTATCCTTAATGTCCAAACTTGTTTTCTTTCTTTAATCTTTTGATAAGGGCCTCCTTTAAACTTTTGTAGTTAAATTATTTGTCTAGAAAGTTTTTATATGTGAATATATGTTTGTCTTTTTTGACGATTAATATAGAATTGTTTTATTTCCACTTATGAAGGAAGTAAAACAATGATAGTATAATTTCAATATGATTCATTTTCTGATTAGTTGTCATCTACAAATGGTTGATCTGTGTTTGGTTGGAGAGAAAGCAAAGGAAGAAAATGAAAAAAAATGTAGGAAGAGGAATGAAAGGTAAGGAATATTATGTGAAACCATTTCCTTAGATTACAAATAAGATCTCTGCCACTAATAAATGTAGGAAAATGTTGAGCCATGCCTCAACTTATATGTATATTAATAAAATTGATCTCCAAGTACATCAAAATCATTAGCTTTGATATGATAACTAAAATTAAAAAGGAAAAACACCGCTCATCTCTATTAGAAATCTAAAAGTGATTCCGCAAAATGGAGCAACTATGTTCTTTTCTCAAGTTATTCTTCATTTTGTTTGACATTAAAAATACCCACAAAGTAAAGAGAAACGATGCTCTCAAATAGTGACATGTCTTTGTTGTTAAAAGTATATGAGTTTCTTCTACGTTAGTAACAATTGATTACATTAAGATTGGACGAGGCTATTTATGTTCACAAATTAAAGAGAAACTCGATGTTGAACTATCATCTCATACAGTGACATGTCTTTATTGAATATCTTCATATCCAGTAGGAAAATGTCAACTGTCGAAGCAAACGGTATCGCTTATCCTGTTTTCATGCGCTTTTCATTTTCAATTTCATGAAAGATGCTAGCTAGTTGAGTAGACCTAATTCTTATACAATTAATTTATTAATTAATTAAGTATGTACAATGACTTAATGATTTTCCTAGGATATTTTTAGATTAATCCAACTTGTACATTAGCTTACTACAACTTGTTGATTAATTATTATAACTATCAAATAAATATCACCACTTTATTAATCAAACAATGAGTCACATTTGAAGTTGATAACCTCGTTGAAATACATAGTAATAAACAAGGAAAAATTAGTTCTAGGACCTTGGGACGAGATAACAATAGACTTTCTTCCCCAGGGTTTAAAAAACCAGACAAAAGTTCTCAATACATACTTTTCATGTTTTTGAGGTACTAGCTTTTGATTAATTTATTGAATACTCATAATGTCTTTCTTTGTTTCTCCATGTACAAGGTCATTTCTTTTGAAACGTCTTTTCAATAGTCAAACGATCCAAATGTATTTAAATGTATTTTTCAAACTACCGCACATAGCTATGCATAATAGTTAACAAGAAAAACTATTTCCAAGCCCAGGTTTAAAGAGTGATTTATTTAAAAACCCATAAAGTTCCAAAAGTATGGTTTGAATTTTTTTTTAAAAACCAAATCTTGATTTGTATACGTATTTGTGTACATTACCAATAATACCATTTTAAAAATTCCCTTTAAAATGCTTTTAAGATATTACGTTCCTTTTTTTTGTGTAATTTAATATTTCTCTATTTTCTTCTATAATTTATTTCATATCAGAACGATTCTGTATAAACACCAATTTCTTTTATTGACCCATCTTCTTTGTAAATCGTTTTGGGAGGGAAGTTGCAGCCCTCACATCATTATCTTTTGTGTATATCATTTGGGAGAAAAAGGGGCCTCTCCCAAATTGATTTTTAAGACAAGTAACAAGTAACATCATTAAGACAACAAGAAAATTTGAGCGCGAAATTAAAGGAATTGGTTTAGTTGATTTCAAAATTGAGTCCGGAGATGTAGAAATTCAAGGATATGAAAAAGAATTAGGAGAAAATGTAAAAATTGAGAGGGTGGCTGTAGATTTAGAGGAGAATATGAATTGAAAGTGAATATGAGAAAATAGGAACCGAAATTAGGAGAAGAGGGAAATAGACAGCGAAGATCGAATAATTTGAGAGAGGACGAAATGCCATATTCTAAGAGGAGTAAGAGAGGAGATGAGGAATTTTGGCAACGAGATTGAGAGAGGAGAGAGGATGAAGAGATAGATAACCATACACATATATGCCATGAGAATAAACTTCGCATTTGGGGAAAAAATCAAAGTATTATGCGTATTATATATTTTGGGTCTCAAAATTCTGTTTTTATAAATATTGGATTTTTCCACGATTTTGAAAATACATAGATTTTAAATAAGCCATTCTTTAAAACTGAGTTTAGAAACAATTTTCCCTAGTTAACAACTATGCATTGTGGTTAACAACTATATGTGGCAGTTTGAAAACGGTAGTTTGACCTGTTGACCTGATACGCACATAACGCACATGGGAAGGCAGAGAACGACATTATCGGTATTTAATAAATCGGTTGAATACTTAAAATACCATAGGGATCTTTAAACATGAAAAATATGTATTAGGGATTTTTGCCCAACTTTTTAAAATCCAATGACCTAAACCGACAGTTTTTTGGTCTCAAGACTTAGAACTTTATTTTCCAATATACAATGATAACAATACTTTATTAACAATCAAATTATATAAACATCAAACCGACTTCTATCACCTTGTCCCTTGGGTAGCAACAAGATATATATGATGTCAGTTATTTAAGATATAACTAAGTTATATAGTTTCTCCATGTCTTCATGTTTATCCATGTCTTCATGTTTTTTAGTAGAAATAAAGTTATATCAATATCAAATATTAAGATATAACTTTTCATATCAACCTAGCTTTCACTCTTTTCATATCAACCTAGCTACCAGCCAAAATTCACCTTGTCCCTTGGGTAGCAACAAGATATCTATTTATATCTTAATAAGTCACCAACTACTCTCTGAAATCCGTCAGCAAAAAATAAGTCACCAACTTCTCTCTGAAATCCATCAATAGTCGATTGATTTATATACAAACAGAGTTTCAAAATGCACCAAAAGTGTATGCTTTCAACTATTGATCCACGACCTCTGAAACAGAAATATTTGTAATATATCTCAGTAATTGCTATGTCCACGGTCATTGGAACATCACTTCAAGAATTATGAATCAAGAAATTGAAGTTATGTTAAACACCGTGATCAGTTTATTATGGCTATATGATAATAAAAAATATTTTATATTTATACGTTCCTGCTTGATCTTCTTTGCATAGTCCGGAACTGAGACTGGTGTATTCTCGTCACCATCTACTACTAGTAAAATAGGGGGTTGCCCCTACGGATATTGTAATCCGTAGGGGCAGATATAACTTGGCCCTACGGATTAATCCGTAGGGCTAAAAGGTTGCCCCTACGGGCAAAGACGTCCAAGAATAAAAATATTAATTCTTAATTAGGTGTTTGCCCCTACGGAGCCACAAACAAAGGACCTACGGGTATGTCCGTAGGGGCAAGTAAATATCGATTTAACAAAATCCCAGATCGATCGCCTACGCTCACTTCCTCTCTCTCTCCCGATCGCGCGCGAAAATAAGCCCCAAATCGCCACGCCGTCGCCGCCAAGGTTGTTCTCCTCGTCGCCACCGCCGGTTTCGTCGCCACCGCGGTTCTCGTCGCCACCGCGGTTCAGGTCGTCACCACCGCCGTTCAGGTCGTCGCCCCAGCCCCAGCAGCCGTTCAGGTGAGTAAATCTCGAGGTAAATTAAAGAATTTTTGGATTATTTTGGGCTTAGGGTTCATGGCGCGCGAGTTGGGGTTGGGCAGGGGTCGCGGTCGGGGTCGGGTTAGGGTTGGGGCAGGGGCTGGGCTGCGGGGTCGGGTTCGGGGTCGGGGTAGGGTTAGGGTCGGGGTCGGGGTCGGGGAAGGGTCAATTTATCAAATTTTTTATTGGGGGTGCGGCTGGGGCTGCGGGCTGGGGCTAGGGCCGGGCTGCGGCTAGGGCTAGGGCTAGGGTTGGGGCTGCGGCTAGGGCTGTGCGTCCTCCAGAGGGCGATCATAGGATCGGTGAAGTGAGGTGGTTGGATATGAGATACGATGGATTTCCATGTGTTCAATGGAATGCTGAGGGTCAGAGTCGGTTATTCATATATCTCCCAAAAAAGAATGAGTTTGTTATCAAAGGTGTATTGACTTCTACATCAAGGAATATCAGTTATATGTCATCCAATGACTAAGTCTGTTTCTGGCCCAACCATATTTATGAATCGTTTCTTCTTTTTCCTTCTTACGTATATTTACTAGTTCAGACTGTATGCACCTCTGCAATCAACGCCGAGAACTTGTACATTATAGGTTAATAGACATATGCTATGAAATCACGGTGCATATCGAATTCATGATATGTTATAGTCCCTCATTATTTTTACTGTGGTGAGAAAGCAGTCGTTGGTGGCCACAAGCCATAGAATTGGCAGTTGTCCTACCTGCGATAACATCTTACAAATCATCAGTAGACATCTCTGTTATATTAATCTTTTAATGTCTGCATGCATGCATGTTTATTTGCATATTTCCACTTGTTTGTGCCATAGTTTTTGTGTGCATGTGTGCGTGTGTGCCACAGTTATATTTACTTCTACATCAAGGAATATCAGTCGCATGGCAGGATTTAGTCCGGTTTTGGCCTAACCGCATTTATGAATTTGTCTTTTAGATGTTTTTCTGAGTGTCACATCGTTCTCACCCAAGTTTGTAAGCCATGTTCATTATTCTTTCAATTCTTTTAACTTGAATATGCCAGTTATTGTTCCGTTTACTATAAAGTTGCAACAAAGAGTCTCTGTTAGCACTTCCATACACCCTTTACATGTTTTTATCATATCCACTCCTATCTATCCAGAAAGTCAACATCTTCTAGTATTTGTTTTCAAAAAGAAAAGATAAGAGAGAAAAAGATATTTGTCCGTCTCATATTTGAGCCATACTTTTGATTTTCTTGCAGATTCTGGGTTGATTTTCTGTGATAATTCATAAACATAGTAATATTTGTAATGTTTCTTCTTATTAGTCTAGCTTTCCTCTTATGAATGCCAACACTGTTTTTGCCCTCCTTTTCTTCGGGGCACATGATATCTTGCACCTCTCCTCTCGAAAACTTATTTCTCTTTTATTTTCTATATCTTTATTTTATTTTATCTTATTTGCTACGCTTTGTTTTGTTTTATTATATTCTTCCTCTGCTAATTATATTCTTCTAGATCATGTTTGCCTAATCTATCCGAGGCTTAGCATATATAATCTAGTTGCGATAAACAATTCCATCTTCTGCTACTATGGTGGCACTGAGAAACTTCCATTTAGAAATGACAGCACGTATTTTGTGGAAGTACTGTACATAAGTAAAACCATAACGGGCATGACAAATTTGTTGATCAGGTTCCGATTACTGTGTGAAAGTTGTTCGGATGAAATTCTAATTCTGGTGGAATTGAAACCGATAACCGGTTCATATGGTGATTTAGGCTGCTTCAGTGATATTTGTGCCTACATTGATGCCTCAAGCAACGAATCAATGATGTGGATCACAAACTAATTAAATAAATTTTGAATACCAATCTGGACTGGGATTTGTGATTGGGGAGAAGTTTGTGTGCTCATGGGCATGGCACAAGTCTGGAAAGTACAACTTACAACGATCGTGTTCCAAATTAACGTAATTCAAATAGCAATTCCTTGGAATTTTTTAGTCCAGAGAATCTTGATCGAGTCTCAGTTCCATATTATTGCTAGTGGATGCGTTTTGTTCAAAGAGTCTTTTCCTTTTAGTAATTTTCCTTTTTAGGGAGTTTTCGACATTGAAATCTCACTAGTTGATAATGTTAAATGAGTTCTAGTCCTAGTTTGCTACATTTTTTTTATATATAGTAGATGGTGATACTTCTTTAAGTAAAAACAACCCTACACTTAAGCGAAATCATAAATCGAAACACACATATATAGAATACAACTCATACATGGGTATCCTCAAATCTAACTTTAATTATCGATAATTTATTTTTTTCAACGACAAACGCACACACAAAGCATATACACGGATTTTCTCCTTTGTCAGTAACCATCCCGTTCTTAGATTTCTCAATATAGTCATCATAACCTACAATTTATATGATACAGTCTAACATGGCCCATGAGTACGTCAGGGTTATGGACTGGATGTATGTGAATTGGCAACAACGTATGCAACCTAAGTTTGTCACTGGAGTTTCCGCTTTCATTGAATTTGCACGCGCACTTAAAATAACAACCTTTATACTAAAAAATTATGTATGCTATTACTTAGTAGTTTATGGTTTTTAGACGCAAAAGCCATTTGAGAAATACTTTTCCTACCCACTATTAATCCATATTCTCAATATAGTCATTGAATTTGCACGCGCACATAATAAGAAGGAGAAGACGGTAATGTGGCAGAAGAAGAAGGAGAAGACAGTAATGTGGCAGAAGAAGAAAAAAATGACATTCCTTGTTCTCTGTTTTAGCATCAATCTTCTGATATGAACTAATGATGGCTTTCACATAGGCTTTTCCCTTTAGAGACTTCTTAGTGTCCAATAGAAAGTATACATTAGATTTGTGCAGGTCAGGTTCTTCTATGATTTTCAAGAGTCTCAACTGATTCTGTAAATTACACCCTAGTTGGGTGATACTTTTACCACTTCTCACTGCAGGTGCGCTCTCTAATATCCATTTTGAATGTAATATTATAGATATTCAAAATGGATATTAGAGAGCGCACCTGCAGTGAGAAGTGATAAAAGTATCACCCAACAAGAGTGTAATTTACAGAATCAGTTGAGACTCTTGAAAGTCATAGAAGAACCTGACCTGCACAAATCTGATGTATGCTTTCCATTGGACACTAAGAAGTCTCTAAAGGGAAAAGCTTATGTGAAAGCCATCATTAGTTCATATCAGAAGATTGATGCTAAAACAGAGAACAAGGAATGTCATTTTTTTCTTCTTCTGCCACATTACTGTCTTCTCCTTCTTCTTCTGCCACATTACTGTCTTCTCCTTCTTATTATGTGCGCGTGCAAATTCAATGACTATATTGAGAATATGGATTAATAGTGGGTAGGAAAAGTATTTCTCAAATGGCTTTTGCGTCTAAAAACCATAAACTACTAAGTAATAGCATACATAATTTTTTTAGTATAAAGGTTGTTATTTTAAGTTTTCCCTTATAGAGATATGATCTAACTGCATCTATAAACTATAAGTGTGCAGAAAATTATGATAAGAAACCATAAGAAGGGGTCGTAGCCATGCATAACCTTGAATCTACATACCAAATCATGCAAAAGCATGCACTTATTGTCACCTTGCCTTGGAATATAAAATATCTTGGAAGACTATAAGCGAGCATTTAAATCTTGATAGCTTTTGACTTCAACATATATTTTTCTCAAGTACCATGAAATATACTTCCTCCGTATAAACCGTTTTCAGAAAGATGGATTAACAATGACAAATTATCTATTGTGGCTCACTTGGTTAGCATTTTCTCTTCTATTGACCATCTTACTAATCTGCTTGGTAAATTTATTCGGAACCGGCTGCGAATCATTAAAAGACATGCATAAGAAAGAAAGCTAAAATACAGATATATAGCATACCGATACATCGAAACTTCAAAGTTGCGATGACAATCCAGAGATATTTATTTCTACACACGTGGTGCGCGTGCGAATGCGTCAGGCATCATGGACAAATATTTCAGAACATGGAAAGTATTATTCGTATAAAGTAATTAAAGCTTTTAAACACCTTGGGTAGATATTTTCTTAGTTGATGCAATCATATCATGAGGACTAAATTTAAGCTATTATACATATGCATATGTATTTTTCTAACCTAATATATATCACACACACACACATACAGAGAGAGAGAGAGAGAGAGAACACCAGTTTGGTAGAGAAATCAGCTAGCAGGACCCTGAAAAAATGGAGTCCATAGCATTGCTCATCATCATCATCCATGATCCCTTTGAAAAATTATCAAAGGGATCATGGATGATGATGATGAGCAATACTATGGACTCCATTTCTTCAGGATCCTGCTACCTGATTTCTCTACCAAACTGGTGTTCTCTGTGTGTGTGTGTGTGTGTGTGTGTGATATATTAGGTTAGAAAAATACATATGCATATGTATAATAGCTTAAATTTAGTCCTCATGATATGATTGCATCAACTAAGAAAATATCTACCCAAGGTGTTTAAAAGTTTTAATTACTTTATACTAATAATACTTTCCATGTTCTGAAATATTTGTCCATGATGCCTGACGCATTCGCACGCGCACCACGTGTGTAGAAATAAATATCTCTGGATTGTCATCGCAACTTTGAAGTTTCGATGTATCGGTATGCTATATATCTGTATTTTAGCTTTCTTTCTTATGCATGTCTTTTAATGATTCGCAGCCGGTTCCGAATAAATTTACCAAGCAGATTAGTAAGATGGTCAATAGAAGAGAAAATGCTAACCTAGTGAGCCACAATGGATAATTTGTCATTGTTAATCCATCTTCCTGAAAACGGTTTATACGGAGGAAGTATATTTCATGGTACTTGAGAAAAATATATGTTGAAGTCAAAAGCTATCAAGATTTAAATGCTCGCTTATAGTCTTCCAAGATATTTTATATTCCAAGGCAAGGTGACAATAAGTGCATGCTTTTGCATGATTTGGTATGTAGATTCAAGGTTATGCATGGCTACGACCCTTTCTTATGGTTTCTTATCATAATTTTTTGCACATTTATAGTTTATAGATGCAGTTAGATCATATCTCTATAAGGGAAAACTTAAAATAACAACCTTTATACTAAAAAAATTATGTATGCTATTACTTAGTAGTTTATGGTTTTTAGACGCAAAAGCCATTTGAGAAATACTTTTCCTACCCACTATTAATCCATATTCTCAATATAGTCATTGAATTTGCACGCGCACATAATAAGAAGGAGAAGACAGTAATGTGGCAGAAGAAGAAGGAGAAGATAGTAATGTGGTAGAAGAAGAAAAAAATGACATTCCTTGTTCTCTGTTTCAGCATCAATCTTCTGATATGAACTAATGATGGCTTTCACATAAGCTTTTCCCTTTAGAGACTTCTTAGTGTCCAATGGAAAGCATACATCAGATTTGTGCAGGTCAGGTTCTTCTATGACTCTCAAGAGTCTCAACTGATTCTGTAAATTACACTCTTGTTGGGTGATATTTTTATCACTTCTCACTGCAGGTGCGCTCTTTAATATCCATTTTGAATGTAATATTATAGATATCCATGCCTGTTTATATCAAAATTACTTATATTGTCAATGTTTGATTGTCTAGTTGTTGGTGATGCGTCCATATCAGGGACAGAGGCCACTCCCGTTCCTCCAGGTATGTTTATATATTATATAGGGCATGTATATTGATTTAGAATGCTATATCATAAATATACACACATTCCTTTTGCTCTTAGTCGTCCAACTCATTATCATGGGCTGCTTGATGAGATTAGATTTGCGCCTGATGATCTACAAGAGCTTGTTCACACCCTGTCATATGTGTAAGCAGCGCTATATGCGAGTTTACCTTGTTAATATGTATGTACTGAAATTAATTAATATTATTCAAATTTTGATACATGCAGATACCAGAGGAGCACATCTTCTATCTCTATAGGTAAGGCTTTGAATTTGTTGATTTTGGTATTTCTTGTCAATTTTATAGACCAGTATGTGCTAAATATAACGTTCTGACAGTTGCTAGGGGGAAGGCAGCATTCGAGGCTGCTGACCCCAGTCCTGGACGCCGCACACGGACGGCACCACGGAGGTTGGGAGAGAGGCCGAGGACTGGGCTCTAGCAGGACCCATATGAGGTTGGACTCCACCCCGGTGGTTACTTCCTCCGTCTCCAGTGAGCGACGTATCCAGCAGGAACTGGAGAGCTTGAAGGCCACCGTTCAGGAGTTGAAGGAGATGCTGGTATGTATACTACTTAATAGTAAATTATCATGTCATATTATAGATATCAACATATCCAATATCAGTACATAGCCTGAGCTTATTTGGTTGTAGACTTATGTTTTATTAATCATACATGTACATATCTAATTAAAATAAACTACAGTTTTCCAAACTAGATATCCAAATGGGGTTTCGAAATAACTCGATAATGATAAGAATTCGAATAAAACAGAGTTCTTACACGCTTATTGCACACGTTAGGTCCAGACGCGACGGGGTAGGCGCAAGATTCTAGCGTTTATCAGAGGTGGAGCTGGACTGAGATAGGCTAGCATTTTGATTCTTATTTTTTGAAACATGTATTTATTTATATGATACATATTGTACTACATTTTGAAACATTTTGGGCGATATTGATTTTGGTTTATATTTATATCATATTCAGTTTTTTGGTTTCTTTTGTATATTATATGTTTTTTTGGTTTCTTTGTGTTTCTTAATTAGAAAACTAAATGTTAATGCGTTGTGCAGAAACAGGCCGCTCAGAATACGGAGAACAGGAAGTCGGCGAAGAGGGGTCGCCCCACTTACACAGGTGGCTCGAGGAACATTACTCGAGCCATGGAGTTATCGGTAAATTAAGAGTTATTCTCTAATATTCTGCAATATTAAGAGTTATTCTCTAATATTTATAATATTAAGAGTTACTTTCTAATATTGCAGACATCTCGGACCGTGGCGTCAGGTGGTACATCGAGCGTGCTGTCCGCATATCTTGCGCTCCACGGTACCTCGACAGATCCCGCCACGGGCGAGCTTCGATATCCCGACGTCGCTACCCAGGAGTACTGCGTAAGTGTTAATATTTTTTCTACCCAAATTTGAAATTTTAGTTTTGGAAGGTTCAAGTTTAAATTTTATACTTATACTTTACTGCTTAATGTGGGTGTAGGAGCGGGTGGTTGAGCAGGCCCAGGCCTCGGGGATTGATTTTACCGGACAGAACGATCCGAGGCTGCTGACCCCAGTTCTGGACGCCGCACACGGAGGGCACCACGGAGGTGGGAGAGAGGCCGGGGATTGGGCCCTAGCAGGGCCCATATGAGGTTGGACTCCACCCCGGCGGTTACTTCCTCCGTCTCCAGTGACCGGCATGTCCATCAGGAACTGGATAGCTTGAGGGCCAGCGTTCAGGAGTTGAAGGAGGTGCTGGTATGTATACTACTTTATAGTAAAATATCATTTCATATTATATACATATCAACATATCCATAATTAGTACGTAGCTTGAGCTTATTTGGTTTTAGACTTAAGTTTGATTAATCATACATACATATGTAATTAAAATAAATAACGCTTTTCCAAACTAGATATCCAAATAGGGTTTCGAAATAACTTAATAATGATACGAATTCGAATAATAAACAGTTCTTACACGCTTCTTACACACGTTATGTCCAGACGCGACAGGGTAGATCGGCCGAGCCTCCACATGCATCTCCTTCGGCTGCGGCTCCGCAAGCCACTACATCGGCTGCGGTTCCGCACAGCTCCTGTAGCTCCACCGCCCACTCAGACTTCCGCAGCCGCGGCTCCGCAAGCGACTACCTCGACGGCGGCTGCGCAGACCACATCGCCGGTTCCACATGCCGCTCAGACTCCCGCTCGCGACGAATTGCAGAGTTTATTGACCGAGGAGCAGGCGCGCGTTATTCTATCGTTATTCAGAGGTGGAGCTGGACCGAGCTAGGGTAGATTTTTGGTTCTTATTTTTTGAAACATGTATTTATTTATATCATACACATTGTACTACATTTTGAAACGATATTGATATTGGTTTGTATTTATATCATATTCAGTTTTTGTGTTTCTTTTGTATATTATATATATGCTTGAGATGTGATTATGAATACTGCAATATATGATTTGATTGATGTATATATTATTGTGCACAGGACGGGAAAAAATCAAGCGGCCCATTTTTAAAAAAAAAATACAGACAATATGTACCTACGGATTAATCCGTAGGTACACATGTTGCCCCTACGGCTATATCCGTAGAGGCAAAATATCAGCAGTAACTGATATTTCTCCCTGATCTCAGTGCCAGGGGGTTGGGAAAGCCCCTACGGATATATCCGTAGGGGCCACTGCCTCTCCCCTACGGCGTTATCCGTAGGGGCACAATATCAGGAATCCTGATATTGTGCCCCTACGGAAACGTACCTACGCACATATCCGTAGGGGGTAGTACATGCCCCTACGGACATATCCGTAGGTCTAAGTAATATATTAAAATAAACCGTAAATAATATAAAATCTTATACCCTACGGCTTAATCCGTAGGGGCAACAGGACCTACACATAAATCCGTAGGGGCAAAAATTTGACCGTAGGGGCAAGTTCAGGGCCTCAACTTGCACCTGCGGCCTTTGCACCTACGGGGTATTTTTTCGCCCCTACGTATATATCCGTAGGGGCAGTGGGTTGCCCCTACGGATAAATCCGTAAGGGCAACCCTTATTTGTAGTAGTGTACGTTCCTGGAAACCCTCGACTTTCTCTTATTTGTGGACTTCGCAGTGCCAGGAGTCCCATCCTTTTTGTTCACATGCTCAATTTCCTTAAGAATATACAAAGCATGATTTGTAAACAATTTTATTAATTATATAAATGAAATGCATATGTAAGTAAGAAACTAATTTTTTTTGTTATTTAATTAGAAATAAAACATGTCAAATCCGGCTTCTTAAAAGGTTAGTCAATATTTTGGAATAGAGAGTTCTACATTCGTTTCAACTTTTCACTTAATGGTGTATCATAGTCCTCTGGTTTAGAACCTTAATTTTAAAATAATGAAAAATAATCATAGCTAAACGGATATGTGATATCTATTTTAATATAACCATAAATTTATTGTGGGCTAAAAGTCAATTTTACTTAAGTAAAACTGTGTTGCTCCTGAAAATTTTCAACCGTATCTTTGGCAAAGCAGCTTCCGGTTGTCTCAATCTCATCTGAAATGTCACAAAATATATAGGGTATTCTACCATGGATTATGTTATCATCATTCAGAGATATAGTAATTGAAAATTGTTTCCCTATAATGTCCTTTATATCGCTAGAAAACTGATCAGGTGTCTTTGCCTGAAATGAAAACCAACCAAATATAATAAATCACACGTACGCTATAAATAATTATTTTATATATCAAAATTTTTAGAAATGGAGTTAAATAATATACAAGCCTTGTTTTAACTGTCACGCCCTACTTCCCAATATACTCAAATACGGGAATATAATAAAGCCAACCATGCTATCCACGGTAAGGAAATATCCTTTCATAATCACATTACGGCTGTCAACCAGTAATCAAGAACAATATAATAATAAATCTATCTATCATATATCCAATAACCACAAGAAATAATAATATGAAACAATAGCGGAAGCAATACGAGCCAAACAAATAAAGAAACAAATATCCAAATCCTACCCTTTTCAAGTTCATAAAATAAACCTACAATATGAAATACTGAAAAGTAAACCTAAATTATAATAACCATCTCAGCGGGATGCTCCTCACTGATCATCAAGCTTCTCAAAATACTCACGATTCTCCTCTGCTAAAAGGATCTAGGCCATGCAAAATCCATATATCAGTGCGTCATAAATAATATCATAATAATATAAGCTGTGTGAAATATAGTATATACCAGGTGCAAAAACTAGATACCATGAGTATAAACGATAAGCAATAGCAATAACACGTAAAATAACAAGTAAGATGTATTGAGTGAATCATGTCACGTGTATCTGTAATACCCAGTCCCTTTGTATTTATTATCCGCATTTCAATATTAATTCTCTATATTTTCTATTTAATTTATTCCATATATATATTCTTCATCAAAAATATTTTTCCTAACTCTTTTGCTACCTAACTTAATGCTTAAAACCCTAACCCAGGTCCATCCTTTAGTCCCACTCTTTTCGTTCTAAACTTTTCCTTAGCCCAAAGCCTATACCCAATCTTTTTCCTCTTAGCCCAAATCTTCCACTTTTCTCCCCAATAATTTCTTTCAACCCTTTCAAATTCAAAATTATCCTCCTTTAAAATCAAAATCTTACCCAATTAATTTCATTTAATCTCAAATTTAAAACCTAATTATTATATATTAATTCCTCCATTACTTTTCCCCTCTCTACCTGTTCACTGCTTTAAAAAAAACACCACACACACTCTCTCTACTTCCTCTCTTCTTTTTCATTTCCTTCCCCTACGAGAACCCACACCCGAATGCCCCAGTGCTCGCCTCTAGCCGCCGACCCCTTGCCACCACCCTCGTCTTCACCCTTCCTACTCCCTCTTCATCCACTCTCCTTTCCCGAGCCCTCAACCCCTGCACTAAGCTTCGACGAGCCCATCACCGAACACCCACGCACCCATCTCCTCCACCTTCAACTCATCTCCGTCTCCGAATCCACCCTCGACTTCATCCCCTCATCTTCACCCTCACCCCGACCACCATCTCATTCCCTTCCTCCACTTCCCTTCTTCCTCCCGCAATCCCTGCACAACCCGAGAACCCACTGCGGCTATCTCCCCTCGTCACCGTCCCCGTCTCCCCACCTCGCCTGCATGCCCTCGTCGCCGGCGATCCCTCGCCATCACCTCAGCACCCTCTCCTCAACTCTACCTCCAGCGCCCCTCATCGCCACTAACACGCTTCCCACCACCATCAGCTCCGCACCCAACCACCGCTCGCCGTTGCGTCGGAGCCATCCCTGCCGCGCCACCAACGGACTTCTTCTCTTTTCCCGCTCAACGCCGACCACCGCTATCGCCCGCTGGCCCCGAGCGCCTCCTCCACTGCTCCCCGTGCCCACTGCGTGCCCGATCCCAAGCCACTGCGTGCCCCGACTCAAGCCGTTTTGTTCCCAGCATCGTGCCTGCACCAGTTCCACTACATGCCCCGACTCGTTCCCATTCCATGTCCAGCACCGTGTCGCCATCACACCACGTACGCACCGCCACCGTTCCCAGTACCGTGTCGCCACCGTGCCTAGCTCCGTGTCACCGTCTCGTGCGTCGAGGCGAACCCTACCGTTCGTCGCTTCTATATCAGCGACCAAAGGCAAGTGGAAATCTTCTTCCCTTGCAAATCATGCTACAATAATTTATATAAATTATATCGTATTGTTATATAATTAGAGGTATATACGCACGTGTGTTATCTTGCGTAGATATATCAATTCCTTTATAGCGATAAGTTTAATTGAACACATATACCTCGAGTCATCATGTTTGGTCATATTGGATCGGACCCACCTTGGGTTTATTGATCGTATGAATATAACTTAGATTTCTCATGAATTAATCGGGTTAGATCGTCACTTGTGTACACCGGTCAAGAGCTCAATATGAAAATCAAATCAAATATGGAGGAACTTGGGTGTAACGTATTACCTTAGTGATAATGAATACTATGTCAAGAGTTGGGTCGAAAATACGGACCCTAACACCGTGAAATGTCATCCCCATTTAGATCCGTCAAATCTGAAACTTTCCGTACCTGAAATTTATGAAAATCATAGTAAATTGGATACACACCAGAACATTGTGTTAGAGAGCTCGTATCGAATCCTACTAGACAACCTAGAACCCCATATAATTTACATTCTGTTTCTATCTTAAAAAGGTGATGGAAACTATTCGGGAATGCGGCCCTGGACTGCAGTCCAGAGCAGCACTTCTTGTCGACACTTGAAATAAAAATACTTCTACAACTTTGTGTGAAAATGGTATTATGCGGAACCCTATACCGCTGCGAAGATTAATCTGTTATATAACTATTAGAGATGGTTTCATTCGTTTTTACCATCGTTTGCTATTTTAATTATATTTTAAATCATCAGTACATACTGCAGTCCCAAGAAAGGACAGAACGTATATCCCGATCTTAAATAATGCATAACTCTCAGCACATATGGGATATTATCAATCCGTCTAATGCGTTGGAAACCTAACTGATAAAACTAAATATTATCCAACTGTAACTTCGCCTAATTATGATCCCAATAGGGTGAAAACTATATTACGAAATGGACTTTCAGTTCAGGAACTGAATTTCCAGCAGAGAACACTTAAAAAGAAATGATCGTAATTCGCGAACCCAAAACCCGATTGACTTGAAACAAATTTCGTTGAATTTATAATTAAGTTTAATTTTTACCCCTTTTGTATCATTTTTCTTAATTCTGATCGTAAAATTTAATGTGATTTTTCTAAATTCCTAAGACGCGTAATGACTTGTATTGCATATGATTTGTTTAGCGGCATAATTCACATATTTACCCAACTTCGATACCTCTAGCGATAGTCATAGTCACAAATTCGTGATTCGGAAATAATTCGGCGAGGTAGAAAATTCGTATTCGGTGAACTATTCGGAAAAAATCGGCAAGTATTCGTGAAAGATTCGGAAAGTATTCGGGTAATGTTCGGGAAGGATTTCGAGGAAGAAATTAATATATGAGTATGCACATAACATGTAATATTCTAGACTACACAGAGCAAATGAGAAGACAAATATGTAATATTCTTTATGATACCTGTAGACAAAAGAAAAAGACTATATTTCATCATCAACTATTCAACATGCTATTTTCACTTACATAGATCTTGAAAATTGATGACCAACCCAAAATTCAAAATGACAAAAATACCATAAAAACATATGTCAATAAAGCAAAAAATCTATGGTACTCCGGAAGGAGAAATATCCGTAGCATTTAAAAAGTCAAGTTCTACAGTATTTTCATCACCATTGCCTCTATCATCTTCATCGCCATGATCATCATTCTCATCATCATCATTGCCACGAATGCGATCATCGTGAATGCAAGATTCACCATCTCCATAAAATATATCGGCAACATTACAATTAAGTTTTTCAAGATTGATCGGAGTCGAATCAAGTTGCTCTTTCTTTTGCATTGTCCTCTTCAAATGATTGTTCACTCTCACATACACTAAATCTTGTAATCTAATAGGATTAAGCCGGTTCCTCTTTTTAGTGTACGCCGCATCAAAAGCACTCCAATTTCTCTCACACGTCGATGAACTACATTTTTGACTCAATATTCTAATTGCCAACTTTTGCAATGTAGGAACCGCACTACCCCACATATCCCACCATAGTCCTAATACCATAAACGAAGAGAAAAAATTAATTAAAAACATTTAACATGATATTGGAAATAAAATGCAAAAGGAAAAATTGTAACTATGCTTACTTGGATGAGCAACATGTAAAGATCCAATTGCCATCTCTCCAAATATGCTCGGATCCTTTGAATGGTAATCCTTGAGCTCTCTAACTATGTTGATCCTTTTATTGTAAGCCAACATCTTTAATATGACTTTCTCCAAACCATTTCTTACATCAGTATCCATTTTTGCTTGCCCATCATAAAACAAGTGAGGATTCAAATAAAAAGCCGCCGCATACATATCACAATATAGAGATTTCTTGCACCTTTCATCAATGATTGTCCAAAATGGCAAATATTTGGCACTATCTTCATTGAAAATAAGCTTTATGGCCTCTTGAACTTTCCGAATTCCATAATATATGTATCCGGATGAAGAACTATCACTATCAACCATTCTTAAGATTCGAAAAAGTGGTTTCATAACTCTTATAAGTTGTTTACCACAATCCCAAAACTCATTCGCTTGAAATAAGTTTTGTATCTCCATACCCTCCAAACTTTTACATGGAACCAATTCCCTCCATTTCGAAGAAGCAACCATATATCGGAGAGATTGCTCTTGTTCCAAGATAGATTGAAGGCAAATAAATTGTGTAGCAAACCTTGTAGCTCCGGGCCTTTTTAACTCACACCACCCGTGTGAGTTCTCATCAAATCCAACACATGTTGGTACCTATACATGAACTTAGCAACTCTTCTTGCACTATGAAGAATAGGAGCCACACTTTCAAGTGCATCAAATTCTTTGAACATTAGATTGATGCAATGTGCTGCACAATTAGTTTTGAAAATATGTTTGTACTTATCCACAATCATATTTCCGGCGGCTAGGTAGTTTGAAGCATTATCCGATATGAATTGAATAACATTGTTCGGACCAATATCTTCAATAACCGATGAGATGAAGTTATATATATATATATATATATATATATATATATATATAATGCATCCTTTTTGTTATCCACCGTGCATAAAGACTTCAAGAATACCACACCTTTAGGGCAAGAAACGAGCAAATTCAAATAAGGCTGATTCCTTCCATCCGTCCATTGATTCGTGTGTCAAAAATATCTAGTAAACCGCAATCAAGAACGGCGTCGCTTTGCAGCTAGCCAGTGAGTACGGGTCGGTGCACAGGGATTTTGTGAATTTCCTAATCGCTCTTACGAGTTAATTCCGAACGGTGTGAATGGATCAATTAAATCTAAAATCTAAATTAATCTAGATCTAAATCTTGTTAGGGTTAGGTTTAGGTTAAGTTTGGAAAGTCAATAAATCTCACCGCTTTCTATACCCATATTAAGATCTATTAGGAGTTATGGTAATTATTAATAGAGGGGATTAGAACTATTTGGGAAGATATTTCTTCCTCTAGCTTCTTGTCCTTCCTTTATCCATCCTTACCCTAACCTCCATGGAAAACACGCGCAACCGGGCCTTTATATTACGGTATCACCGCTACCTCGCGGGATAGGATGCCGTAGGGAGCGGTGTGTGCATGTATGCATGGAGTCCTATGAAAAGATATGACGGGCAAGAAAGGGGTGAGACTTCTTCATCTCTCAAATATTCCCCAAATCTAACCCTAACAAGCGAGGAGACTACTCGCTCATTAGGGAATTGAAAAACATTTATCTAGGGCAGAGAATAAAAGATCTAACTATCTAACTAGGGTAAGGAATTAAATTTATCTAGGGTAAGAATAGAAATTTAACCTAGGGCAGAAAATAAATTAAGAACTTACAAATTGATGCTCTCTACAAGATCTGAGTTTTATTAATGAAAGGAGGCATACCTCAAAAGAGGTATTAGGGCTTCTATTTATAGATCATAGAAACCCTAGGGTTACAATTGACTCGCATATCTGCTTTTACAAAAATACCCCCTAAGAAAAAGACCAAGTCAACGCACCGCCAGCGCCTCTAGAAATTGCGCCGACACGTGTCATAGACGGCCGCGGTTACGCGGCCAATAGCATGCCTTGGCCGCGGTTCCGCGACCAAGTTAGGAGATTGTGCTCTGTATTTTTCTGGGGATTTATCTGTTGCATTTGGGTACTTGTTTCTTCAGGATTTTCTTCAGAATATTTTCTAATTCTCTTCCAGATCTTTCCAGTGAACATTGTAGTGAACTTTTGCCGTTGCTTCGTGACGAAGTCTTGAACCTTGCACTGCCTTGTACTTTGTGAACTGATCTTCGTGTAGGCTTGATCAAGATTCCAACATTTATTGGTCGTAGTCTCACTTTTGTCTCGTCTTTTGTCTTTTTCATTATTTTTGTCCCGAGAATCTGTAACCTGCAACTATGTAGCAGACATGGGTCAAAAGCACCTATTTATTTGTAAAATGACTAGGACTGGGGAATATAATAATGCAATATTATGATATGAACAAATACCCCCAAACTTATCTTTTGCTCGTCCTCGAGCAAACCTAGTTTTATTCTCAACAAAAACCTAACCTCACTTTCGCAGAGAAACGCGATTGCACTAAGCTCGTGCAACAAGCTGTTAAACCTCTAGGTGTCCCTAGTAGGAGGAGTCCTTAGGGTTTTCAGCGGATACTACCCACAAAATCCTATCAATTCGACCCATTGACTTTTATTCTCCAATTTGGTTTTCTAACAAGGAATTCTATTATCTTCGACTCGTAAATTATCCACCCATATTCTTCACGCTTCCTTATCATTTAATTTAAGATTATATATATTTTGTAGACTTACTTAACTTTTGGCATTTCTTAAGTTTTCCTTCTAGGGTTCCATCTCCACTTAGGAATTTTTATCAACTCTACTAAAGATACAAGTTCTATTCTTCATTCCTATCTCTTATCTAAATCCCGATCACATACCCCTACGTGTGTGTATATATCATCCCTACACTTAGAAATTCAAATCAAGCAATCATACTCTTGTCCGTTGTCCAAAGCACTTCTTAATTGGTGAATTTTTAAATGAATTTTGCTCACATATCCTTCATGCGATCGTTAATATTTCTTGAGGTACCAACAACCGATTATAAGATGTGTTTGCACATTAAAGCGTAATTCCTAGTCTTGCAACACCTAAGGCTTTAGCAGTAACTCCCAAACCAGTTGGTCTAAGGCACTAGGTGATGAAGCACCCTCGCTAAATATTTTTTCTATTTTTGCAGCCTTAAGTAATTACAAAAACCAGCGTTCATTTTTTTCTTTATTCACACTTGTATTTTTTTATTTTATTTTCTTCGTACTAAGGACTTTAGACAAGAGCATTTCAAGGTCTCTTCTACTATTCCAAGTTTCAAGGTGCGTGTTTGTGCAATTTGTAGGGTATATATTTTCAGAATTTAGACTTAAACTAGGAACTATTTTTCAAACTTATACTTTAATAAAAACATCAATACTCTTCCCTTGTTTTAACTTAGCCCAAAAAGTGAACTCAAAATTTGTCTATTTCTAAATAAACTACAAAGACATATACTTTCTACCGTTAAATTTTAAGAAAGGTTATTTTTAGGGTTTTTAATTTACTAAGTCTAAGATCTAGTTGTTCCTAACTAGTTAACCTATTTGTCAAACTCAAGTCAATTATGGCCAAAATTGAATACATTGATTTTTATAATTTTTTAAAATTTTCAAATTTTTATGGGTTTTAAAAAAGTATGCAAATGCAAAAATATACACATGAATACGAAGGAAGAAGGCTTACCGAGCACACCCCCAAACTTACAAAATATATACACAACAAGGTTCCCCCCAAATTTAAGTAAAACAGCGTTAAAGTTCAGAGTTAGGGAGGAGAAAGATCAAATTATACAAGGCCTTACACAGACCAAAAGTTAGCACCAACCATTCAAAAATTCTATCGTGATAATGGTGGGGTTGGTGAAAGAATGGAGTGTAAAGAAAAAAAATGAGAAGCACACGAGACCGTGTGGAGGTAGAAACGGTATACGGTCTCGATGGAGGAGAATGGCGGAGGGGAAAAAGAAATGGTAGGGGTTCTACTTCTTCGAGTGGAGGTTGATTAATTACAAAATCCGTATTGTTTAAGAATGCGAGTTTGTCGGCGAAAATATCTTCGAAACTTTCATCGAAGGTCCGATGGAACGTTTCAATCTCAAAAAGTGTCACGCCAGAATTCAACACACTTGATTGTTCAAAAATTACGGAGGTAGGAGACATGTAAAGTTCATTTACCTCATTCTCAAAAGATTCTAAATCAAGTTGTGTCTCTAAAGTTATCGAACTCAAAATATCGGATTGTGATTCATCAACACGCAGTATCATTAAAGGAAGATTAGAAGAACCAAAGAAAGTGCGAATATGAACTTGAGGGTGGGGATGGAGTGTATAAATTAGCACAATTTGTAATGACCGGTGTGTAAAAAGCGATTGTGCTAATCTATCAACCCGCGGAAAATTGAGATTAAGTCCCTCAAGATTCGTGAGCAAACATGGGTACGTCGAACTTGGTATTGGAGATGAAAGCGTAACGGTCTCTTACAAGGTCGGAACGATAGGAAGGACGAAAGGGAGTGAATTAGGGATAGTCTCATTCTCACCGCTCGAATTTGAAAGATTCCATCAATGGTTCGAAACGACTGTAAGCAACCGAGTCTGATGGTTCAACTAACTCATCTGAAAATTCAAAGGACTCAAACTTGGGCGGTGATTCATCAACATCGTCCGAAAAAGTGAACTACTCGTAAGTGTTATCGGCTGTGAGAACTGTGTCAGATTCAAAGGGAAATTATCCAAGCTCACAGTCTTCAAGCGTGATCGTTTGCGTGGTCGGAACGATGGAAAGGAGGGAGGGTGATATAACAGTTAAAGGTTCGGGAGGATGAATTGAAAAATCCGACACATCAAACAAAAATGGTTCAACCTCAATATTATCCTCAATACTCTTCTCAATACCATCCTCATAATTCTCCCCAAAATTTAGCCTATCCATGCCATTATCATCAAAATCAAGATGCATATGAAGTTCGGGAGAAACATTTAATGTCTTGGAATGATTAATTGGACATAAAATTTCAATCAAATTTATGGGTTCATCATCCAAAATATTCCCGGCGTCTATATCCTTAATCAAATGAAAATCAATTTTCTTAGACACCTCATCAAAAGCATGGATATTTATCAATTCAGGTTCTAGGTTGGAGGTGTAGAGATCAAAGGGATTAGTGATGGTTTCACTCGAAAGGGACCCTTCACAATCTGGCAAATCAAGCACTACAAAGTCACACAACTCGTCATTTTGGACACTTGTTTGAAAACTGGAGTTGTTGAATTCAATGGGTAATGGGTAGGGTTGATTTGGAAGGGTGTAAAATTCACTCTCTCCTCTCAATTTCTCACTCTGTCCAATCGCCTTCTCATACATTGAAAAATTTGAAGCTAGTTGGAAACTAGCTCCCGGTTCACTAGGTTGTATAAGGACGGCTATGGACGCATCCACATTCCTCATCATTTTGTTTGTTGCTGATATATACGCCTCCAACAACTGTTCTAGACTAGACATGGGTTGGGAAGGGGTTTCGGTAAAAGATTTGAAATTGTTTGGATACGTGAAACTCCCAAATGGCTGTGTAGAAGCAATATCTAGTGAAGGAGGGAAAGTCGGGTAGGACTGGTAGGAATTGGATGGTTGGACAGGAGTAGGATCAACATTTGGATAAAAAGATGAATAGACTTGTTGATCCCTAGAACTGGATGTGTGGAGAGGAGTGAAAGATCGGCTACGAGATTGTGCAATATGCTCAGCAATAGACATCGGTTTAGGAGTTATAACAGGACTCGAAAAAGTGGTATCAACGTACGAAGGTGGTGAAGGTTGACATGGTTGACACAAAGTGGATTGCAAAGTCGAACTGTTTCTCCTAGACGCTTCTATTTGATTTTTTAAAGAAATTTTGGGCATGGAGGGATCTTCCTTAAATCGACCGAAACAATTGACGTACGAGGCAAATTTAGGTTCAGGATACCAAACTTCGGCAAGGGATTTATGAGGTGGGGTACCCATGATGTAAGAAGGAGAAGAGAAAGAAGGTTGGGATGCACGGAATTCTTAGCGACAAAAGTTTGCAAGTTTTTATAAAAAAATTTCCTTTTTTCTTTTTCTCTTTATTTGGAACTCTTTGCAAAAAAGATTAAAGGTATGCAAAACAGAAAAGATCACTTGCAATCAATTTTTTATTTTAAGCGCGGTGCAAAGAATCCTGCACAAGATTTGTTATTTAGAAGGGGGAAGATTTTTAAGCGCAAAGAATTCTGCAGGAGATTTTTACAGAAGATATATCTAGATTTGCAGAGGAGGAACATAGGAGCTTACAGTGGAAATCTGGACAGATGATGTCACCAAACGGCAGCCTTTCTGCGGCCAAATGATGGATCCCACCGCGGTTCCGCGGTAGAGGAGTCGGCTCGCTTCCCAAGATTTTTTGCATATGATGAGTAAGCAAAGAGGCCGCGGTTCCGCGGTCTGAGGCAGGTTGCGGCGGCGGAAGGGCGGCGCGGTGGAGGGTTCAGGTCTCTGGAAAAATTCTGCTGTTCTGTTTTTGAAGTCCCCTTCTGTTTTGATCTCCTGTTTTCTGTTTCGCACTCTGGATTTTTCCAGATCCGTCGTTCGATTGTAGATCCTGCAAGATTCAAACAAAAATACCCTTCACAAAATACAAAGAGGAATAATTTTTATATTTTTTTTTATAGTTTTTTCAGTTTTTTATGATTTTTTAATTTAGATTAATCCGAAATTGTAAAAAGGAAATACTACGCCATCCCCGGCAACGGCGCCATTTGATTCGTGTGTCAAAAATATCTAGTAAACCGCAATCAAGAACGACGTCGCCTTGCAGCTAGCCGGTGAGTACGAGTCGGTCCACAGGGATTTTGTGAATTTCCTAATCGCTCTTACGAGTTAATTCCGAACGGTGTGAATGGATCAATTAAATCTAAAAACTAAATTAATCTAGATCTAAATCTTGTTAGGGTTAGGTTTAGGTTAAGTTTGGAAAGTCAATAAATCTCATCGCTTTCTATACCCATATTAAGATCTATTAGGAGTTATGGTAATTATTAATAGAGGGGATTAGAACCATTTGGGAAGATGTTTCTTCCTCTAGCTTCTTGTCCTTCCTTTATCCATCCTTACCCTAATCTCCATGGAAAACACGCGCAACCGGGCCTTTATACTACGGTATCACCGCTACCTCGCGGGATAGGGTGCCGTAGGGAGCGGTGTGTGCATGTATGCATGGAGTCCTATGAAAAGATATGACGGGCAAGAAAGGGGTGAGACTTCTTCATCTCTCAAACCTTCCCCAAATCTAACCCTAACAAGCGAGGAGACTACTCGCTCATTAGGAAATTGAAAAACATTTATTTAGGGCAGAGAATAAAAGATCTAACTATCTAACTAGGGTAAGGAATTAAATTTATCTAGGGTAAGAATAGAAATTTAACCTAGGGCAGAAAATAAATTAAGAACTTACAAATTGATGCTCTCCACAAGAAATCTGAGTTTTATTAATGAAAGGAGGCATACCTCAAAAGAGGTATTAGGGCTTCTATTTATAGATCATAGAAATCCTAGGGTTACAATTGATTCGCATATCTGCTTTTACAAAAATACCCCCTAAGAAAAAGACCAAGTCAACGCACCGCCAGCGCCTCTAGAAATTGCGCCGACACGTGTCATAGACGGCCGCGGTTACGCGGCCAATAGCATCCCTTGGCCGCGGTTACACGGCCAAGTTAGGAGATTGTGCTCTGTATTTTTCTGGGGATTTATCTGCTACATTTGGGTACTTGTTTCTTCAGGATTTTCTTCAGAATATCTTCTAATTCTCTTCCAGATCTTTCCAGTGAACATTGTAGTGAACTTTTGCCGTTGCTTCGTGACGAAGTCTTGAACCTTGCACTGCCTTGTACTTTGTGAACTGATCTTCGTGTAGGCTTGATCAAGATTCCAACATTTATTGGTCGTAGTCTCACTTTTGTCTCGTCTTTTGTCTTTTTCACTATTTTGTCCCGAGAATCTGTAACCTGCAACTATATAGCAGACATGGGTCAAAAGAACCTGTTTATTTGTAAAATGACTGGGACTGGAGAATATAATAATGCAATATTATGATATGAACATCCATCCATCCGACATTACTGAGCAACCACAAGTCTCCCATGATTGTCTCATACCTTGCACATATTCATTTGTTTCGCCCTTCAAAGCCTCCAATAGTGTTGTTCTTACTAATTCACTACTCGGTGGCTCATAACCCGGTCCAACTTTGGCAATGGCACGAATAGCTTCATAAAAGCTAGGAGAACACAACAAGTTAAATGCCAAGTTATCATTAACCATGCATCTAACTAGTGATTTGTCTGCTTCCTCCTTTTCCACCTTCTTAATCATTGCATTAATGGTTCTTTGAATTCCACTTTGTGGTTGAGTCACTTGAGTGGCCTCTTGAGAAATTAAAGATTCTTGTGCAATGGAACCCGAAGAACTACCAGAGGGATTCCAAAACCCTGAAATCTTTGTCTTCTTATTTTTAGATTCCAAATCGTGTACTCCTTTCAAAGCAAGATCACGAATAGGATCGGTAACATTGGGGCAAGGCCGAATATCTTTGCAAGTGATCTTTGAGAAATGATATCTCATCCGAGTTATACCCCCGACAGACACTTCTTGACAATAGTTGCATTTAACTTTTGTGCCTCCAACTTTTGTAATATATTCCCACAAGGGATCCCTTTCGCGAGGCATATTCCTATATGAAAAAATATAATTCACAAAACAATATATTATTACATAATTCACAAAATTTAATTAAATATAAGTCCTAATATTTTCTTCAATCTATCCTTAAAAATCTATTTTTAGTACTAAAATGGAACAACAATCAACACATATCCAAATACTTGACAATTAAGATTCCCTTAATCAATATCCTCTTCTTCTTCATCATTCATGAACAAAAACTAAATTGATGTATCTTTTTTTGGGCACACAAACAGTACCATTATTAAAGATCCTAAATTTTCAACAAGGTTTCAGTTGGTGTTGATTGAGGGAATTTTCTACACAAACAGTATTTGGACATGTGTTGATTGAGTTTCTCCTCTCATTCTTTCGATTTTAACAAATCAATAATCCTCTTTTACCTGGACCCTTCATCCTCATCCTCTTCTTTGCCTTCACTGGCAATGAAGGATGGAGAAGAAGAAGAAGAGAACAGGGAACCACACACAGGGAAAGCTTGGGATTTATAGGTCACTTGATATCATTTCTTTATCTCAATTAATGTTTTGTTGCTTAAATAAAGTTGGGATTTTGGTAAGGAGTGGAGATTGTGCCATGAGAAGAGAGGAGTGGTATGGTATGCTAGAGGTCATATGCTCCACAGCTCCAGGACTCTCTTCTTAGTTCTTATGGCCTTGATATTTCCTTCTTTTGTGTCTTGTATGTATGTTGAATTAATAGATATTGCATATTTTGATATGCTCTCTAGATTTGTTGTGTATGTTGATTTGGGAATTTTTCATCAAAAAATTGATTTTGCATCAGAATCCAATTTCATCAGAACCCAAAAAGAAAAAAACACTAGACTAGAAAAAAATACCTTGGGAATCTCCGGCGGTCTTGGAATCGAAAGAAGGTGAGGAGAAACTCCGGCGAGGCGGCGGCGGAGTCTGGAGATTCGAGTTTGGAGAGATGGATTTGGGTCGAGGTGGCGGCGGTGGGGTTGAAAGAAGGCCGAAGGCGAGTCTGGACTGGAGAAACCCTAATTAATCGAAGAGGCGGTGAGGCTACGGTGGAGTCGTGGTCTTCGTAGAGGTGGTGGAGTCGTGGAGTCATGGAGGCGTCGTAGAGGCGGTGGAGTCGTGGAGGTGTCGTGGAGGCGGTGGAGTCGTGGAGGCGAGGAGTCGTGGAGGTGAGGCCAGTGAGAGACTGAGAGAGATGGATCTGAACTTTGAACTTTTGATTTTGAAGTGCTACTGTCATTGTGCTAGTTTAGTACGTTAGAGTTTAGACTTTAGTTAGTGTTGTGAATAATTCGTTTAGTACGCGAATTATTCGCGGATTTGCGAATTATTCACGAATTATTCGCGTACTAAACAAATCATCCGCCAATGGCGATTAAAACGTAGAGTTATTCGTCCGGTCAATAATTCGCGAATTATTCGCGAATTTGCCGAATAATTCGCGAATATTGTAACTATGGCGATAGTGAGCGTTCTTATTAATTCTCAGTGTATAATGCATTGTCGAACGTGAATGGTATCGGTTTAGTTGTGTCGTGTACGCCAGTAAAAAGTGAATTATTTGTGATAGTGAACAGCACAGTGAATAGTGAATAAAACAGTGTTATTGGTGCGTACTTGTATACAACTAGCCCATACTTATAGATAGTGAATCCTGGGGAAAAGGGGGAAATCGAAGTGGAAAGGAACTTGTATTTAGCGAGGATATTGATTTAGAGGATGATCATTCGAACATCGACTCTTATATATATATTAGGTTTGGACCTAGCGGTCCGGCTGATAGGGTTATGTCCCGGGCAACGGTGGGTCGTAGTCTCGGGTATGTACGAGACCCTCGTTAAACATGATCATTCCTTTCCGCAACTCGATTTCAAAAATTGACTTAGAGACCGATAGGGACACAGATCATACATTGCATTGTTTATTGACATATTGATTACCTGCATATATTATCTCCACTGTTATTACTTTATTTCTCGCCTCATTATTATTAACATAATATTGCTATTACGTCGCCCTGACGACCTGAGTATGCATGTTCAGTGATAGAAGTAGATCCGTCTGATCTCGAGAAGACTGTGGAGATCCAGACCAGTGAGCCATTTGTATCTTTCCCTTGATATCCCTGGTTAGTTTCCCTCTTGTTTACTTCCATTTTGCTCAGTTTTCTTTATATCCGATAGTTCCAGTGACTGCATTCTTTTTATCCGTGTTGTATTTTACTGATTACCATATAATGCTAGAAGCCGAAATGTGAATACGGCAGGATTTTTCCTTGATCGTAGGAGCATGGCTGGCATAATCACCCTCGTATTCTGTATTTTGGGAAGCGGGGCGTGACAGTATCATATGGCTTCATGTGTCTAGTTTCTCTATCCTAAATATATTTGAAACCAATTAATATAATTATCATCGTAACACAACAGTATATATCACATTCATTCCCCACGGGACCACGGTACAATATATCCCGTTCTTTCCCCACGGGACCATGGTACAATCAACAATGGTTATTCCGTTCACTCCTGAAATCATAGCAACAATAATATCCTCTTGAGTTACGTTTCAGTTACATTCTTGATTTTCCCCCTTTCCCCATGTTTTATGTTCAAATCAGATATCAATATAATATCTACCTAATACCAACATAGGAACAATCAGGTACATGTTACGTCCATCAGGACAATAGGTCCGGTCAATCAAGTCAATATCAATAGTTGTTAGTAAAGGTAAATATTACATGGCAAATATAAGTACTGGCACGGTGACGATAACGATAATGGGATAACAGGTTCAAGTATCTATTCATGAAACAATCAATATACTAGCATGATTATAATTATCGTAAGTTTAGATAAACAAGCAGCGTACTGGTATTATAAGTTCAATATCAAATTTGAATATCATGTTTCAAACTAGCTTAGGTAATCAAATAAGATCAGTTTCCAATAGTATCATTAATCTATCAATGTGAACAGTTAATACACGATATTAGTTTATTTTACCAATATTGAATAATATGAATATTTTATACTTCTAGGTCTCACAAATTCGATATATTTATATAGATAATATAACCCTTTTTGTGAACAATGTATAATTATCATCTATATATTTACCACTATAATAACTAAATGAAATATGTAAAATTGTTATGTTATACTATCCATACTATGGTGTAACGTTTTAGAAAAAAATTGAATAATATTTTAATTATTATACTATGATAAAAGACTTTTATAAAAGGGTATGGTATTTAAGTGTAATAGTAATTAGATTTAGAATATATTTGTTTGTAAAAGTGTTTTGCAAGAGAATTTATAAGTTGTGGATTTAAGCGCAAATGGTGAGTAAGTAGGTGATAGGTTAAAATTAAACCTCACACACATTACACCTTGTTACATCATGGAGCTACACCACCTTACACCACCTACACCTCACCCTTCTCTTCACACACCTCCTCCTTCCTTTACAACACAACTCTTATTTTATTTTCCATTTTCAAACTGAACCAAAATCATTCCTTCAACACTTTAACACAAAAAAATTAAAAAATAAAAGAAACTTCTACAATCTCACAAGGAAAATTAAGAGTTCTTCATGAAACTTGATATCAACTGAAGATAAAGCCTATACAACTTCAATTGTATCTCTTGAGCTTGGAATTTCAGTGGCTTTCATCAAATTGGTAAAAATCCAACGTTTTTCATGTTTCTTAAGAGTTTTAGTGTCAAATGGAATGTATGATATCTGAAAATTTTGTTTAAGAATAGGGATTTGTTCTCAAGTTGAATCTGCTATAATTATATTGCTCACAAAATAAATCTAACAATACCGAAAAATGGTTTTAGAACCTAGATATACCCTTGAAACCCGGACCCATTTCACCAAGGTTCGACCGCCGAAAAATAGCAATTCCCAGCTACCAGCGTTTTTTTATTGAGTTGGGTGTTGGATTTTTGGTTAGGACTCTCTGTGTAAATTATAAGGCCTATATATAAAAATCTGGAAGTATTTTACTATACTTAGTGTGATATATTAGCGTATGATACGGATATTTCATATCACGTTTTGGTGTTTTCTAGAAATACGACGATTCGGGGTAGCTCTAGGTAGCTTCACATCTGTATAGCACACGATAATCACACGTTTCATATTACGTAAGTAAGTTTTCTTTGTATTTGTATATTCACCGTATCGGAAAATTAGCCACTCACATGCGAAAGTTGTATTTCGATATTAGGATCGGTTGCAGAGACTTCGGAAGCGGCGAGAAAAGGAGAGGAAGTGATCGGATTCGAGTAGATTGTGATTTGTTGCGGTGAGTAGACTAAACATCTACCGGGGATATTGTATGGATGGCGTATAGCGCCCAAAACCTAAAACTTATGATAAATTACTTTCTATTCATTTTATTGTATAACGAAACTTAGATTCACATTGCATGCATTCATATATCATAACCCTATTGCTTAACACTTGTTAGGACATTTGCACTATTACCGATGAGTTTATGTTGCACTTACACATATTTACATGCTACACCTACACCCCGTCGGTAATTAACATGTCACATATGTACATAGAACTTGCTATTGTAAGTCGATGCCACGCACCCCACATGTTCGCGGGGAGGCGGAGTTTGCAAAAAAACGATTTTTAAGTGCTTCGTAATATCGACTAAACTCCAGGATCGATACTAAACTCTAACTAACAAACTAACTCGGAGGTTTAACTACTATGTGAGAATGTTATACCTCAAGTTACAAGTCCTTCTTCTCATCGCTGTCCTTCTCCTCGTCGTGAGCTCCTCAAAGTGAGAATGGATCGCGCCCCCTCGTCGGTTTCTCCAAGTCGAAGAAGATTCACCCGAGAGTGTTTACCTTGAGCTTTCACCTCCAAGATGAGGTAACTAGGTCACTTGGTGTACTAAACTAAGTAGCCTAGAGTGTGTAAAGAGTGATTAGGAATTTAGTTGTCTCACAAACCTTAGGATTCTCAACTCATGAGACAATTAGGGTTTGAGAGGTGAGAAGAGGGCTCAAGGAGAATGAGAGAGAGTTAAGTATCTGTTATGTGATAATGATTAATGAAAAATGGCTTATATTTTAGACTTTAAAGCAAATGAAAATATCTCACATAAATATCACATAAATATCTCAAAATATCTAAGTCTTCAAATCTCATATGTGTCCAAGAAAGTCAACATGAAGCCATGTTCATATTTCACTAAAATACCACAAAGTATCCCACCTCATTTCCTCCACCTCACAAAAGATTTAATCAAAAAAGAAAAACCTTAATTGGGGTGTCTCACTTCTAGAAACAATCTTGATCAAATCACAAGAATGCCCCTTTCAACCTTATATACATACCCGCATCTGTATTCCGAGAAATACGAATACAATAAGACGAAACTAATCCAATAATCAAATACTAGGATCCGGCTTAAACCAAAGCCCACCAGTATTGTCTGCCCGAACATCATATGCACATAAGTACACATATGTGATCGAACCCTGTCGTAAAACCATACGACCTCTACATCGTTTCGCCCGAAGCAGAGAAACCCTCTGTGTGTGACTCTAAAGACTCGATAATACGTTGGCAGTGGGTTTAACCATAAGCACGTCAGTGGTACTAGCTGCACGTAATGGCTACCCAGGTATCTGTCGATAAGAAGGCTGACGAGCAAACTCATTCGAACTCCTACTGAGTCTATCTGTGACAATCTCCGTACAGTCCAGTTTGTTCGTCTAAGAGTATCGCATATCGGGCCTAGGGAGGCGGTAAACGTCAGACCCCTAATAGCGCAATAAGTCATGTCGGAGTGCAGCCCAAAAATACCCTGAGAAACTACTGGAGTATCTACCAGCAAATCTCACTTGCCCTGGCTAGGGACTTTGTGTAATGGCTTTCCGAACACAGCGCGATATCAACCCCCAATACCGGGAGAGACGGATCCTATCTAACCTCCACTGCCTCCAAGTGCTTCGGGACTGCACCCAACTACTACCTGTTTGCACGACTCAGTAGAGCCATGGTAGGGTAGTAATCTAAGAACAGAGGGAACACACTTGAGGCGAAGTAGCAGTGTCAAATAAACAAACTATGCTGTACTCATGTCACCTGGGAACTGCTACCTGACGATAGGTATAGTACCAACCAGCAATTCCCCACGAGTCTGTCCAGTGTTACTTATAACCCAATGAGCACCTGCATACTATCTTCAGTACGACATACTGATGGCTGTAAGACAGACCATCTCCCATGCTGGGATGAGAAGCGTATACACTAGTCTAATCTGGAGCATCGATACCCTGTCTCGATAATCCTACAACTAGGGACCTTTATAAGGATGTGCTTGTAGACTACCCAACCCCCACTAGTGTGACTTCCAGCACAACGCTGGTAGTCAAGCAAAGATCCTAAGGGCTCTACCAATATGTATTAGCGATACGTCAAAAAAACATATGCACATATTAAGATAGATACAAACCAAGTAGCATACTACTATATTGAGCAAGACTGTCATAAATCCGTGTATATATCCCAACCTTCCAAAATATAATATACAAACTAGTACTATACAATAATGGCCTCTAGGGCATATTACACTAATAGTCATGTCACTTATATCCTATTGCGCATTGCTAATATTATAGATGACTGTTGTTGTCACGCCCCGCTTCCCAGTGTACGGAAGTGGTAACGTGGCAAGCCCGCGACGTATTTACTAAGAAATAAATTTGTTAATCATAATTAAACAATATATGTATAAAATGCATAAGAATTGACAAGAGATATAAAATAAAAAACAACTTTTATTAACATTCATCTTTACATTACAACTGTTTTGAAAAGAAAAGATACAATGATATAAAGTAATGCCTAAACAGTGACATACAAACTGAAATAAGTACAAGATGAACTAGAAGTCCTGCTGGGCAGTGAACTGGTCCAAGTCCTCCTGGCTCGGCTCGATCTCCTGAAAGTCCGGTCCTCCTGACGAACATTCAAAAAAAAAAGAAATACACAGGAATGTCGTCAGCGAACTAGCGCTCGGTAGGTCCAAAAGGAATATAGCAAGTGATGAGAATTGAACTGGTAAGATGTACATGTATAAGATTGCTATTCTAACATAGTTGTTTGTAGCTTGGTACAGAAAGTATTTGTGTATACGAGAGAAGTCCATCTTACCCCGTGGACTATGGTAACATATAGTACAAGGCCTCGTCAAAACCCACGGGACAACGGCACGGGAGTTCATGTAGGTGTCTTTTAGTGATTATTTCGTGCCACGTTAATACATTCCGTACCAATCTACCCCGTTAACCCCGTAATGTATTGTATAGATTATATTTACAAGTCTTGCCGAAACCATGGATACAAGTTGTTCAAGTAGTCAGGTTCAGTATGTAAGCTTGTAGTCATGTCAAGTTATAGCTATGGTTCGGTCAAGTCAAGTCTTGTATTCCGGTTCGATATTCAGGTTCGTGTTCAAGTATACATGTTAGAGTTTGGATTCATGTTTGAATTAGATTCAGACTGAGTCAGACACTTGCAACTGATTTAGATCCTGAATTAGGTTCGGGAGTTATCGGTAACTGCTGCACATGGACGACATGATTTGTGTTTTTTTCCAAGATAATTACCATTGATAACACCGTTAAGTTTTCTATCTTAAATAGGCAAGCACTCACTTTCTCTGGCTCCCCAATGTTTCCCCCAATCGGAGCAAGGCTTTGTTCAAATTTTGATATTTGAAATGGAGCGGCGCTTCATAAAAGCGCTCGCGCTAAATGCGCCAGCGCTAAGAGTCAAAGACTTTGATGCAGCGCTCACGTGCAAAGCACGAGAGTGCTAGCGCCAGCGCTAGCGCCAGCGCTAAGAGTCAAAGACTCTAATGCAGCGCTCACGTGCAAAGCACGAGAGCGCTAGCACCAAGAGTTAAAGACTCTGATGCAGCGCTCACGTGCAAAGCATGAGAGCGCTAGCGCTGGAACTTAATGTTCCTCACCCTTGGATCAAAGATCCAACAGAGATGACTAAAAATCATCAAATTATCTCTGAAAATTAGAGCACCGTTGGATCAAAGATCCAATGGTGATTAAAAATTACCAAGATACAGAATAAGTTCTATATGGGAAAAGATTTTCCCAATCTTGTTAAAAACAAGAAGACTGCCTTCTGTAAAACAGAAGCCCTTGGATCAAAGATCCAACGGTGGGAAATATTCCCAAATCAATTAGAGAAAAGATCTCTTCAACTAATTCAACAAATCAGCCTCCCCTATATAAAGGACCCAAGACTTCAAGTTTGAAAAGGAGGAACCCCCCACAAATTTTGAGAAATTTCAAAGAGAAGTGCAAGCTCTCGGAAGAAGAATTTCCTCAAGGTAAATAAAGCAGAGAGATCAAAGCATCTCATCAAAAGAAGAAGAACCTAGTTCTTCTTCAAGATCATAGATCTATAAGACAGACGTCTTTCACAAAAAGAGATCATAACATCTCATCATAAAAGGGGAGGAGAAAGAACTTAATTTTCCTTGGATCACAGATCCATAAAGACAAGGTCTTTCACAAAAACAATAGAGATTGTAAACATCTCTTATTAAAAGAGAAGAATATAGTTCTAAGATCCATGAGACAAAGTCTCTTATAAACGAGAGTTTAACTCTCAGAACGCAGAACTGATCAAAGCGGCCTAAAAAGAGCCTTAGCGCTCCAAGACTGGCGCAAAGCGCCGCAACGCTCCTAGTGCTCCAATTTAAAGAAGCGCCCAGCGCTCCAAGGTTGGCGCTCAGCGCCAAGCGCACCACGTGTTCCTCATGTGTGCGCTATTTCACAAGAAGCGCTCTGCACTCATTATCTGGCGATCAGCGCCAAGCGCGCCACGTGCTCCTCACGTGTGCGCTACTTCACAAGAAGTTCTCTGCACTCATTATCTGGCGCTCAGTGTCAAGCGCGCCACGTGCTCCTCATGTGTGCGTTACTTCATATGAAGTGCATCAGCGCTCCAAGTCTGGCGCTCAGTGCCAAGCGCGCCACGTGCTCCTCACGTGTGCGCTACTTCATAAAAAGCGCCTTAGCACTCCAAATCTGGCGATCAGCGCCAAGCGCGCCATGTGCTCCTCACGTGTGCGCTACTTCACAAGAGCGCTCTGTACTCATTGACTGGCACTCAGTGCTAAGCGCGCCACGTGCTCCTCACATGCGCGCTATCTCACAGGAAGCATCTTAGCGCTCTAAGTCTGGCGCTCAGCGCCAAGCGCGCCACGTGCTCCTCACGTGTGCGCTGAGAGAACATAAATTGTTCTTTAAATAAAGCCCCAGAGCCTTAATGAGTGTTCCATACTCAATAAAAGACAAAAAGTTGTCGGGATTCAAACCAATGCTCAGCATTGTTAAAAAAAAAGGACCGAGCCTAACTAAAATGTTCAACATTTTAACTGAGTGGGCTGAGCCCAAGTTGGCCATAGGCCCCCAATTCAGATTAATCGAGCCCATGTGCTCATAAATCTTGTTAAACAGATCTTAGTCCCAAACTTGACTACAGATCTCCCAACCAAAATTGGTTCAAGGGTACATCTCTTCATACCTCTGATATATGTCGTTGTAATTCTTCAACGTATTCAGAGAGATAGAGAGTCCCAATAACCAATAACTTTTGGCGCATCCCCAAACGGTTGAACCAAAACCATATAGACTATGACGTTTTTAAACTGGACTATGATATCCTTAAACTTTACGGACTATGAGGTCCCTAAACTCATGGACTATGATGTCCTTAAACTTATGGACCACAACGTCCCTAAACTAAACCCCCACAGACTATGACGTCTTTAAACTGGACTATGATGTCCTTAAACTTTACGGACTATGAGGTCCCTAAACTCATGGGCTATGACGTCCTTAAACTTTATGAACTACGATGTCCTTAAACCCAATGGACCGCAATGTCCCTAAACTAAACAATAGAGTCCAATGCTCTTTTGTTGGATCTAAATGATCATGTTAAGTAGATCTTAGTCTAAAACTAGACTAACGTATCCTTAACAAACGTTTAAATTGATCTTAGTCTCAAATGAGATTAATGATCCTTAAACCCAACCCAAACCCAAATCTAAGAAAATACGGATTTGGACTAATCCACGCCCTACGGGCGACAACATAAATTAGTCTCCGTATACAATCCACGGGCAACCAAAAATAAAACAAACACACACGACATGAAGTGACCTTCTGGATCAGGAGAAAATGGTTACCGAGATGTGGTAACGTAATTAACTGCAGGGGCTTGCGCCTGCAGGGAAGAGCGTACCTACAATCAAAAAACCCTCACAATGAGGGGGAATCTGACGAAGTCTGCTACAACGGCCGCATCTGTCCAAACCTCCGATACATGAGGCCATAAATCAACTTGGCATCTTCGGAGAGATGGACAGATAAAACCAAATAGTATCTGCCCCCAAATTCAGGCAAGACGACCTACCCGTTTTCTTCTCCCGTTTTCGACGGTAAACACCCAAGGCTCAAGAGAATTGATCCCGTTTAAACCTATATTTACTAAAGTTCTTAAATATAGTTTTATATAACTCGAGGGGGTTTTATGAAAAATATTTTTAATATAGTTTCAAAATAAGCTCAAGAAATTATTTATATTATTTAGGGTTTCCATGGATGTGAATTTTAGGGATTTGAGGTGTTTTAGTGATAATAGCTTAGCTTGGAAAGTTCATGGTATTTTACTGTAAACCTTGACCTTTGTTGATATCTTAATGATATATTGATGAAACTTGTAATTCTTTAATTTGAAAAATATAAGTTTATTATATTTTGAAAATATATGGATTTGTAATATTTATATAATTATTAAAAATTAAATTTTATTTAAGTAGAAAAATATGTTTTTCTTATAAACCGTATTTAAAACCTTTCGAGACCGAATGCTTCTTGAGAAGGTCTGCATCTTTCTCTACTAGCCCAAGAATGTGCGATAATCCGCACCATCCAATAGCGGGTCCCTTAAAAAAGGTTGTAGAGGCTTATTTGCAAAGGAATTCTAAAATACAATTCCAAAGAAAACCGTTCTTATAGTAATGGTATTTTAATGTAATCTTATGTTCGTAACTAAAATTCATACAAGGGTATATCGTGCTATGAAACCATGTGTGTATGTGAGAGGTAGGTCGTTACCTCGTGAATTTTCCTAAAGGTATGTTTAAGCAAAACATTAAAAGATGATAAATACAAACTTCATGGTATTTTAATGTAAATGTTGAGTTAAAATTATTTTGCATGATATTTTTGATTAAAAATTGATTCTAAGCATTGGTTTTATGTTAACAAGTATGGTGTAGGAATATGAATGAAGAATGTGTAAGAAAAAGTGGAAATATAGAGTTTTAGAAGAAAATGTCGGTATTAACTCCACTTTCGACATATGTTTTGAAAAGAGATTTTCAAAGAAGAAGAAGATGGATTGAGAGGGAATTACTAGCTAGTTAGGTTAAGAGAAGGTAGAAGAAGGGAGAGTTGTCGTCATGGCGTCGCGGAGTCGCCGGAACTTGCTTCGATCCTCGCCGGAAGTTGATCTCTTGCTAACTCCACTTGCATTTCACTTGTACTTAGAAAATTTGGAGAGTTTTGGCTATAATTTTCAGAATGATGAAGGCTAGGGCATGAGGTAATATTTAAAGGGTGGAATTAGGGTTTTAGAATTAAAATGATGAATTAAAATGCATTAAAATGATGATAAATGGGGAATTGAAGGGTCTCTGTTTTATTTTAGAGCAATCAAATAGTGCAGGGGAGTTAGGGGTAGGGAAAGGGCCGTGTATGCAAAGCCCGGGCCTCATTGGGCTCAGGGGGACCATCGGTGCCGGCCCTAGGGGGAATCTCGCCAGTCGTTTTGGTGAGGGGGGCCGGTGGATTCTTGCCACGTGTTCAAGTTTGTATTTAAATCATAGTGCACATATTTGATTTTTCTGTCTTTTCGTTTTTGTGTGTATTACGTGT